>LPNX010456812.1:20187-145182 GCA_001517045.1 Pseudotsuga menziesii | reverse complement strand
TGTTAATACAACATGATGACCTGTAGGATGTTTTGGGTTCTACATTCTTGATGTATCGGCAGGCCTCGAAAACAATGCAGACACCTATGTATTCTCACATTCTGCCATCTATTCGTTTGTACCTGGTGCTTTTACTCATGGGTCAGGTGTTTCTACTCATGGGTCAGTTATGCAGAAAATTGATTATTGTGGTTTGTTTGTAAAATTGTTCTAAGTCTTCATTCCTTTGCTAATTTCCATGTTTCTGGTTCTTCATTCCGTGTTAATTTCCATGTTTCTAGTTTCGGGTTTGTTTGGAGAAATTTACTGGATATCTTAATTTACATATTCTCATGGTCGAGTATTTTCATCTGCAAGCTTAAGCGATCTTCATTCTAGTTAGAACTATGATGTCTACCCATCAAGCAATCTTGATTCCAGTTAGAACTGCGATGTCTATTCATGAAGCGATTTTCTTCTCTGAATGCATGCATTTACATTGGTCAAGTAATTGCAGACCCAGATGCTCCTAGCCCTAGCGAACCGAACATGTGGGAATGGGTTCACTGGTATAATTCATTCCCTCCCTTCTCCTCTCTTCAATTTATACACACAATACACAAAGAGAGATCCTATAATGAGAAAGATTGTAAGGCACGAGATCCTAAGTTCATATATATCTACAGTTTCAGTTTTCATGAATTTGATATATCAGCCATTTGTTTTCAGTTTTCTTGAATTTGATATATCGACCATTTGCCTTATGTCAGATATGCATGATCAAGCTTCACAGCCTCTGAAAATTCTTTAAGACGGCTTCCCTGTGCTAGACGCCTAAAGATGAGCTTGCTTTCTTTAAAGGCATTCTGTCTTACTCAGGAGGAGGTAAAGTCTTGCCTTCTAAGATGGGTCCGGTGTATGATTATGTGACGCCCATGTTGGACACAGAGTTTAGGAATTCTCAACTTTATACTAAATTTCAGCAAGGTAGATTCAAGTTTAAGCTAATCACGACTAAGATTGAGGTGAATAATCATAATTTTCAGAAAAATAAGTACGAATTTGATAGCCTGCCTTAGGCTGCTTTGTATGATATCTGAATGCAAATGTGGGGTGAAGAGTATAGTGGTGGTGATGAACATGCTAACTATGCGGAGGCAGGTAAGGAAGAGGCAAGAAATGCATCTTCAAATTTCAATGAGCCATTGTCCAGCAGGTAGCTCTTAAGGTTTTCCTCCATATTATGGAGGATACAGATTTCCAAGCAAAGGTAAACTAATATATCTTTCACTACATAATGATCTTCGATTCAAAAAAAGATTTCAATACAAAACGATCCTAGAGAATTCATAAAAAGAGGAAATAATTAGTTACTTATGTTTAACATTGTATTTATGCATTCCACAATCAAACATGTGCAAATTTGTGGGCACGTTCTTAGAAGGGGCAGTTGCAAACTTGGCCACACTAATCACCATGACTATTGTTGCTAGTTAAATTTCAATTTTCCTTCCAAACTTGTCAATTTATTATTAAGTAGGGGCACGATCAGAGAACAATCTAATGGAAGTAGAAGTTGCATCGGCCAAAAGGGTTGCATGTAGAAGTGATAGGTGGAAGAAGAAGCATCAACCGTATTCGTGCGTGCGTTTGATTTTTAACGGTAACATGCAATCATCCAAGTAGATTTATGATATTAAAAGTTACAATTCTACAGGTGAATCTGCAGTGAAATAGAGAAATGCAGTTCTAAGTTGCTATAACGCCTATCTACAGCTATGTATTCAAAATCAATTCCCCTTGATTTCCCAAGGGGTAAGAGTGTCCCTGTAGAATTTGATGTATTCTTCTTGGATGTCAAGAGTTTATTATAATTCAGGCTGGATTTATTTACAGGAGAAAAATGGTTTGATTACTTTACTATACTAAGTATATGACGAAGGGAATGAAACGACAGAGCTCAGTACAAAAATGCCCATATAGAAGTTTGTCCACAATCAGCATGAACACATACAATGCAGAATTGGTTTGTGGATGCATATAATGCAGGTGATGACAAAAAACTCATATATGAAATTCATGATAGAATGAGAATTTAGAGAAATTAATAACTATATTTTAATGCTTACCATGAATATAGATGGCCCTCAACTGATAAACACTCAAGATGGAAATTGGATCAATTGGATCTCGACATTATATGGAAAATACTTCTATGCAAAGTTGTATTGTAGCAAAGGATGCCTAGAATTGTTGTAGGTGCTCCAAAGTACAACCCATAGAAAAAGAGTGTCCAAGGTACACGTTTCAACCCTAATGCACAACTCTCGTGTAATCTCTTGTTTTTCATGTATTATTCCAGCCCTAATGCACAACTCTCCTGTAAATCTCTTGTTCTTCAAGTATATCTCTTTGTTCTTCAAGTATAGATCATTTCTTTATAATAACAAGACGGATGCCAGTACAATTAGCCATTTGGATCATCACGAAATTTACAATGGGTTTATATAACATTGGAAAAAAAAGTATTAACTCAACTAATCAACCCTAGCACTAAGTATATAAAATCGCTATACCATATAAAATATATTATTTCATTCATATATGTGTCATGGTTTATTGGCATGAATAATACAAGTGTATAATGCATGCACCTATCTGTCGGTTGATAAAATTGCATGTGTCTCAATACCAACACTAATTGCTCGCCATCCAATGTCTGTATACGATGCCACACATTATATCAACTGCTATGTGTCAATGCATGTATGCCACAATCGCTACATTATATAAAATTTATTATTTAATGATATAATCTATTATTTAATCAATACATGTGTCATGGTTTACGTGCAGCTTACAAGTTTTTGCTTGAATAGCAATAAGCTTACAAGTGTCTAATGCATGCACCCATCTGCGGTTACATAAAATTACATCCACCGAAATTTACCTTCAAGTCTTCTGAAAATTCAAAGCGCCATAACAAAATCCTCTGAACTGAAAAAAAAAATGAGAAAATTCGGTTTTAAACCCAAAAATCTTGGCACCAAATTTAATACTTAGAAAATACCCTGATTGTTCTCTAGGCCACTTTAGGCTAGGGTTTGATGGACAGATTTCCTTCATGGCTTATCCACAGAATGCAGGTACTGAAAGATGCACTCAGGTACAGCTTCTATACCTTCTTTTTGCAATTTGATTGAATTTCGTTGAAGAATGCAGTTAGGTATAGCTTCTATACTCTCTTTTTTTACAATGTGATAGAATTTCACTGAATTGGTTAGGGTTTGCATTTGACTTGGTGCGAACCCTCTTCTACTCCTCCTGCACGCAATTCCCACCGTAGTTCTAGATGAACAGTGTGCAAACTGGTGGATGCTTGGGCATGGCTTCAATGGGTAGCTCAGCCTCCTAATGAGTGGGCCCCGTTGTATAATTAAGGCACTATATATATAGGCTAAAAGAACAAGTTGGTTGGTAGAGATTGAATGGTCTAAGTGCCCAAGCCCTTTCAATTTCAGTGGTAAGGCAATATTTATTAAATCAGAGCAGTTCTAACTATCCATGCTACACCAAAACCGAGTTGTTCTACTGCACCAAGAGTGGGGGAGAATCTGTGCGGTGTCATGCCATCCAGCATGATAGTTGATTCACGAGGATAGTGTTTTCCCAAATCAAAGGGGTCCGGGTTGTTAGTCCTTCTCAAGCATGAGCCGGCTTAACAACATCTACAACTACTTTAATTTTTGTATTCGCTAGTCCCTTGACCTGGTGTGAGAGCTGCAAAGTATGGAAACATTGCTATCTTTCGACACAAAGGAATGGTTTGACTCACCTATTGGATGCTTTCTCTAGGCGTCCTCCCAACAACGTGGCCCTATCTCACCCCTAGTTTTGGTATATTTGTTTTTGTCTCCTATGTGTAAATATGGCCATGGTCAGGCCTGGGAAAATCAGACTAAGCACGTATCCATCCTTCATGATGGTGGGGGAGGACTTAAGAAACAGACTAATTTGGTGTTGAAGCGTTTGTTGGGCAAGTGAGAGATATAATGTCTCGTCATTTGGCAAAGTCCATAAGCATACACACAAACCCCATGGTTTTGCCAGGCTTCTTACACGATACTGAAACAGACAGAAAAACATACATTGGTTCCAAGAGGACATCGGGTAAAGGGGAATTTTGCCTGTTTGGATCATAACAACTCTTAGACGATGATCTAAGTCATAGCCCTCACAACCGAGAATGCATACAATTTATTTCAACGTTTTGGATAAATATTTATTTACTAAAGGGTATATTGGCATTGGGAGAAGGAGAAGCTTTATGATCGAAAGTTTTTATGCTCGTAAGCTCAAATTAATATTTAAATACCGGGTAATTCAATGACTAAGTGGAAAAAAATTTAGATTTTTTTTAATCATATTTTCCCAAAATTCAGCTGGAAAAGTTAGAATCACACATGTAAAGCCTATTGTCTAAATATTCTAGAATTTCAACTTTATGTTAGAAGCTTTTTAAACTATAGTTGCAGATTGGTAAATTGAGTACAGACTTCCAAGAATATGAAGAATTAAAATTAGATTAAGTAAGATTGAAAAATGATAATTTATTAATGTAAAAAAAAATTGTAAAATAAAGGTCAATATGACTGCTCAATACATCAATTCTCGGCTCCTCGAAAAGCAAGTTAAAAAAAACCAATGTACTCTATTTTATGATTATTTTTAATTCCCTGTAGTTTATTATTCTTCAGATATTTCACATCTTCCAAAGGCAAATATTTACACTGGAAAAACTTATCCATCCATATTGTCCTTTTTCTTGATCCTCCGAGATCCTAAGATAGATTCTTATATATGTTTTACAATTTAGACTTCACGTATGGCAGAGTCTATGAGGCATTGAGGAGAAAATTTACAAAATTGAGATCCAGGTTTAGATGATACCGTCATAGTAGTGCTCATCTGAAAAGATGTGTATTATTTATACCTGGACGGTCAAATTGGTAGCCTGGAAAGGACCGTTTAAGTTGATAGGCTTGAGAATATATTTTTCATTTCTCATCCTATATTGGTTCATTTCATTTCTTAGTGTTCGACATCCTCTCAAAATGGCTACAAGTTGCGGCTTCCCACTACCATACCCAGTGGCAAATAGGCGAGCAATAGAGCAGTTTGGATTCATAGTCTGCCATGTAGCGCATCCCATCGCCATGAATGAAAAGCAATCGGTTCCAAGAACGCTACAAGTAACCTAATCCCTACTTTAACTATAAGCAGGATTGTGTGGTTCCTGGCCTTGATCTGTATGTTAATGCTCCTATTTGGACCAGGTGGAAGAGATAAAAAACAAACTGGAGCATAGCCATGGGATCCCTGTTAGCCAGCAACGTATACTTTAAGGGGGCAAACAACTATAGGACATGATTATTCTTCATGAGCATCCTGACATGCTCGACACCAAGGAAATGCTTAATGATCTACCACATTATTATTAATATTCTTCTTATTTAATGAAATTGGGACCATGAATGAAAATCATTTGGTTCCAAGAACGCTACTAGTAACGTAATCCTTGCTTTAACTATGTAGGATTGTGTGGTTCCTAGCCTTAATATGTATGCTACTGCTTTCCCCAACTAGAAGAAGTTGGATCGTAGTCCACATGTCGAGAGTGGGTTGTCCCTGGCGGTTCTAAACAACCATACCAGTATGACTTGAGTCAATATGATTGGGATTGAGGTTAACTTAAGGTTTTTATCTCAAGTGTTGATGCCAAATAATTTTATCCGCCATCATGTTCATGAAGTAGATATCTGCATGGGGTTCTCTTGCAGGTTGTGTTGTTGGGGCAGTAGGTAGCATTGTCCCCACCTAGGATCAAAATCCTTGACCATAAATCGATGACCATATAGACCATAAATCCATGACCATATATGACACCTACATTTCAGCAATGAAAAAAAAGTAGTTGTCAATGCTAAGCATTTAAGTAATGGAAAAAAAGTAGTTATCAACCCTAAGCACTGATAGATGTAACTGTAAGTTCTGTTCTCCAAACATGAAGAACTTGAAGTACCTGGAATTAGGTATTATTTAATCGACAAATGTAGTGAAGGTATCTTTATACCAATAGTTGTTTATATTCTAAAATCTGGGGTTTAGTTTGTAGGTATATTTATACTAATAGGTGTTTATATTTTAAAAATTGGGGTCTAGATTTCAAATTCAAAATAGATAATTATAAGAAACAAATATATATATATAATAACTGGGTAACTATGTATGAATAAATTTGGCTATTAACTAGGCTGTAATTTCTCTCTAGTCAGGTGCTCCTTCAAGGACTTGAAATGGTGTGCCTATTAGAGCTCAATATCATAATTGGTGCAAATTCGGACTCACTTTCGCGACCTTTTCTGATTAAATGAATGACAGCTAATCATGAATAAATTACAAAGGTAAATAACTAAATATTGAAATTTTCACAGAGAAATTTGATTTACATTATATATAAAAAGAGAGAGAAATTCGATTTTCAAAAAGGTATAGACTGTGAAACTTAAATTTCAGGCAACATTTGGATTTTCATTGGCACATGATAGATAGGAAAACTATTAATGGACTGCAATTTGGGCATCTCTATGCAACCGGGTAATTTGATATTGAGTAAGCTTGATATACATGGAAATTTAAATTTCAGGGCGTGTTACGGTTTTCTGAGAAGAGTGGCGCAGGTCTTTAGAAATATTTAATTTAGTTCTGTATCTGCAAGATTTCATGTAATAAAACAATATCTGAAGATGAAATTGGAAATGCCGGATTTGGGATAGTTGGAGGCATGCCAATGGGCTTTCACTGGTCCAGCTAGGGTTTGTAGGAATAAGTTCTAGTAATTATGGTGTTTAGATTGTTGTTTTCAATTATAAGAACTTGTCAACATGTCAGTTCACAACGGAAATTTGATATTTTCTTTGAATGCAACAATGCCCTCCCTTGTTCAAAGGTCATGCCTAGGGAAACCTGTTAATTAAGTTGATTTGAGAACTTGTAGCAGAAGAGCGAGGGGTTTAGAACAGTTACATAGTCAGTTTTTTGGTATTCCATTAAGGAAGTTTCAATCTCGGCATTTAATTTCTTTTAAGAAAAAATTGCATTGAACATAAAAAAACATAAAAGAGATTAAAAAAAATAGAAAAGAGAATAGAGTATATTTATTAAAAAAAAGAGAGAGATTAAAATAAAACCATAGAAGAGAAACAAAAAAAAAGAGAATATAATACATTTGCAGTAACAAGCAACTCACTTTGCCCTACAAGTAACTAATTTTTCCCAAGAAAATAGAATAGAGTACATTTACACCAACAAGCTGGATCTTTCCAGCCACATAGAAATGAAAGCAGAAGACAAACATCTATATTTTATTTAAGGAAATTATAAATCATAATCAAGAGGGGAAAAATTAGAAAGGCTATAGAATTTACAGAGGGGGGAAATTAGAAAGGCTATAGAAATTAAAGAGGGTTCAGCTTTTGATTTCATACCTGAAAATTTTTATTCCAAAGCTGTGAGCTATATTCCAACGTGGCAATTGTTCTCTAGCAAGCGTTTATCCCAACACTCCAATTGTTTCTCCTCTAGCAAGCATTTGTCTTCTGACACCAGGTTGACCTTTGGGACTTAAACTAAGTGAAAAAGCTAGCACTCACCAAGCAAGCTAGCACTGACCGAGACAGTAACTCAGTGAACCGCAGGGACTCACACTGAGGGGGATAGTAATCTCAGTGAACCACGGCGACAGTAAACTAACTTAACAAGCTAGCAGTAAACTAGTAAACCCCAGGGATAGTGATGTAAAGGATAAGAATATGTTAACAAAACAACCATAGTAGACTAACTGAACAAGCGAGCAACAAACCAGTAAGCCACAGGGATAGTGATAAAAGGATACGCAGTAAACCAGCCACAGGGATAGTGATAAAAGGATAAGAAGATGTCAATGAATAGTATAACTATGGATATGATAATAGGATATTAAATCATAAATATAAATATAACGGAAAGGATTTAGGTAGAACATTCTAGTTCTTTCACGACTCTATTAAAAAGCAAAAAAAATACAGCACCGATCATGTCAAAATTTGGAATTTAATATCCATTACCAAATCAAATTAATTCATTTAAATCAAATCTTATCGAATTTTGAGGGAATCAAAAGTGTAAATAAAGAGCCATCAAATTCTTTAATTCAATTCATTTAAATCATTTAAATCAAATCTTATCTAATCTTGACACGAATCAAAAGTGTAAGTGAAGAGCCATCAAATTAATTAATTCAATTCATTTAAAGCAAATCTTGACGAATTTCGAGGGAATTAAAAGTGTAAGAGCATATCCACTCAAAGTTTCAAAGTAATATACTCAAAGTTTTTTATTATTATTTTAATATTCAATTTAGTTTTATCATATTAATAGGTAAATGAAAACTTGACAAATTTCCAGAGAATTAAAAGTATGCGAAGTAATATTATTATCCCCACTTTTCCCATTGATGGTTTAGTAAAGCCTAGGTATAATCAATGCTCCATTGGTATTTGTAAAATAATAGGTACAGAGAACATGCCCACATAGCCTAGGTATAATCAATGAGCCTAGGTACAAAGCTACTTTGATATTTGTAAATAATTAATATAATGCTTATGATTTGAGAATTATTTTTAAATAAAATACATTTATATTTTTTTTTTTAACTAATTGTCACTTCCAAGCAGGGTTATTTGGTCAAATCAAACCTTACAGCCAATAAAAAAATAGTAATTTTTTATTTCAAAAATGAAAAATATATTTTATTATTTTTAAAAATTAAAATTAATAGTTATTTTTAACAAAACATTATAAAATAGCTATAAAATCGTCAAAAATTAATAGAAAGAAAATAAAGTTTCACAACTGATCGATTGCTATAATCCCTGCCTTGGCAGGGACTAATAAAGAATAAAAAGTGAAATTCCTCTTTTTTTGTAATTCAAAAATTATTTGATTATAAACGAAATTTGGGTACACGATTAAGTTAATGAAATGCCCATATTTTTGTTTATTGTGCAACTTACGCATCTAATCTATGTTAATCTATGGTAGTAGTTTTTCCAGTTGGCTATCATCATTGGTTGTTTTTTTGCAGGACTAAGTTACTACATTATAGGATGCGAACATTGGGATGTGATGAGCCAAGGGATTAAGAGTCGGCCTTGCCACTTATGTCATCCATGAGCTTAGTGCATTGTTGAGCTACGAGGCAGGTTGTTTCGAGGAGAAGAAGAGGTTGTTCTCATTTTGGGCACTCAGGCTCATGGCCACTTCTTCATCAGGTTCTTCGTGCCCAATCGAAGCCCTTGGGCTTCTAGGAAATGCTGACATATTTGTTAATGATAAATTATTTATTGTTATTATTATTCGATGATTCTTATTTTTTTGTGGCAGATGCATGACCTAGAATCATTATATTATGAAGAGCTACCAGACCCTGAGATTCAGTAAAGGAATGGATTGGATCGAGACACAAAATGGTTGTCATAAGACTTTCTAGTTTTGGTTTGGAAGGTACCAAATTCGACTGCATTGCCAATTTGAAGCTAGTAGTATTTTATAACAATGTTTGCTCTCGAATCTATTCAACAAGTGAATTGAGGGGGCGTGAAGAAAGCATACATCGTGGAAAGACCAGTCTTTTACCTTAAATAGGAGTGATGCTAAAGTAGCTGAAATTTCTAAGCAAGCAGTTAATCACTTGTTGGTTCTCGGGCTCTAATGCATAGAAATTGTTTAATTGACACGTGAAGTAGAGAGAAATGGTAGAGGCATGGCAGTGCCTCATTTGAGAGTTGGAAAATCAGGCATCCCTGCGTATTTTGATCGTCGATAAAGAAGACCGAGGAATTGCGACATTGTAAAAAGCAAAATTGGGAAGTATACTCCCACTTAGAGAAAAGCCTTACGACGTAACAAGATTAGTACAGTATGAGTGGAGATAATAGTTTAGAGAATTTGTTTCCTCCTATGATATCATATGTTCAAATTCGAAGAGGGTAGGGTATGTACACCATGTAACATTTAATAGTTACACCAATATGTAGAGGGATGTCCCTTGTCCCACAACCAAGGGGGTCTCATACACCAAATTGGTGTTTGGCTTGGTTGTGAACTTACAAGTAGATTATTGTTATTATTGTTATTATTTAGAAAACAAAATCTATAGTCTAGTCCTAAGAAAAACATGTCATATAGAGATTGATATAAACATTTTATATGCAAATATATTTAATATGTTACATGGAGATTAATAAGACTAACTTGTGGCATTTTGCAATTGTTCTTATGACCATAACATATCCTCTCTTCTTGTGTGTTATCCCACATTGGTTTTGAGATAACTATCAGGGGGCTAAGTATATACATTTCAATATGAAACCAAATGACTATATTATGATTATTGGTGGTTTAAATCAAACTATGAACCAAACAATTTAAAACATTATACTACTTACATATTTCAGTTTCTCGTTTCAATTTGAAATATGTTGTTACAGTTGTTATAATATTTTACATAAAATGAAAAATGAAGAAGGATTGATGTTTAGTCATCATAATTTCTTTACCATGGGATAATTTCTTTCCATGGGGTTTATGTCCTACAAAAAGGAATCACCCAAACTCAATGCTCAATCAATGCAAATACAACACTTGCATATACTCCCCTTAAAATATTTGGAAATTTAAAAAATATCAAAAAATAAACATATAAATATATAACAAACTCATTAATCATACACATATATTCCAAACCCCCCCAAAAAAACATAACCCATAGAACACTACCAATAGAAATTTAAAAACAAAAAGGGAAAATAAATAAAAACCACTAGAGATGCACATTAAAAGTAACGACACTGGAGATGCACATGAAAAGAAACAATTAATGTAGTTGAAGGAAATAAAATCCTTATGCACATCATAATATGCAAAAAAATAAATGACATCCTACAAAATAGAATAAATGTAAAAGAAAAATAAATCAACATTGCAAAATAGATGAGTGGAAGAGAATACAGCACCGGTGGTATGCTAATGTTTCCAGCATAGTCATCCCATCTAGAAAACCCAAAATCAAACATGTGTAAATGAATTTAATCGATGAGAGTATACTATATTAAATAGAGAAAGGAGATAGAGATACCACCAATTCAACGGCTAAATAAGTGAAATGGGGGTTGCTTCTATTGAAGCAATCGCTATGGTGAGATTCATAAGATATCTAAAAAGAGTTGAGCAAATGGAAGAAGGTAGATGGCCTAAGGTTGTCTTCAATAACATATTGTGCAAAAGAAAGAAGACTTGGATGCGGCAAAATATTAAATGGCTTAGCAAGTGGGATATGTGCTTGAGCATGTGTCCTATGAATAGTAAAGAAATAAAGGCTTTTGTTATTAATAAGTTCCACAAGCGAACTTGGGATAAAGATCTAGGGAGAAAGAGAAAGTATTATATTGAAGAGTTTAATCCTACCTACAATCAGCATCAAAAGGCCTACATAGGGTCCAATATACCTTGGAAAGCCAAAATTCGCATTGTTCAATTAAGAACTAATTCCCATCAACTCCGTTGTGAGACCGAGCGCTTGTTAACACCCAAAAATGGTTAACTACCTCATCTACCCCATTTCATGCCTCATTTGTCCATTTGCCTACCATATTTCCCTGAAAATCCCACTAAAAAGCCTCCAAAGGCCTAAAATGCCTCCAAAAGGCCATAAAACCATCTAAAAAGGCTCCAAAAGGCCTAAAATGCCTCCAAAAGGCCAAAAAACCCCTTTTTCCTCCAAAAATAACCAAAATTCCTCTAAAAATAGCAAAAATCCCCAAAAGGGAAGAAAAGGAATAAAAATAATGAGGAATAAGGAGGAAAACCCTAAAACAGCAAAAACCCTAAACAAGCTGCCCTAAACCACATGGTTTCCAAAAACCATGGGCAGCACTCCATCACTAAAAAACTATAAATAACTGGTGGAGACCCCTCATTTCACATCCACAGTCATAAGCATCCTGCCTCTGCCGAAATTATTCTCGAAACCCTAGCTTACCATCAAGCTACTTTCACCATTGAGAACTCTTTTGGCCCATTTCCACCACCGGAAAAGGAGAAGAAGCAGCTTGGAGCTCGAAGCCACCGACATCGGACCAGCGCAACGGACTCAACCAACCTCCTCATTGGAGGTAATATCAATCAAAATCACCATTATACATTTCTTTACTGTTTTGCTTCACGTTATTTACTTTTTACTGCTTTAGCTTAGTCTTTATTTTTTAGTCAATTTTTGTTTACATCATTGAACTGCTACTAAGGATTCCAGATTCCTTAGTAGGTGCTCATCAGCACAAGCTAGGGTGAAAACCCTAGCTACAGCGCTGGAAAAGACCAAAAGAAGCTTGGGCAGAAAGAGTGTGTATTTTTTGCACCGTTGGTAAGGTGGAGATAGAAAAGCACTTCATTTTGGACTGTGAAGCCTTTAAGGACAATAGGGACAGGTACGCAATTGTCTTGGTGGNTTAGTCAATTTTTGTTTACATCATTGAACTGCTACTAAGGATTCCAGATTCCTTAGTAGGTGCTCATCAGCACAAGCTAGGGTGAAAACCCTAGCTACAGTTTCGGCGACTCCGCTGTCTCTTTTTAATTTTATTTTTATTTTTTCCGTACTGTACTTTCGGCTGTCATTTTCGGCCGCCGGAAACCGCACTTTTTTCTTTCGCACCCGCGGCCGCGACCGCGCCTGTTCGGCCCTAACCCGCGGTTTCGACTGCCACTGCCATCTACCNTGGGATGATTTATTTAATGAGGGGACTGTGGAAAAATTGGGGGCGCTCATCATCAAGTTGAACAGACAAAGGATTGAATTGCAGAAAACAACGTGCGAGTTGGTCTATCCCATAGGCTATTCTTAGCTTCGTGGACGTTAAAATATTCCCTTTCCTTTCTTAAAGAAAGTTTGTACACCCTCCATTAACAACGCAAACTGTCATCTCCTTAGACACATGTAGCAATAAACAAATGAAATGGAGTTTAAAAAGTATGTGTGCATTTTTTTCTTTTGTCATTCGAAAAGAGAGACAAATTTCAAGTACGCTACTTTTTTTTCTACATACTTTTATCATCGGATTCAAATGCCAATGGTATGTTTATGCAATTGATTTAGCATGGAAATATAGGATAATATTGAACTAGAAATTGTCCCCAAATATGCAAAGGTACATCGTAAAAGACAAATAATAAATTTATGCAATTGAATTATAATGAAATGATAAAATAATACATAATTAGCAACTTCCCAAAAGTACAAAGATAAGTTGTAAGAGACAAATTAAAAAAAATAGTTATTAATTTTTTAATTATTATATTAAATTATAAATTAGTAATTATTTGAATTCATTCACAACAACGGTGGAAAACACAATAAAGTCATTTCTCAACCAGAAAAAATAGATCATATGCTTAAAAAAAACCTTTTTAGCACCCTTTTGTTATGAACATTAGTTTTCTTATCTTCTTCTATAATTTGAACTTGATGGCATCGAGAGAATCCATTCACAAAGGAACATACCTCTCACCTTGCAATATTATCTATAAAAAAAATTAGTAAAAAGTGCTATCATAGATTTGTGCTTTAATGAACCATGCCTAGTAAAAAATTAGTAAAAAGTGCTATCATAGTAAAAATTAGTAAAGGTATCATAGATTTGTGCTTTAATGAACCACTAGAATTCAACACAAATCATGATTTTGTCCATTTTCTTAGTTAGATCTCTACATGGAGTGTAACACATATCGTGAGATCACCCTATCGAGTTGCTCATTTCCCATCTTCATTGTGAATCACCATTGGGTTGATCCAATCTTATTTCTCAACAATAAAATAGTAAGTATGGAATTTAACACAAATCATCACCATGCCCATTATCCATCTTTATTCTCATATTACTATTGGTTTGATCTAATCTCATTTCTCAATAAGAAAAAAGTACAAATGTAAAACACCTTATTTATCTTCTGCTTTATTTGAGCTTTAAGGCTAGAGTTTAGCTTATAAGGTCACTTTGTTATTATCTTGACACAAGGATTTTAGCTTCATTGTGTTTCAAAGATAGGTGGGCCTCCAATTAATATGTATTCCTTCTCCTTTATGCATATAGTTCCTACAACATTGTAAGTGACTAGAAAATGTATCGCAACCCTCACATATATTTTATTAATTATTTAGGATATTTTTCATTACTATTTTTGTAAACCCCCAATTATGGGTTTGAAATGTCTTCATATATAAAATGGAACCACTCTAACAAAAAGAAGCCACGAAGTGAAATATCCAACAACAAATATACCAAAGGTTTGGTAACCACTGTAACAAAAAGAAGCCATAAAGTGAAATAGCTAACAACAAATATAATAAAGGTTGTGTGGCAGCTACACTCAAGGATTCGAATGAACCTACCATTAACTTTATTACAAATTAGGGGAGAGGCCCCTTTTAACGAAGCTCCCATACTAACATATCTTTGTGGTGTAAATTACACTTGGTCGAATTTAGTAAGGTGAAATATTTATAATAAGTTGATGAGATGAAGAAGAAGTGTTCTCTAACTTCTTATGGCTAAAGTTTACCCCAGTTGTAGTTAGTCATTATTTTGAGACTAAGTGTCACAATCACAAGGATTATCTGTGACTACATTGATCACAATCCTTTTTGCAGCACCATGTAAATCTTTGTAGCATGTTGCCATCATCTATATGGTTTCCATGACTTCCATTAGAATAAAGGGTAGTTCATCGTATTTTGATGAGGCCTTTTGAACTTGGGCCTCTACCTCATCCAAGAAAGTAAAGGCCTTGAATAAAATTGCAAAATTTATTAAGAAATTGGACGGGATTCCCAAGCGTGAGCTTTCTTTTGGAGGTCCAAAGAGAAAATCCATAATGTTAGTTGAGAATTTTATGGTTGAAAAGTTAATGGGGGCATAGCTAAGTTATAAAATCCTTAACTCATGTACCAAAACATGATGGACTCCCAGCTTGAAAGATTGTGGAATTCAATTTTATTAATGCAGTAAAGGTTTTTATGGTTTTCATTTCTAGCTAAAGGGAGATAAAGATTTTTTTTTGCAACGAGGCGAGGTTTTTAGAAGCGAAAAGTTTATATATGAATCAATGGTATATAGAATTTGATCCAAAGGATGATATTGTTATTGTTTTCCTAATGTGGGTTAATCTCCCATGTCTCCTCTTAACCTCCAAGACAATGAATTGCTTGAGGCAACAAGAAACATGTTGGGGAGATATGTAGATAAGGATGAACCATGTTCGAGCTTATTAGCATGTTCTTCAATTTTTGTCATAATCAACCTAGAAGAAGGCCTCTTTAAGGAAATAGAACTTCAAATAGGCAACTAAACTCGTGTGCACTAAATGATCAAAATTCCTTTAGGACCTGCAACAATTTCCATGAATATTAATGCTTTGTTAATAACTTGCCCAAGGAGAATCCTTCTTCATTAAAAAAGAAATAAAATAAATATCATCCAAACCCTTGGTGTTATCACCTTGACTACTCACAAGCAACATTCCAACAAAAATATACAAAAGCGTCAATTGGAAAAAATCAACATAATAACACCACCCCATGAATACTATACTCACCTTATTAAGACAAAAGAACCTTACAAATGGCCCTTTTATTCACTTGTTTGACCTTCACACAACATCACCTACGAGATTTGTGTGGGATATCATCTGATACCTACACAAGTATGTTTAACCATGTGAAAGTCATCATTTTAATGCATCAATGGCTAAAAGGCCTTGTTAAAACTACTCTATGGCGATATATGTTAAGATTTCAAGCCCCAAAATCATAAATGTTCGATACTTTGGCTTCCAAAGTGTCTCCATTAAGCATTGGGATACCATTTTGAATGAAGAGCATTAACATCAGAATTGGTTCTTAATTGGAGGTCAAAATTTTCCTATAAATGAAAGCCATTGGGTAGCATAAATTGAAGAAGTGAAAAATTGCAAGGTTGTTCCAGAGGAATGAGCTTGGAGATAATAATAAAAAATCACTCTCTCATCTCTCTCTCATCTCATTGCTCTCGTGCTTTCTTGTACTCCTTCCTCAAGGACTAAAGTGTTCTTCACTCACCATTGTTAGGGAGAGATTTTAAGAAGGAAAATGACCCATCCTAAGGGGAGTGTTGGATTCCACTTATTTCCAATCACTCCCAGTAAGTGGTACAACACATTTTTGTGCTTTTCCATTGGACTAATATATGAGTAATGGTATTTCTCTCCATTTCTTATGTTTGAATGGCATTCTTGTAGTTAACCTCTTGATGCAACTGCTTGTGTGATTCTTATTTGTGTATTTTATTTTAGAACACTCGTGTGCTTTTCCCACAAGTAACCGTTGTTTGTTGTCTAGCTCACAACCTAGTGAGAACATGGGTTTTTGCTCACCAATGCAAAAGAATCTCAAACGAGATTGACAACTCCACTTTGGGTTTTTATAATTTAAATCTTACTTCTTGGTTGTTTTAGTTGTTTCCTAACCTTTGGAGACTTGAAGGGTTATAAATCGGTATGTGCATTCCAACAACCCTCACAAGGAGTTGGATCTTTTAAAATTTAATTCTCTATTAGTTTACAGTTTTGCACAATTGTTTTAACCCATGCCGTGCAAATCCCATGGTAAAATATTTGATTCTCACAAAAAAACTTACATAGTCCCATCTTATAGCCACATAAATAAATCTCACAAGAAGTTCCAATGTTCCCTTGCACAATCATGTGGAATCTAAGAACATAGATGCACATTTATTTCTTGTGGATGATCTAACCATTGAGCTCCCAAAAATCTTTTTTTTGTCATTTGTCAATAACTTCATTCAAATTAAGGGGCAACTTTATTTTTTTTAGGAAATATAAGTTGCTACTCCTGTGCCTTTGCATTTCATTAAGTGTGAATAGTAATTAAATTACCTAGTGGCTAGAACATGGAATCATAATTCCTTATACTAACCACGTGGATGGTTGATTGTTTGTCATTGCACATGGATGCATAGCTTAGGACTTTATTTTTATTGCCATTCTTATTTGTTAACTTGGTTGACCTTTCTTATAATTATTTCAATGGAACAACTACATAGTTCACAAACCTTACCACTTGCAACCATTTATGCTAGCATATTACTCTTAGGACAATGGTTTATCTTATCACAATTCACACAAATAAGGCACCTAAAAACTCTTTCCCTATTTAGTATGTTATTTGTTTTCCTCTCATAAGTGATCTTAGCAAATAAGAAATGAAATTTACAGTGAAATACCTCTCTTATCACTTTCATTTCAAAATTGTAGTTTATTTGCAAAACTATTTTCACACTTAGGACATTGATTAGATGGAGTAATAATCCCAAAAGTTCACATCAGTAGTCTTTTCTCTTTCTTTAATATTTTTACAAGTATTCTATGCAATCTTCTTTCAATAAATTTACTTTAAACATTGTGGTATGGTCACTCAATGAACACACACAAGGGACCCAAAGAGCCTTTTTATTCTAGTATGTTCTTCACCTTGCACCCATAAAGTTATATTGGTGGATAAAAAAGAGTTAAAAGTTTGAAGTACCTCCTCCATTGCACCATTTAAATTGAAAACATTGATTTTTGATGCTAAAACAAGGCCCTTAAAATGAATTGCTGCAAGTACCTAATTAACCTAAGTCCTCCATAGAAGGTCATAAAACAATGTATGACCTAAGTTATAATTGTGGGGATAGACATCCAAATAATTCCCCATAATTGTTTCTCACTTGAAACATAGTTGGCTTCCTAGGGAGCTTAAAATGATTTTGTAACAAGTGTATTAAAATGAAGACACCCTATGGGGTCATATGTTGAGGTCAAGTCTATTTTTCTAGTCTTAGAGAGTCACAAAACTCTTTTTTTGATTGTGAACCCTCACTCCAGAGGCTAATAGTCCATTGTCAACACTTGTGAAAGGTATCTTAGTAGAAAAAATAGGATTTCAACCCAGGTGGCATTTTTGGGTTGCATTTTCATTTGAGAAATATATTATTGGTCATTAGGAAATGTTGCTAGTTCCAATAGGACATGTCCCAAATGTCCCTCGTTATAAATAAATATTTTGTACCTTTAATTACCAACTTTAGTGGATTTAGACCCAATTGGTTGACAACTTTCGAAGGCCCATATTTATTTAAATGGAAGGTTATTATAGTCATGGGAAATCTCCTTTTTCTTTTTCAAACCATTAAGTGAAACTCCCACTACATCAAATCATACCTACTGTGATATAGTAAAATGCATTCAACATCGATGCACTAAATACACATTTAATTCAATATACATGTACTTGCTTTAAGTAGATCATTGTTTTTTGCATGAATACTATTTTATTTCCCTATCACCTTATACTTAAAAAAACATAGTGTTCACCACATGCACACTTCTTCCCTATTGAAGCATGGCTTTTGGATCCATAACAGAAACAAAAATGAGGGTACAACTCAAAACCTCCATGTCATGGTGATCCTCACAGCATTATTATGTTTCCAACATAATAGCGTCAAACTGTTGCCTTCTTTCCAATTTATTTGAAACCCCCCCATCATAGCCATTATGGCCATCCATCACTCAAGAAGAGTAAAAATAAGACCACAAACTATAAGAATCTATGTCATCAGGGTAATATTAGTAATGTTGGTGGCACCCATAATCTCAACTAGAAATATAGTCGAACCAAGCATAAACGTACCACTCATACTTGGACTAATCACCCTTGCTCCCTTCGTGAGATTATCAGTGCCTTGGTCTCACACTAGAGCTAGTCCAATTATATATTTTAGAGTGCATATAAGATAATAAACCTAATGGTACTCGTTCTACTACCTCGCAATACTCCCTCTCTCAACATGAATCCATCGTTTCACTAGTTGGGATTTTGTAAACGTCGACCCTTGAGATTACCCCTCATGGTAACACCTTCTCCCACCATATCTACTACCTAGCCAAGAAACAATCATATATACTAGGGGGAACCATTTCCACCTCTAGGACCACAATGATTACTAGACCTTGTCCTTATGGGGAAAATTAGCACATCCAAGCAAATGATTACTAGACCTTGTCCTTATGGGAAAAATTGAAATTATTACCAACATTCATCGGAGGCCATCGCCTTTTATTAGGAATAGCACATCCAAGCAAATTTCCCATATTCTACTCCATTTTGAATAAGGGTAATTGTTAAGAACTTTATGGACCATTAATGTATTGTAGATGTAAGATCCCCTCATGTACTATGTCCTTACTAACTTGACGACACCTATGCTCTCCTAGTCTCATTCCATTAATGACTAAGTTACAAAACTTTGATGGTATACTGTGTCTTCCCTTTGGTATCCTACATTTTTCTCGCCCATGCCTCCTTGTCGCCCCTATTATTCCACCAATTTGTCATCACCATCAAACAACCTTTTGTATCCAAATCTACCTAGTTCACCCATTAATGACAATCACATAGTCTTCAATACTTGCAATGCAAAAGTACCCCTTTTATAACTAAGCATTAGGTTGTGTTATGTTAGACCAGTTGTCATTGCTACCTATGTCAATTGTCATTCATGTTCCAACCAAGGGAAGCATTGATTCCCATGTGCACTAACCAAATCTAATTTATCCTCTTCAAATCCATAATCCATTACAATCGATTACTTGTTGATCCTTATGAAGTCCTTTGTTCTACAATACTCACTCCCATTAACATCAAATTGTTTTTTGGGAGTCCAATGGTTTACCCTGGATTGAATATAAATAGTCATCATTTATCTTTGATTTAATAGGTTTCCTCGTGTATGACATCGAATCATCATAACATTAGGGGGGGGGAGGATCGTATAGTATGGTGGTTACAACATCCTAGTTTTGGTTGAAGACCCCCTAAATTGTATGGATATCTAATCCCTCAACCAAGAACATCCATTCAAGAGGCTCCTTATAGGTTATAGGGCCCCTCCTAATGAGTATTTTTTTATTATTACTTTCACCCACATAGTTGATAATGTTTCCATACAAGAGTCCATAGTGAACAATACTCTTTCTTAATGATTGAAGTTATATTCATATGGGTAGATCATGGTGTTTTGATATGGCCCCAAGGGCCCCTTTAATCCATTGCAATGTACTTTGAAGGTTTTCGTGATCATGGGAATATTGACCTCCTTTGTATAATGAGATCTCCTCTACAATAAGTTTTGATTGTTTTGTAGGTGGACTCCATAACTTATCCATGGGAAGTCCTTTATTTTTTGATAATATCTCTCTCTCCCTCTCTAAACAATGAAGAACAATGAAGACACAAGCAGATAGAAAATAAACAATGATGTATTTCAACTATACGAGTGTCCTTAACCTCACACAAAAAGGGGCAATTATTATCACCTTGATTTCACTCATGAGTGGTATTTTGGCAAAAAAATGCAAAATCATTAGCAATTGGCAAAAGAAAAATTTAAAACACTGCCTTATAGCTACTATACACACCTTATTGACCTAAAAGAACCTTACAAATGGCCCTTTTTATTCAATTGCATGAACTTCACACATAATCACTCACAATATTTATGTAGAATATCCTTCTATACATACATGCAAGTCCATGAAAGGCACGTGAAACCATCATTTGTGTGCATTAATGAATCACATGCCTAGTTTAGACAAATGTATGGTGAGGTACATGAAGAATTCGATCCCCAAACCCATCGATGTTGAGTACTTCAACTTCCTTACTGTCTCCATTAAGCATTGGGATAAATCTCTTGAATGAAGAACATTCACATTGAAACTGGCTCTTCATTGGAGCTCAAAAATTGCCTATAACTGAAAGTCGTGGGGTAGGATTTGAAGAAGAGAACAATTGGAAGGTTATACTAGAGGAATGAGCTTGGATATCAAGAATCTCACTCTCTCATCTCTACCATTGATTGTTCTCGTCATTGCTTGTGCTCCTTCTTGAAGGACTCGAGTCTTCATTCACCATTGTTAGAGAGATATTTCAATAAGAAAAAGGACCCATACCAAAGAGAGTATTGGATTCCACTTGCTTCCAATTAGTCTTACAAAATGTTATCACAATCTTTTTGCTTTTCCATTGGAGTGATATATGAGTATTGATGTTTCCCTCCGTTTCTTGTTTTTGAATGGCATTGTTAAACTTATTACCTTGATGTAATTGCTTGCATTTCTCATACTTGTTTATTTTTTGTTATAATACTCTTGTGTTTGTCCCATAGCTAACCATGGTCTACTGTTTATCTCACATCCTCTCTAGAACATGAGATTTCGCTTAACAAAGCAACAAAAACCCCAAAAAACTTGGGTAAAATAAAGAATGAATCCCTACCTCCTAGAAAATACAAGGTTGTTTGTGGGGAGGAAAGTCCACTTACTCAAGTAGGGAAAATTGCTTCAAAGTGTTAGAGTTGATTTTAAAGGAGGATACCAACCCTATATTGATTCATATACACTAGAAAAACTTTATCTAATGGAGAAGGAAGGATAAGGAGTTAGAAAAGAAGGTGAGGACAAAGAAATTTCAACATTTCACACAAAAGAATAAATAATAAGAAATGCACTGAAAGTTAAACTACAAGAGGAATAATGAGAAGAAGTTTGTTAAACATGGGAATAAAAGTAATAATTGACAAATTTTGAGATGGAAAGCGTTCAAATTCAGGAATCCTCTACTCTAGTTGAAGGAGATAAGGAACAATTATTTGGAAAAAGGTAACAGGAAGTACCCTTGGCACATCATGTGAGGGAGAATTGAAAGTCCTATATTGTATTGCCTTGCCACTCATGATAGGATGAATATCGAAAGGGAAGGTCAAAGGAAAATAAGTGGATTTAAAGCCATCGGTTCCAAAAGAGATCCTCTTAATTTCAAAAGACAATGATAATAAAAAATAGGAAGAACAAGGGAAATAAGTTCTAAATTTAGGACATGGAGTCACCATTGTGTCTAACATATATTCCTAAACACAATGAATGACCTTTAAAGTTTTATAAATGTAATTTTTTCCATTGAAAGTTCTGTTGACTTTGTAACACTACATGATAATTAGATCTAAAAGAAGATGAAACATAAAAAAATAGTGAACCATCAGTAATGTACTTTGGAGGCATGTGAATATGCAAAGGAAATCAGTTATATGTTGGCTTGTGGGTGGGAAACAAGTAGAGAGGAAGAGAGAGACCCTAACCAAGGAGATGACTTGTTGTAGCAAACATGTTGTTGGTAAAGCTAGTAAGCACACTTACCATTAGGAAGGGAATCTATATAGGATTTGAGCATAACAAGAGTGCACATGAAAGAAAATTCCACGGATATAGAGTAATGGTTTGTATCTTATGTAATCATCTTGGTATGTGTTCTTGTTTAGTAATAGAAAGACTTGTTGCTTCATCATCCATTACTCGTATCTTGTTTGTATCATTGCACTTGTTTGGGTAATCTATAATATGTATCACTGGTAACTATGCAATTCGTTCGACTACAACAAAGCATTCCTTTCAAAGCTAGGAACTTTTTTGAAGATGACCCAATGGGCTTATTAAAAAAAAACCCCAATGGCCATTTTCCTTTTGAAAATGGGAAAAACTTTGGAAAGTGTTTGATGAACCATATTTATGAAACCTCCAATGAAATTTCCCTTGAATTTAGGAAGACCCTCAAAAACTGCTCGATGGTCTGTATTTGAAGAAGGGCAAGGCCTTTCCCTTCGAAATCAAGTGGAACTTAAAAAATTGGACAGTGGGCCATATTTTGAGAAGCCCAATTGCCTTTCCCCTTCAAAATATAGTTGGATATTTGAAGTGGCCTAATGGCCCTATTCCCGTGGTGTAGGCGACTCTTTGAAACAACCCAATGGCTTCATTCCTATGTCTTGAGGTGAATCTTCAAAAAGTCTCATTGACCTTTCTCCTTTATTTCAAGGTGGATCACAGAAGAAACCCAGTGGACATCTTAAATAAGGCTAGATGGCCTTTCATATTAGTTTTGAGTGATATTTCAAAAGAAGCCTAATGGTTGATATTTTGAAGTGGGTTGACAATTGTAAGATAGTTGAAGGCTTGGTAGTTCAAAGGATGCTTGATCGTTCAAAATGGGACAACACATATGTATTTTGAAGAAGGACCCAATGCAAGCATAAAATGAGGTTTTCTATGTTAGATCAAGGATATTCTTACAATTTGTAGTCTTTGACCACACAATGAGACCTATTAGAATTCCAAGCGAAACAAAGCAATAAATCCAAAAGTATCAGGTTTAATAAAATTGATAATAATAAAAACTCCCTAATCTTCTCAATGGGATGATAGAGAGGGTTGTATAAGTGATATAAGGTGTGCACATATGATGCATTATGGAATTTTGAGTGAAGGATTTGTGTGTATTTTGGGTGATGAAGATGCAACACGTGCAATTTGTTGTTTATGTTTTTTCATATTATTATAATTGCATTAAAATGTGCATTATACAAACCAATATAGGAAAGATATAATGTAACAAATCTCTGTAGCATGAATGTAACACAAGTTAACCAACAAAACAAAAACTTAAAAATTAAGAACTAAAATAACCAACCTATATCCATAATTTTGGATTTCTCAAGTTCCAAGAAGGATCAGACCCCCAATGGATAGCAAGTGCAAGGCAAGGTTTTCGATCACCATAAAGGAATAAAAGGTCTTAAATATGCTCAGAGATCAAATATTTCCACAAATAAAGAGTTAGAATCTCTAGTTGTACTATAAGGCATTGCTTCTCTAGGAAATAATGGAGTGTGTATTGTCATGATGATTGGTGGCTCATGATTATTATAAGATCCCTTCATTATCAAACTCTCCCATTCAATATTTATCTCTCTAAAATTTGTTTTTGAGTGATTGTTGTGGGGAGACAAATTTAACACAATAGGGTTCTACCATGTCTTCTGCAACCTCAATGTGGAGGTAGAGACACAATAAAATGAAGGGGTCCAACTAGGAAAAAATACAATATGTAAAAGGAGAGTGGCATTCCAACTAACCACCATGTATCCCCTACCACAAATATCATTATATTTCCTCATTCATTGGACACTCCACTTAGTCTAGCAAGTTATGAACAACATAATGGTGGAGAGAATCCCTGTGTGTGGGATGCTCTATCGGTTTGGAGGTTTAATTGATGAAATGAAAGTTGTAGAGGAAATTATTCACCCATTAAGGAAGATCTTGACCTCCCAACCATCTCTTTGCATTGCATTTCTAGGTATCCCTCACTAGTGTGTGTTTCTATCTATGGTGCATTATCAATGTCGAAATATTTGGTGCTTCTCATCAACTTGAAAGACCTACAAAAAGGATTGAAGCAATGTGAGAAATATGTGGTGAAAACAATTGGAAATGCGACATATTTGACCCTACAATAGAATTGTTGGAAAGAAGGATTTGAGCACTAGATGACGAAAAATAATAGGATTTAGGATCAATTTTCCATTGAAACTGGTGAGCATATTTCAAGTCTAAGAGAATGGGAAGAGAATTATCGGGTTCTCATGACAATTTTATGAAGAAAGCAAGTAGAGATGGCCTCAAACATTGTGTCTTTCCAATGTTTCATAGAGCACATAGTGGCACATCTTAATCTCCCTCCTACATCATGATGTCTCCTCAACCTAGTAGCATAAACACTTTTGTAGACTGTGTCCTCTAGCCTACCTTGCACCTTCATTTATCTTGTTGTTTCCCAGCCTATACATATAGTTTGATTAGTTATGTAAATGTTGACTTCCCTTCTAAGTTGAGTTTACTCTATTTCCGATATTCATATGTTTTGTTATTTTGTGTTCATATTAGAAAATTATACTTGACATCATACACTTATGATTACACTAATAGGCGTTTTTATTTTAGAATTTGGGGTGGACTATGGCCTATGAATTTTCACAATTGTATGAGGATGAGACAAGTTGTACTATCCAGATTGATTCTATGGTCATCGTTCGAATTCAAAACAAAAAATTATAAAAAATATATAAAAAATAACTGGTAGTTGATGAATGTATAACTGGTAGTTGATGCATGGATAACTTGTAGGTGACAGATGAATAACCAACAGTTCATGGTAACTAGAAGAATGCGAGAGAGATAAAAAATAAATAAAAATATTAGATGATTGATAAATGGATAACTCGTAACTGATGCATGAATGCACGGATAACGTATAATTTGGGGTGGGGTAGTAGTTAGCGCATGGACAATGCATAATTTTGTCATACTTAACTTGCGATCTTTCCACGTTCACAAACCACAACTTAAACAATTGTGCTAGTAGTACCAAATACTTTTAGACAAACTATTTTAAATATATTTCAATGAAAAAAGACTTACTAATAAGGCATTCAACCTTTCCCTCTAGCTATATTGTTTGTCCATAACCTTTTTTAACACAAAACCCATAACCTTTTTTAACACAAAACCTTTTGATATATTGTAACTAGAAATAAAAAAATTCAAACCTCAACCATTATTGTGAAAAATTAAATATTTCTTAATTTTTGCAAGTATTTCTTAACATTTACAATTTGTTTTTTAATATTCCAATCTTTTTACACCTATAAAAAACTAGTTAATTTAATAAGCATTAAAAAATCATTAAAAGTAAATTAAAATTTATATACACAATTTTCTCTTTTCTTTTACTTACACTAATATTTCTTTTACTTACACTAATTTGGAGTAGAATAGGTAAATATCAAACTTATTTCACTTTGTAATTTCTTTGTACATAATATAATTGATTTTTTTTTCATTTTACACAAGAATTCGAGATTCATTTATACTTTTTTCAGGATTGCATAAAGATGAGACAATTGTACTTCACATATGGATATTATGTCAATAGTTCAAAATTCAAAATAAACATTTATATAAAAAACTTTATAAAAAATAACTAGTAATTGATAAATGGATAACTGGTAGCTCATGCATGGATAATGGTATGTCATCAATGGATAACCATCATAACTACTTCTTAACATGGTGCATAACAACATTTCTTTGATTCTAAAGAAATTCAAAATAAACAATTATATAAAAAAAGAATATAAAAAATAACTTGTAATGGATAAGTGTGGATAACTACTAGCTTATACATGGATAATTGATAGCTGATGAATAGATAACCAACAAAATTTCAGATCATATAAGACATAATTCCAGATTTTAGATCGTATAGCACTCAAAAGTTTTTTTTTTTAGCATGCTTTGCCATAACCCTAGTTGCAAAGAGAAAAGAAATCAAATATTCTTAGTAAAGGTTAGAGTAGCATTTATATTATGGCTCTATAACTAGATTGTTTTTTTCACTAGTTGAGTTCCAATTTAGAGATCCCTTAATGTTTAACCTGTGTAGCCCATTTGGACATCCTATCATGGTATGGTTGTATTTATATTAGAGATTCTGAAGACCTTCACCCATGTTTCATGAAGTTTAATGAATGTAATTGTTGAACATCCCTTTTTGTGTCATTTATATATTTTTATAAGGATTGTATCATTTCTTTTATAATTTTTGTTGTACAATTTCATATCATATCAGACGCAATTCCCAAATTTAGATCATATAGCACTCAGAATATTTAATTTTGTTGTGTATACAATTCCATAACCCTGGTTGCAAGGAGAAAAGAAATCAAAGAGTCTCACTAAAGGTTAGTGCCTAACATTTATATTATGTCTATAGAGATCGATTTTTTTTTTCAGTGTTGATTTCCAATTCAGGGATGCCATGTTTAACCTGTGTATCTCGTTTGGGCATCTTGTCATGACAACATATCATGTTTTTTTATAAATTTAATCATATCCAGTAGAAGCCCTAATCCATTGCCATATAAAGAACATAATTCTTTGCCTCCAGAAGTTGTGGAAGAAGCATTCTGAATACTTGCAAAAGAGGATGTTACATGAAAAAAATGATAAGAAATGAAGCAACAATTATCTATGCAACAAAGAAATTCATTGAAATTACATAAAATTGCTAAAAATGATTGTTGGAGTGATGTTATAATAGAGTTTATATGTATTGATGATTAGGTCCATCTTAATAATACACAAATACCTTATCAACTCCATTATCTTTCATCTATGCCGTGTGTAAGGGGATAAGATCCAAACTTTGATATTGTTTCTCTCCTTAAAGAAGAAAATGGCTTAGAAGAGATCATTCTCTACAAAGGTATTGATGACTCCCATACAGGAAATGTAGAGTTGACACGCTTGGATCCTTGTGGGAATGATCTAATTCTTTACACTATTGGTACCAATGACACATGGAAACATAATATAGACGATGTTTTCTAGTTCTAACGGTGTATGGAGATGATAATAACAAACTTATGCTGCACCATCCTTCATTATCTGAAATAAAATCAATGTTATCTTCAAAGTCATATGAATATCACAAAAAACATTCCAGTGCAATCGTCAAGCGAAGGATTTACATGGGATCTAGGTCGGATGTGACTCCTTTAGTGGGAGATAATCGTGTTATTAAGATAGTAAGGAAGGAATTCATACAAATGGATGGAATTTTGGTGCATATCACAAATCCATTTGGAATCTTTAAACATTTGTCAACATCCTTTTTAATATAAACACATACCCATTGTGGTATAAAATAAAACAAAAAATCTCTATATGATTTTCAAAGACAAAGTTTATCCCCTATCAATAACACTTATATTAACATATATGTGAACCCATGTAAAATAATGTACAAAGCTTACAATATAAAATAGTTTACAAATCTTAAAAGTATAAGAGTGATAAATTAATGTGGACTTAATAATACTTATTTGCAAGCTTTTGTTGAGTAGATTATTCCTGGGTGTCATTAGAGATTCAATGTGGTTACTTCTCCACCACATGGAGTCAAAACGAATCCTAAGTGAGGTGTATGTAAAACATTTTTAGGGTTTTAAGAATGGGTATACAAAGATTCTACCTTGAACTGCTCTAAAGTCATTATATTAACATTGTAAATAAGTGATTGAATTCACATCCTTGCAGCTTAAAGTTCGTTAGGGATCTTTGAGAATTATGAGAAGGTTATTGAAGTTGAAAATAATCCCTTACTTAAGCCTTGGAATCATATTTAAATGAAAATATTGCAACAAGGATGTGGAACATTGTGGCATATGAGGTCGTACAACATATTAGTAAAATTCCATGATTTGAAATGGATATTAAGATTAGGTTATCGTTTCTTTGGGTACCTACATCCTTCCACACTGGGTCAACCTATTATTTTTATTGACTTTCCTTGCTTGAGAGGCATGAGCTAATAATTACAATAAGGGTTTTGAGATGAAATACTTAGTGTAGAAAGAAAAGAAAAAAAGGCCAAAATGACATTTTTTTTGGCTCAATCTTGGCAACTCAACATGGTTTAGTTGGAATCAATCTTGGAAAACTTTTAATCAAAAGTATTACCAAAAAAATGTCACGATAGTTTTTTTAAACTCAATCTCGTCAACTCAACATCATCTAGTTAGAATCAATCTTGCAAATATTTTAATCAAAAGTGATTAAGGAAAATTTTAGTAGCGAAATTTAGCCCATGGTCTAGTTTTTGACCTTTTTTCCAAAAAAAGATTCTCCAAGTTGCTCTTTTCAAAGGTGATTCGCCAAATTTCTATGGGATATTTTTTTTTACTCTTAAAATCGTCAAAATTATCAATAAACTATATAAAATATTTTGAAATTGGATTTTTTTTTAAATGGCCAAACATTTTATGGTTTCAAATTTAGGAATTAGTAAGATTCACCAAGGTTTTTACACATTTAGAAGACTATAGATCCTTAATAATGGTCAATTTTCTCAATAATATTTAGTGCCACCTGCTGTGATTAATATTTTATTTTTATTTGGTTGTGACATGATTCCGACGAACATTTGAAACCTCAACCTTTCCTAGTGCCGCATGGTGTTTATGTGAAATATTTATGTTGGAAATTCAATGAATAAGACATTGGAATTTTGACCAACATGATGCCAAAACTTTGAGACATTCGAAATATCTTTTTGGTCTCAATACTTCAATAACATCACAACTTTGATGACGTACATCGATAAAAATGTTGGAAAAGTTTCAGAATTTCAATGTCGGATTGATGCCTTTTTAATAACACCAAATCCAAGTACGTTAGTTACACAATCGAATTCCAACGTATCTGATGTTAATTATTTAACATAAGAAAGAAATAATTAATTATTGATTTGTATAATATNTATATATATATATATATATATATATATATAATTCTGGCTTAGAGCGCTATGTACAAGTGGGTCATGGGATTGGTTCCTTGGTGGGGATGGCCCTAACTAACTGCCCCATCCACCCATCCTAATCAGGTACTTTAAATCTATGAAATATAATATATCATTAATTGGGGGTAGAAATCCAATCCAATGGATCTGAAACCTGGTAGGAATAAACATATGCGCAAGAGAAAATAAATACTCAAATAATAACAACCATAATAACAACACTAATATTTACCCTGGAAAACCCCATGGAGGGAAAAACTAGCCAATCAAGATCTTCATTCATAGCCATAACCGACCATTTGGGAAAAGTCAGTTAGTTGGTTTCACCTTCCAGGCCACCTTACAATGGAGGATTACAACCCTATTTATAGGGTTCTTTACATGCAAATACAACTAGAAAGAAACCATGGGCTACAGACACTATGTGCCTAAAACAACTTACATCCTTGTTCATTCCTGAGTCAAGGTTAACCCTAACAATCCCCCCTTTAAATTTGCCTTGGGAATTGCTTCAGATATAACCCCCCCAAAAAATAACTAGGGCACTTAGGAAACACATTTACATGTAGATTATACATCGTCATCTCCTTTTTTTTTCAACTGTTGCTATTACATCCAAAATTTTCATTTCTCACATTTCTCTCACCTTGACTTGCCTTTCATGTGTTGCACTTCCAAAAGTATTTTGTACCTGCAAACAATTCATCATTGATGTCCATATAAAAATGGAGTCCATCTACAGGAATATATGGGTCCTCGGCCACTATAACAACCAGTTCTCTAGGAATACTTTTCAGTTTTGTGGTTCATCAATCTTAGTCCCAAAGCTGAGATCAAACCATCTCACATCCCCCCCTTTAATTAAATACTTTGTTAGAAAACATGATCACAAAGCAATATCAATTAAACAATCAAACAAGATGCAAATATTAAACATGTTACAAGAGAGACACATATATAACATGGTTCACCGAAGATGGGTTATGTCCACAAAGAAATTGCCATTCCTTTATTATTATACCGTCCAACAAAATAAAGGGATACAACATATATCACAACCGATGCACTTCTTCTTCACTCTCTCATAGTTTCTCTCACATAATCACATATATCGTTTTCAATGCTACAATACAATACACAGTCGTATTACAATGATTTCCTTTTATACTGGAATTACCATGGGAAAATACCATGGGTCACGCAATACCACAGGCTTGTAAAATGTTGGCCAATAAAACATTCCAAAAAAATTCTTTTGGGGGCTTCTCCCTCGAACCCCTGTTGGGGGCCTTCTAACCCTCCAACCCCCATGGGAGAACGATGTCCCCCCACACCCCCCTGCTAGGATGGGTGTACAATAAAATTGGGGTACAAACATGGCTAGACAATAACATCTCTGAATTAGAAATATTAGGAACAACAACCAATAATCTCCCACTTGGAGACTGATCACAACAAATCCATCGCTATTGCACTTACTAGACTATGCTCTGAGCCTTGGACTTGGAAAATTTCTCATCTTCACCTTCATGCTGGAAGGCCAATAGAAACCGATAAGGAACTTAGTTTCTCTCTCATTACTACCTTTGTCAACATGTGTATAGGATTTTGTCTAGTATGTATCTTTTCTAACTTCAACAATTCATCTTCGAGAATAAATCGTATGAAATGGTACTTGAGATTTATATGTTTAGTCTTCGAATGGAGGGATGATTTCTTTGCAAGATGAATGGCACTTTGGTTGTCATTGTACAACCTGCTATTGTCCTTCTTCTTACCCAATTCCTCCATGAACCTCTGCAACCAAGTCATCTTTTTACTAGCCCTTGTAGCAACAACTTGCTCTTCCTCCGTTGTTGAAAGTGCAACAACCTTTTGCAGTTTTGAAATCCAACTTACTATTGTTCCACCTATAATAAAAACATAACCTATGGTGCTCCTCGTGATGTTTTGATCACCTGCCATATCTGGGTGAGCATATCCCTATAGAAAAATGTCTAAGCCTCCAAAATATAATTCACGAGAAGTTGTACCTCTAAAATACCCGAGAATCCACTTTACTTCCTTCCAATGCTCTTTACCTGGATTGTTCATATACCTGCTCATAACTCCCACTGCATGTGCAATATCTAGTCTTGTGCACATCATGGCATACATCAAGTTGCCAATTGTTGATGAATAGGGAACCTTGGACATATATTTTATCTCCTCCTGTGTCTTGGGAAACATCTCCTTACTTTGTTTGAAATGGTTGGCTAAAGGTGTACTAACTGGTTTTGCATTCTACATTCTAAACCTCTCCAACACCTTTTCTATGTACTCACCCTGAGACAATGTCAAATTGTGATTTTCCGTGTCTCTAGTTATTCTCATACCAAGCATTTTCTTTGCAACACCCAAATCCTTCATCACAAATGATTTAGCTAGTTTCCTTTTGAGCACATTTATATCCTAAATTTTAGACCTTGCAACAAGGATGTTATCCACATACAATAACAAGATAATATATATTCCATTATCTAGCCTCCTAAAATAAACATAGTGGTCAAAATGACATCTACTATAACCTTGTTTTGTCATAAGCTTATCAAATTTCAAATACGAGTGTCTTGGAACTTACTTCAGGCCATACAAGCTCTTCTTCAACCTGCAAACCAAATTCTCCTTCCCTTTGACCTCATACCCCTGTGGCTGCTCCATATAAATGTCTTCCTCCAAATATTTGTGGAGAAAAGTTGTTTTACATCTACTTATTCAACATGCAAATATTCTACCACCACTAGACTCAAAATAGTCCTAATTGAAGTCATTTTAATAATAGGGGAAAATATTTCGTCAAAATCTATATCTTTCTTTTGTGCAAACCCCTTTACAACAAGCCCAGCCTTATATCGCTTCTTGCCTCCATCTTCTTCGTTCAACTTGTAAACCCATTTATTCTACAATGCTCTTTTACCTACAAGAAACTCAACCAAATACCAAGTCTGGTTTCTTACCAATGAGTCTCTCTCCTCATTCATGCCTTTCTCCCACTTCTTTCTAGTTTCCACCTACATTGATTCTTCGTAACATTATGGTTCACCAGAATCAGTCATTAATAAATTATAAAGTGAAGGAGAGAATCATTCAGGGGGTCTACGTTACCTGATAGATATTGTTACATTTGCAGGAGTTTGAGGTACTTGCTATTGCTCTTGATTTTCTGGTACCTTTGGAATTTGATTTTCTTTGATTTCATCAAGAACTGTGTACTTTGTGTTTTCCTTTTCCTCTTTATTTCCCCGCGACAAATCTTTGTACATAAAATTTCCATTGAATACTACATCTCTACTCCTAATGATCTTATGATTTTCATAATCCCATAAGCGATAACCAAAATCATCAACCTCGTATCCAATAAATGTGCATTTCTTGGATTTAGCCTCAATCTTTATTTATTTTCTTTACCCGGTATGAATAAATGCTTCATAACTAAAAGTTCTCGGAAATGAGTAGTTTACCTTCTTACTTGGTTATGCTTTCTCTAGAATTCTACCATCCAAAGCGCTTGAAATCCCTCTATTTATTAAGTAAGCAACATTATCTACAACATCAGCCCCAAACTATAAGGGCAACCTTGCATGCAATATCATACACCTTGCACACTCCATAATCATCATATTCATCCTTTCTGACACATCATTTTCTTGTGGTGTTCCTCGGACTGCTTTCTCTCTATGAATTCCATCAATGTATGAATAATAAATATGAAAATCCTTACTGCAGTATTCACCCCCATTATCATATCTGAGACATTTCAACCTTTTTGTTATCTCATTCTCAACTAAAGATTTAAACTTCTTGAAAGTAAGAAACACATCAGATTCTTGTCTAATGCAATAAACCCAAGTTTTTCTATTTGCATCATCAATAAAAGTAACCTAATAATGAGATCCACCAAGAGATTATACCTAAGTCGACTGCCATGCATTTGTATGCACAAGCTCTAACTTTTCATTCTTCTTATGTTTCCCATCCTTGAGAAATCTGACTCTCTCATGTTTTCCATAAACATAGTTCTCACAAAATTCCAAACTTATATGCTTTAGATATGGAAGTAATTTCCTTCAGTGGAGAATCTGCATCCCCTTCTCAATCATGTGGCCGAGCCTATGATGCCACACCGCTACACATGTTTCTGTGGAAGCTACATAGATAGAATAATCAGTTTCATGATGACATAAATACAACGTACCTATCCTATCTCCTTTTTTTATTACTAGTGCTCCTTTAGTGATCTTCCACCATGTTTTTTCAAATGTAGACAAACAACCGCTATCTCTCAATTTCCCTGTTGAGATCATATTTCTTTTCATAGTAGGAATATGCCTTACATATTTTAGCAACCATTCATTTCCATTATTTAACTTAATCTGTACCTTACAATTCCAACAATTTTACATTATTCATCATCTGCCAATAAAACATGTACAAAATCATCTGGAACATAATCATGAAGGAATTTCCTATGGGGTGTAGCACAACATGAATCCCCTGAATCTACTACCCATTAATCAGTAGTATTATCTAATGCAGTAATCAAAGCATATTGTAACACGTCACCTACTACATTAACTTCATGAGTAGTCTCTTGCTTCTTGTCTCCTTTCTTCTCTCGAGCTCTGCAGTCTTTCTTCAAATGTCCTTTCCTACCACAATCCAAAAACTCTATATTTCCTAATCTACACTTGGATCTTCCCTTTCTAGACTTGATGTGATTACTTGAGCTCTTTACACTCTCCTTTTATCTTCCTTTGCTTCCATGGTCAACAGATTACCTAATATCTCAGTTGTTCTTTTTCTTCCCATTTCCTCGCTAAGAATAACACCAACAACATCATCAAATTTAAGAGTGTTTGAAAACAAAGACATATTTACTTACAACCATGACCAAGCCATCTTTCTAGAAATGAGCACAAGATTAGAAGAGCCCTAACCTCATCATAAAATTTCAGTCCTACGGAACTTAGTTGATTAGTAACCATATTAAATTCATTTAAATGGTTAGCAACATATCCACCTTCTAACATATTCATATTAAATAAATGCTTCATTAAAAATATATTGTTGGAAGCCAAGGATTTTTCATAGATCTTATCCAATGCGCTCTTCACACCCTCCGTTGTATTTTCTTTTGAAATAGTGAAAGCCACTAACGAATCCAGGCACAATGGTATTGTTCCCAGTGCCTCTCTGTCAAGAAACTCTCATTCTCCGTCCTTCATAGTTGTCGATTGTTTTGTTTTTCCACCCAACGATATGAATATATCCTTCTCATACAAATAGTCCTCCATTTGCATCTTCCATAACTGGTAGTTTTAGTTGTTAAATTTCTCGACCCTAAATTTCCTTCTTTGTCCATTACTCCCACTCGAACTAGACACCCTTATTTCCTGCGAGTTTACCAGTAAAATAGACCTTTGGCTCTCATACCAATTGTTAGCAAACAATATCATAAAGTAATAACAATTAAACAAGATGCAAATATTAAATACATTACAAGAGAGACACAGATATAACGTGGTTCACCAAAGATGGGCTACTTTCACATAGAAATTGCCAGTCCTTTATTATTATGTCATCCAACAAAATGAAGGGATACAACCTACAACACACCCATTGCACTTTCTCTTCGCTCTCTCACAGTCTCTCTCACACAATCACATATATAGTTTTACAATACGCAGTCGTATTACAATGCTTTCCTTTTATAGTGGAATTACCAATGGAAAATACCATGGGTCACCCAATACCATGCGTCCGTAAACTGTTGGCCAACAAAAAATATTCCCTCGTACTCCCCTGCTGGGATGAGTGTACAATAAAGCTAGGGTACAAACACGACTGAACAATAACATCTTTGAATCAGGAAGATCAGTCTCCACCACCAACACACTCAACCACCTCTCTGATTCCACATTGAGTTAAGCTACGGGTACACTTGCCACCCTCATTCCTACCTAATTGGTTCATTCCACAACTTGATGCAACATATCTTCTATGCGTATAAGAGGGATACCTTGTGCTTTTAGAACCCGAGGAAATCCAAACTTACATATAGATAAATTTCACAGGAACCAAAAATTACTTTTAGCGTGTAAGACAGCACTGAACATGCACCCTACACAATATATTAAAACTCAGATACAAAACATTTAACACTTTACAACAAATTGCTTCAACCAATAACTTCTCACTTCATCACACCTATGCATTTCTTCGTCTTCTTATGCTGATCCAAGGCTTCCATTCAGGATTTGGGAAACCTTCCCTATAACAAAAACACCTTCGAGAAATGCCACCTCCTTTTCCTTTTTGATATCATAAACAATACGACTCATATGAAATTAAATCCCACAAAACACACTTTTCATAATAATAATAATAAAAACAAACTTTTAAGAATTCTTTTGGGGGAAATAGCCTTCTTTTAGATACTCTCATCTCCTTTATTTTTATTTTTAACTCAAATGGGTAATAATTTTTTTTTATGAAAAAATTCAGGTCTGATTTAGCAATTTCCTAATCAGCGAATTACACACAAAGCAGTAGTAAAACTTTGTGAAGATCAAAGTATGTACAATTTCTTACAAATTGAAAAGATATCTCCCATACAGATCACAACTTATTGTAACTCAACTAAGGAATTGGTTGAAATGCGATGGGTTCTCCATTGAAGTTGAGGTTTCCTTGTGACAGCAGGAAAGCTTTATTTTCCAGAGAATCTGCATTTTTATTTAACTCGCAGAATATGGAAAGAGGCAACACTTTCAAACTCATTCAATGAATTTCAGATTCTCTGTAGAGTTTTATTCAAGGCTGAATTGTTAAAATGATATTTTGAGTTTAACAATTTGATCAATAGCCTTTAATCTCCAAAAAGTTGAATTGACTTATACCCTATCTCCTTTGCAATCTAGCACGCCTTAAGGAGACTATAACTTTCTGCCTAATTATTCGATCTTATTCCTAGTCCCCAGCTGAAGCAAGATTCAGTCAGTGTGTTAGGAGAAATAATCAGAACCCCAGCTCTAGTGGTCCTAGGACTCCCCTTAGACACACAACAAAAAAAATGGTAGCAGAGGAGGACTTCTTCCACCGTACAGTAAAATCTTCTTCACTGCAACGCACTCTCCAGGAAGGGAAACACGCAGGTTTGGAGGAGACCGACCTTCTAGATCACGTCGAGCACGTTCCCATCCACACAGTAGCCTCTGAAGACAATGATGACAGAGAAACCAAGTTACTTACTGATTCAGGTATGAGTGATTTGATTTTTTTTCCACAATCAAGGGAGTCGATGTCTTGCTGTTGAAAATCCAATCATTTCTTGCTATGCATAGTTTCCACCAAATACATTTCGAGACTATTTGCCAGAGTTTGGTCCATTCAATGTTTTTATCTCTTGTCTCTGGAATCCATTCTTGTAAGGAAATGAAAAGAGAGAGAACTAAAATTTGGGAAGGAACAGAAGTATTCAGACCACTGAGAACCAACTCCCACACCGAGTGAGAGAAAACACAGTCAATGAAAATGTGATCTAACGTTTCAATGACAGTGTTGCAAAAGCAACACCTAAACAGTCCAAGGAACCCGCGTTTGGACATATTTTCACCTGGCAACACCCTTTTTTGCATGAGCAGCCATGTGAAGAATTTCACCTTGGGAATACTGTATGAAGACCAAACAAATTTCCAAAGCGCAGGGGATAAGTAAGAGACAAAAGTAATTTGTAAATCAGAGAATCCTTAAGCAGCTGAATAATTTCTAGATCATCCCCAATCCCATTTATCTTTATAAGAGCAGTGAACTGGTTCAAGTCCTGATAAATATGAAAGAAACAATTTCTATTAGAAGAGAAGATGATCCGTGATCTCAGGAAAAGACCATCCAACCTAATTCCCACTGCTGTCCCAAAAACAAATGTCTGCTAGCCGAAGAAGGCCTTTATTGGTAACCATGAATTGATCTCATTTAGCAAGATTAAAGAGGAAAGAGGAGTATTTCCTAAGATATTATCGTCCCACAATAAAGTCCTCTTCCCATTGCCAGAGATTCTATAGAATTGATGGTGAATATTATGTATTCCTCTTCTGCATAAATTCCATATTGTTGCGCCTGTAGGGGTGTTTGCAGTTTTTAAATTTCTCAAAGAACCACCCTTTAGATATTTCATCTAGAAATTCTTACTTACCGGATGGTTTTTATCTGCATAGAGTTGCCATATGAGTTTACCTCCCAACACCATATTTTCCAATTCAGGATCTCGAATTTGCAATCCACCTTCCGAAGTTGGTCTTTGAGAATATCCCAACTTACTAGATGCATCTTATTTTGATTGCCTTTTCCACCCTCCCAAAGAAAGTCCCAAAAAATTTTGGATATCTGAGCCAAGATGGACTTGGGAGCAAGAAGCAGAGAGGACTGAAAGACAGGGAGGGCTGAAAGGACCGCCTTAATCAAAATCAACTTCCCAGCCTTTGTTAACCATTGGCCACCACAGGATACTATTTTTGTTTTTAGTTAACTTATCACTTCCAGCCACAACAAAGGAGGACTTGGTCCCAAGGTTAATGGAAGACCCAAATAATTGATCTTATCCCACTGATCAAACCAAGAAATCCCAAGGAATGATCTATTCGGAGAATAGTCATATGGTCTACATTCCATCCATATACAACACTCTTGCTTTTGTTAATTAGAGCTCATGAAGTTAAACAAAAAAATTGTAATATTTCATTGAAGGCCCGAGCAATATTTAAGGATGCCCCACCCAGAAGGAGAGAATCATCTGCAAATAGGGCATGGTTTATAGGATCCACACCTCTTGCTATCTTAATGCCAGGGAGAGAATCTACAACCAGTTCTACTGTAATATTTCTACTTAAAGATTCAACCATCAAGATATAAAGGAAAGGTGACAAAGGGCACCCTTGACGAAGACCTCTTGAAGCTTTGAAGAAGTATATTGATCTACCATCAACAAGAGGCACTATCTAGGGCCTATCTATGCAAGATTTTATCAAATGAAAAAAAAAATCTGAACCAAAACCAAAAGAGAGAAGACCTTGATAGAGAAAGTAAAGCTTGACAGGGTCAAAGGAATTTTTCATATCCAACTTAATGAGCATGCCTTTCTCCTTCCTTTGAAAGTTGGAGTGGAGGGTTTCCTGCACTTGAATCACATTATCTATCAGGTGTCTTCCTTTAACAAAGCCCCTTGGAGAGGAGAAATTAAAGTTCCTAACAGAGGATTTAGTCTATTGGCTAAGAGTTTGGCCAGGATTTTGTATGAAGCATTACAAAGTGAGATAGGTCGAAACCTATCAAAAGATGTTGGATTAACTTCCTTTGGAATTAAGGCAAGGAAAGTAGAATTAGTGCACCCTCCCATTTTGGCTTTTTTAAGAGAGGTTGAAATCATACGGAAGAGGTCTAATTTTAAAATATTCCACCAACTCTGTAGAAATGGATAGAGAATCCATCCGACCCAAGGGATTTATCCGGCTCCATTGCCCAGATAACATCCACTATTTATTTTTTAGAGAAAGGTTTCACTAATCCATCATTAACCTCAGAACTGACCAAAGAGGGCACGTTGGATAAAAAATCAGCATTCACATTATCATCATAGATGTTGTCCTCATGGAACAATTACTGGAAGTGCGTTTTAGCAGCATGGTGTAATTGTGATTGTCCTTTAATACATTCACCCTCGCTTGTACATATTTTCGAGATGCGATTTCGAGAGAGTTTGGATCTGCATTAGCTGTGAAAGAAGGAAAAAAAAATTTCTCCAGCTTGAAACCAAAGGCTACGGGACTTAAGACGCAGATGTTCTTCTTACTGGAAAAAGGAGAGGAAAGTATTTATTTGTGCGGTCTCCTCATTCACCAATTGCAATTTAGAAATTTCAGAATCCTCCATACTAAGTTGAAGCTCAGCTAAAACATGCACTAACTCTTCCCTACTTCTCAATGGATTTGTTAGAGGAGTTTTAATCCAGTTTTTCAAAGCATATTTAGTATGTTTAAGTTTTTGTTCCCATTCAAAGCTGGGGGAACCTTCAATAAACTGGGACCAAACTTGTGACATTGTTTCACATAATCGCTCTCTCTCAATCCAAAGAGGACTGAACTGAAACACGATAGGACCGATATTTTCCTCTTCTTCCAACAGCAGGGAAATAGGATGATGATCAAAAGTTATCTTGGGCAGAATTTTGGAAGAGATTAAAATGTTTCCATCCATCAAAGAGCTTTGAACCATAGATTTTTCAAGTCGAGCAGAAATTCTGGCAGCCCCTACTCTATTATTGGTCCAAGTGAAACGCCCTTTCTTGGGTTTGAAATCAAGAAGGTCTCTACCATGAATCAAAGACTCCACTAAATCCTGAAGTGGATATTTTCCCCGAACACCTCAACTTTTCTCCTTAGGATCTAAAATAATATTGAGATCCCCTGCCACTATAATGTTTATGGGAGAATGGATTTCCATAAAATCAGACAGAGATTTCCAGCAGACTTTTTTCTCTATAAAATTAATTGGGACATAAAGATTGAGGAGATCCAAGGAAATCTTACTTGGTAAATGTTAATTGTGTGTAAATCCAATGTTGGGTAACAAACGAGGCTTTTAGAAGAAACTTATCCTCGCACCATAAGGTTGTGAGGCCCCCAGAAGTGCCCCATGCACTTACTGCCATGCCTGCATTCTTTCTCCACTTTAATCTACTTAAGGATAAAAGAGATTCCTCTTCTATCTGGTTTCTTGGAGCAAGAGACTGTCGAAAGGTTCCATTTTTAATAGATCTTTAACTGCTTCTGCCTTCAATGGATTCCCCAATCCCCTGCAATTGCAAGAGACAATCTACATTATTTACACAAGGAAAAGGGAGTTGTCCCTCCCTTTGGGGGTCTATTCCGCTTACTTCTGCCTATTGACATTTCTATTGTAGCTTGACTACCTTACATCTTTAATCTCTCAACTTCTTCTTCTTTGACCTCCTTTCGAGACTACCTTCCCGCCTTTTTAGTGAATTGCTCTATAGAATATTCTTCTTAGGAACCATAAGTCTCTACTGATTTCTTCTTTAGGATTTCTGCATAAGAGGGAGAATATGTGACTCCTATGGGTGATTTATGAAGTTCCCGCAAGATTGCATCTGCACTAGGAGTTTCTAAGATTACTGGATCAGATTGTTCCTATGGTCAAGGGTTTACTTCACCTTCTTCTTTATGCACATCATATTGCTACACTTCAACCTCTTCGAGAACAGGAGAGTTCTCATCATCAGAAGGGATTAAAATAACAAAATGATTTGAATAAGCGGTAGATTTTTCAACAACCTGAGGTTTAAAAGATTTTTCGTCAATAGGAATGGCTCCATTCCCAACATTTCCTCCTTTACCTTTCATTCTATTATCCAGTTTGGAGGTTCCTACTTTATGTACTGGAGTCCATTAATCAACCTTCTCCTTTTCAAGTTCTCCTTCTAATTTTTTCTTGCAATTTTGAGTAAAATGGCCATATCCATTGCAATGACGGCACTTGAAAGGGAGATTTTCGTAATCAAACTCCTGAACGTGAGACCATTCAACAACATTTAACTTGATCGCCTTAGGAAACCCTATCTCTAAATCTACTTCAACACAAATTCGTGCACATGAATATTGTTCTTTCCTTTTTGCCCTATCGATATACTTTCTGAGCTTATTCCCAATGGTTTCTAGAGATTCTGAGTTCCAGCGGTGAAGAGGTAAATGGGGGAGCCTAACCCAGACAAGAAAGACTGAAGGTACATCCTAGGTAGGATAGAATTCCGTAGTCCACTTATTTAGATATAGCCACCGAGGACCCATAAAATATGGACCATTTCGAAAAATGAGATCTCGATCTTTAGCTGATTCAAACAAAAAAACATAATAACCTCTGCCAACCAAATGATTGTGGATTCCTTCAGTAACCAAAGGCCTCCAATTTCACTGAACCCATCCATCGATTGCCTTTGGAGAAGGCCAAAGACCCGTAAATTTCCCAATGAGCCCATGCTCTGCTAGATTCAAGGCGGTCCTGCAAGGACATTCGAGAGGCAGTTCAATGAAAGGAATATATGTTTTCTTCACAAATGTCTACACCATTGGACTTCCCTTTCTCTTCCCACAGGAGGCTATAAGACGTTTGAACGCATCAATATCTGGAGGAAGAGGAGGGGGAGTACCCCCTCCAAAGGCCATAGAAAGAGCACATGCAAACAGAGGAAAATATAAAACCAAGAAACCAGCCTAGGTTCCAATCCCTGAAAAAATAGTCTCTAGCAATGTGGTCCCTCAGACAGATCAAATCACCTATGACCAATGGCGAGTGTTCAGACTAACTCTTGGAGCGAAGGCAAAACAAATGGTTCACAGATCCTAAGAAAAGGATTAGAGTCACAGGCTTAAGCTAAAAATCCACTATCCTGCAAAAGAAAATTCACCAACAAACCAAGGACGAAGATATCAGCTTGGAGCGTTTCTTGATCGTATTTTTCCTGCTGAGCCTTCTCATTTTTTTTAATTTTAACAAAAACTCCTCTTAGATAAAAAATAATTATGACGTCACCTTTCATTTTCATGAATCTTCAAATAATAATATGCGTTCCTATTCATCTAAAAATTGAGCATTCTTACTAACGTGAATTTCTTGGGCTACTCTCCATAATTTATCCTCTAGGCTCTACTCGTTTTGAAAGTAGGTATGCCTAGTTCTTTTTGTGATGGTTTAAACATATGTGTAGTTTTGTAGATGGCCCACCCAATTTTAAGATTTGTTGATACTTGTGGATGTTCAAATGCTATGCAAGCTAAAAATATTTGTTAACACTAAATCTACCCATCAAAAATTTGACCCTGTAATAGTCATTGTTAACACTAAATCTACCATCGAATTTTTTGACCTTCTCATCACAGTTGAGCAAAAACTTTCCAATTTGGAAAGTCTTCACAAATTCTATCTTATGAAACCTATGTGTTCAATTTATCCAAGCCATAGTCTCATATACAAATATTGCCATTATTTGAATGTAAGGCGAGTCTAAAATAATATCTTTAAAATGCTAAACTATGTGTCTAAAGTTTACCATACGACTAAGATAATTCATATTCTAAGCCAAGTAGGGTTGAAAATGAAGTGATGGCATATGTGAAAGTATTGAATCCCAATTTTTTTGCAAAAATTTTTGGCTTCATTCCAACACAATCTCTATTTTAAACACTTTATCACCGTCTACCTAATCCCACCTCAGACAAGAGCTACGCCATATGTCCAAGTCAAAAAGAAAGTGTCAAATTAGGCTCACCACATCACTGTATACATAAAAGTAGTTTTCCAGGTTGAGAATAATGGTTTATAGAAATATATCTTAGATACATGATTAGGCCGTGCAATATACAACTAAAAATGACTAACATAAATGCCTAATTAATATTCTTAAGTGTTGTTATCTAGTCATAATTATATTCCCATGACTAAATTAGTCATTTTTATTTTAGTCACTTGTTACCTAGTCATATATCTTATCCTGTGACTAAATAGGTCGTTTATCTTATTCGTTTTTAGTTGCGTTACTTAAAATTGCTCAGTTTTAGTCATTTATCCCCTGAAAAACTATGGTGACTAACTTTTTTTAGTCACATAGTCACTAATTTCTCATTTTGTACCAGTGTCCAAATAGAATCAAACCCATCTTACCATTTCTGATCTCGCCAGAACAATCAGGGTTTGTCGAAGGCCGATAGATAATGGACAACATTATCTTGGTTCATGAAGTGCTACATTCAGTAAGAACAGAGAAAATACCTGGAATGATGGTTAATCTTGATATTGCGACAGCCTGTGACAAACTCAACTTGCACTTTATGAGAGAAATGCTTGCATCCTTTGGAATTAAGGACATTTGGATTGACTGGTTCATGAGTCTAGTATCCTTTGTTTTCTCCTCCGTTATTGTTAATGGAGTCTCGTCAGGTCTAATAATACCAACAAGGGGCATAAGACAAGGATACCAATTATCTCCTTTCCTTTTCATCATTATCGCAGAAGGCTTGGTAAGAACAATCACAGCGTACGAAACAACTAAGACTTACGATGGATCCTGGTTTCACCCAAGGGTGGACAAACAAACACACCAACTGTTCATTGATGACACTATGTTGATGGGCCACCCCTCTATCCAAGAAGCCAAAACACTCAAAGCTTTCTTAATAAACTTTGGCAAAGCGTCAGGACTGGAGGCTAACAATAAAAAAATCTCATATTTTTTTTCTTTAATACCCCTAGGATCAATAAACGTAATATTTGTTGAATCTTGGGTTTCAAAGATAGCTCCCTTCCATCCAAATATCTAGGTGCCTCCCTCATTGATTCAATGGTAAGGAAGGGATCCTTGACGAATCTGTTGGATACTATGAAAAAATGTTTGAAAAACTGGACCATGAGGCCACTCAATTTTGGGAGCAGGTTGGTCCTCGTAAAATCAGTCATCCAAGCAATGCCAATCTATTTATTCTCCACACTCGTTGCCCCAAAGGTGATCTTGAGAGACATAAGGATTATGCAGCGAATTTTTTTATGGAGTGGGACAAATGAACAACGCAAATGGGATTTGGTAATATGGAAAGCGTTATGTACCCCCAAGAATCAGGGAGGTCTAAACCTCCGTTACCCAGAAAATGCGAACTACGTTAGTGGGGCCGAGCTCTAATGGATATGGGTTACCCACAATCAGGAACCCTCGGAAAAGGTATGGCATAATAAATATGATGCAGAATGGGAAAAGGAAAATCTTAGCCACTTTTCAGAAGAAATCCTAGGATCTCACATATGGAAAACTGCTAGGAAAGGTAGGATATCGATCTGGTACAACAGTTTCTGGGAAGTCAGAAATGGGAAAAAGGCTCAAGCCAAGGAAGACTCGTGGCAACAAATACCACCTTTAGGATGAGATATGGCAATACAACAACTCATCAGGGAATCCAGTAACCAAGGAATCACAAAGGTCAATGACATATGGGAAAATCAGGATGATGAACATGACTTTAGAGTTTGGGCTAAGAGGGAGTGGTGGGAACAACACTGTTTAGGTGAGGAAGTAGACCGAATTGAGAAAGCTTTAAACAATAGAAGAATTCGAGTACACATAGGGGAGGACAAGGTGAGATGGGGATACTATCCAAAAGGCTCATTCACTATAAATGAATTCTATAACTTATGGGTGGGATTTGATAACTAGCCTGTGGATCAGAAATCACAGAAGTTGTGGAAGATAAAACTTTGGCCTAAAATTTCAAATTTTAGCTGGCTTGTCATGAAAAAATCATATCTTAACAGGTGAAACCTCAAAAAACAGAGGAATTCAGGGGCCTTACCAATGTTGCTTATGTGAGAAGGAAGAGGAAACAATGAACCACCTCTTGGATGAATTCCCATTCTCCACCGGTATAAGGGGCCGAGGGTAATGACGTTCAGAAGATTCGATCGAGACAGACAATCTCCATAACAAACATTGTCCAGGTGGTCAAACAACCCTTTGCAGAATCCAATCATTAACCATATTTAGGATTTTTTTTGCATTTCGTTCTCTGGGAGATCTGGAAGGAACGTAATTCCATGATTTTCCAACGAAAAGCCAAGAACCTTAAGGGGTTTGGAATACTATAAAGAACAAGATGATAGAAATAGTGAGAATGAAAGCCTGTAACAATTCCGATGGGGAAGCTATGGACTCAGAGTCTACCATTATGAGGGCCTAGGGAATCTCAGGACCTTTGTAATGTTTTCTCCAACAAAGTGGGACGACCAGGACTGGTGCAAGCACAGATACCTGGATCCCTCCCTCCTCAGGATTTTTCAAACTCAATTTTGATGGATCTTCGAAAGGTAATCCAGGCCCTGTGAGATATGGGTGTATCATAAGAAACCAAACGTGTAGAATGCAAGGCTTCAAGTTTGATTTCATCGCCAAATAAACCAACAATGCGACAGAAGTTGAAGGCCTCTTCTAGGGTATCCAAATGGCTAAGGATTATCAATGGACCCCACTAATCGTAGAAGGAGACTTCGAGTTGATAATAAAAATGGCCACAAAGATCATACATGTAACATACCAAATAGAATAATATGAAAATAAAATAATAAATTAGATTAAATAAATAAATAATTAATATTATATATGCTAAATGCAACAACGACATGACAAGAGACGTAACTCTTCACTATTATGTACTATCTATGCTGAGAGACTATGTATTCATATGATAATATATTATATATAAAAAATACATTATACAACATGTAAGAATTATATTCTTACAAGTGGTATCAGGGAAATAAATTCTTCGGGGTTGGATCTTGCTACAAGTTCTTACTTGATTCCATCTTCTTCTGTCGTGAGTGCAAAATCAGTTTCCAACTCTTCCTTATTTGGAATTTCCAGGGGCGTAATTGCTTCTTCTATCATAGGTGTCATAGCAGTTTCTTGCTTTCCCTCACTTGATAAGGGAGATGTCGTAGCTGCTTCTTCTTCATAGGATTCTTCATCATTTTCTCTCAACATTAACTCGGTTTGAGCAATAATTTCTTAGGGGTCTAGTCTTTCTACTAGCTCTTTGTTTCCTGTTTTTCCTAACTATTTCTTCTTTTATTTTCAATACAATCATTTTCAATTTTGTGTACGTTTCCTCTTCCGTAAGGCATTTCTTTTCGATTTCTTCGAGTTTAGATTCAATAATCCTTCTTGACTTCTGTCCATACATGATTTCATTGAATGTTGGAAACATATTTATTCTAGTTTGTGAAAATTTCAGGAAGATTTTGAATTTTTTTTCCTTTTTTTGTTTTTTGTTTTGTTTTTGGAAAATTATTATTATTATTATTAATTATTGTTGCTAACTATATATATATATATAATTTTCTATATATAATTCTTTATTTATTTATTTATATTATTATTATTATTATTATTATTATTATTATTATTATTTAAAGTAATAACAACAACAAAAACAATAATAATATTTATATTTTTTTTCTTTTTTACTTTGTTATTCTTTTCTTCTTTAACTTTTTTTTTCTTTACTTTTTCTTTACTTTTTACTTTTCTAAACCACATATGGTTTTCTTTAAAACCATGCATTGTTTTACACTTTTTCTTTTCTTTTCTTTCTGTTCCTTCTTTTTTGTTCTTTTTTCCTCTTTCCACTGGAAAACATTATTTGACCAGAGGTCACGGTAAAACCACTATGATACCACTTGTAAGAATATAATTCTTACATGTTGCATAATGTAATTCTGCACTCACAATAGAAGAAGCAACTGCGACTCCCAAGTTCCTAAGTAAGGAGGAACAAGGTACGATGACAACTTCTATCTATTCCAGTAGGGAAGAGTCTGAAGTCGCTACTTCAACCAGAAAGGAAGGGAGGCCACGGTGACCGCCTCCTTATATTCCTCCTCACAAAAGATTCAGGACACCAAACTACGGGAGGGATAACAAAAGACACCCCAACTACAAACCTCAAAATACGATACTCAATCGAAAATATGTACGTCTACCATAATTTTGTTGCGGCTTCTTACAAGGTAGGGAAGTAAGTCACATTAATACGCCAACTGAAAAATCTATAAAATTGTCTAGTGGAACTCTAGATTAAGGACTTGTTAAAGAAGATGATAAGGACAGTGAAATAGAAGAGGTAGAAGACAAGGATATGGAAGATAAAGATGATATTGACAATTACAATGTCAATATCAATTGTAACGAAAACGACGACGACATAGATTGTAATAATAAAACACAAAATACGGTTAAAAATGAATTCATTGTTAACAACAATTATAAAAAAAAATGAAGCCGTAGAAGAATGCAATGATGAAAATAAAAGCGTCCAAGATTACCTTAATCAAGATAACATTGAAAGAACAAAACCCATAAGATGTTGCAACAAATGAAGAGATGAACATTCTACCAGTTGTCGTAACTCAAGATGTTCTAGAATATAAACATCAAAAGGTTCCCCGAGAACAAATAAAGCCAAACTCATCCCACAAGGAAGTAAGTACATTAATAGTAGTTTCCACTACAGATAAGAAAACCATATCAAAGCATGCAAAAATATCATAAATCTACATCAAATTAGAAGATCAAAATAACACCATCACATTAGAAGCTCGGAAGAATACTCCATATAGTTGTTATTCGTTTATCTATAGAATCATATGCATCAAAAAATTTGAATGGAAATGCGACCAATTATTTCAAGAACTCCTAAACTGTGGCACCATTATTCATGGTAAAAATTCTAGTAACTACAGCATGCTCATAGAAGATTTGCGGATGAATCTTTTCAGAGGAAGATGACTTGTAACATACCAAATAGAATAATATGTAAATAAAATAATAAATTAGATTAAGTAATTAATTAATTAATATTATATATGCTAAATGCAACAATGGCATGAGAAGATACGTAACTCTTCACTATTATGTACTAAATATGCCGAGAGACTATGTATTGATATCATCATCAAATATATAAAAATTATATTATACAACATGTAAGAATTATATTCTTACACTACATGGAACCCCAAACCCTAAGTTTGCAAACTCATGGAGAATGGAAGGAAGACTAGAGAGGCTGGAGGAAACCTTTGACCCCGGGCTAGCCATCACCTTTAACCATGTCATAAGTAGTGGTAATAAGGTGGCAGACAGATTGGAAAACCTCGAGACCAAGACCCAAAGAACAATTAAATCGAAGGATTGGGTGGAGGTGACTAACATGACAACCAAGGATAGGTGTGTCGAACTCACAAATCAAGACATGATGAGGATTCATGGAACGGAGAGGGAAGGACAACGGGAGGGCCCGAAACCATCCACGTAAAGGGCGATTTTACCAGCCAGCTTGAGGCGAGATCATGGGGAGGGCAGGTTGGCATAAATTCGCATAGCTTCATGATCAATACACAGTCTTTTCAATTAATTGGAAAACAAGCATAAATTAATGAAGGAAATGGCGGATTTGAGTGAATGCATGGGATCATTCTACACACTACCACGGAGAACGAGTTGGGAATCATAGAAAGGATGAGTTTAATCATGGATTAAAATGGAAATCTTTTATTTAGAGGCGAGCAGGGTGGCAAAAAAATTGTAACAACAAAACACAATTGTGCATGTACTTAGTTGTTATTATAAGCAAAGGAGCACAGGTGATTGGGAAAATGGATGTCAACCAAAGGAAGAACGTAGAGGACAACATGGAAGGAAGAAGTGGAAGGAGAAAGTGGGAGATGGGTTTGGAGGATTAGAACTATCGAATGACCCGAGCTCAGAAGAAAGCCTTATGGGAAGCTCGATTGTTTGAATTTGGTCTGACCACTAACATCCAACAAAGGATTAAGGAGACTTAGTAGACGTTGTGGATACAACTGGACAGGGAAGCCTTGCATGCAGAATGCCTCAAAGCCGGAGATTGGATCCTGGACGCGGGAAAAAATGTCAACAGACTCAGTCTCTATGAGTGAACCATGGCATTTTTCTGGGTAATAAAAAATATGATGGGATGAACGATGTGGGAGAATCATGAGATGGGAGATTACGAGGAGCAACCTGGGAAATATCAGACAGAGATGAAGGAGGAGTCAAAGTTGTTGAACTAGAAGATGGATTCCATCCTGTAGGGGCTTGACATGTAGGTTCCTCCAAATTGGCCTCCTCCTGCATCCCAGTATGCTCTAGCGGGTAAAAACCTCCATGGTCACATCCCCGACCTTCCTTATATTATGTTGTAGGGGTTATTTGTGTTTGTTACGTCTAAATTCCCAAGGTCTCTATTTTGATGTGATGAATGGTATATATTTGTCAACAATGACTATGTGAAGTAGGTTTGGTAAATGTATAAAGGTAGGTATTGTTAGGATTATAATCCTCCCTTGTCCAATTTGGTTAATTATGTCTAAATCAGGAGTCCTTTCAGTCTATATTTAGTCACTAGCACCATTGGGTCCACTTTGCCTAATTGGGCCACATGTACCAGTTACTAGAGTGTGGGGAACACTAATTGAGGATAACTACCACTCACTGCACTTGCATGCATCAGTTTAGGAGCCTCCTAGATCAATCCCTATAATTTAGGAGCCACTGGAAGTGTCGACACCAACCTCCTTCAGTTGAGTTTAGTTGGTGACTAGTCAAGCTCAGTTAGGAGTCACTTACATTCAGTTCTATTCAAATAGCGCTAGATATGCATGGCTACATGTGGGTGAGGTGCATTTACTCACCTACCACAGTGAGTTAGACTAGCTAACTGATAATTAAGACTGAATTAGACACTTGAGTTGGGTTGTTGAACTCCGATAGTGATTTAGACATGTCTAGTTAACCATTCAGTTAAGCAGAGTCAATCAATTCAAATTCCTCTCTCATGCATTCGAATTGACTGGTTATTAATACGAGTGTATTACATTGTAATTAATTATCCAATTACTTTTGATTAATGAAAGCATTCACAGTTGCAAGCCATTTTTGCACTGTTTCATTCTTCAATCTCTAAGTAAAATTGTCTGATCTATCTTGTGAGTTGTGTGTTGTTCCAAAAATCTTTGTGCTCAATTTTATTGTTGTATGGTCTGATTAGCAAGGCGTGGACTCTTTATGATTTTTTCTCGAAGTTATGTTATGTCGAATGTATGTTCTAAAAAGTTTGTTTATGTAGCATTTTGGCCAGTGAGCCAAGCAATGATGTTATCTACATAGAATAACATGTGTGTCATGATGTAATTTGCTCTTTACTATATAAATAAAATCTCTTACTTACAAAAAAAATGTAATCTTTCGGTTTAAATTGAAATATTGTTTTGTAATCTTCATTTCTTTTAAATGTTTGTGTTTTGTTGTTCTTTCTAAATAGGATGGTCTTCAATGCTATATGACCTCAGTGATGCTTGATGGATTTGGTTGGTTGTGCTCTTTTCATTTATATGTACGTGGAAAGACACTATTGTTGATCTTTCCAAAAAGAACCCTAAGTCTCTTCTCTTTTCTTTCCAATTTCAGCTAAATATTAACTTGCATTTAAGAGTGTTGTTGGAGATCCACCTATTTTGAGGAGCTGAGTTGGAAGAGAATCGTGATTTACCAGGATGGATTGGTGTTAAATGTACTAGGACATTGCCAAATGCCATAGTTATTTATTTGTAAGCTTCTCTACTTCTCCATGAAGTTATATTTGATGGAACTGTACACCAACTACAATCTTTTAATCGAAAGGAAACATTTTGTCACTTGCTTTATGATTCATTCTCTAATTTTCTATCCTAGAAGACAATGAGTGTTTTTAGATTAGAACTAGAAGAACTCATTCTTGTTTGATTTATTTTAGTCCATTACATTGCACAAAAGGATGATAGTTTAAATCAAAATTCTAATGAGATGAATCAAATTAAGGATTAGACTGCAACTTAAATTAGAGTACACAGTCAACACCAAATTCATTCATACACAGTCATGATTGAAAAAAAACCAATGCATATATACAGGTATAAATTTTTTTCCTAATGGTTTATATTACTTTCTAGAGGAATTACAAATTATAATTATCGACTTTATCAACATACACAGTAAAAAAATAAAAATGCATATACACGTAGTAAAAAATTTCCAAATGGTTTATATTACCTTTCAGAGTAATTACAAATTATAATTACAAGATTTATCATAACATAAAGTAAAAAATAAGAATAAATATGCCCTCCAGTAATAGATGAAAATAAATATGCTCTCAAGTAATTTAGATGAACTTACATTCACAAACTTAAACTTTATCATCGCCCATCAATTAATTTTATGTTTTCTTCATTTAGCGGCTAAGTTATTGATCCTCTTCTCTCACCTTTATGATCAAATGTACTAATTAGTTCCTTGAGTCTCATTAACCTTGATTAACATGAATTTAAGGGGATAATGTTGTCTTTTTATCATATTTCAATTATTAGTTTGGAGTCATCGAAACCATTATTGTTTCTAATGATTTAAGATAATGTCAATGGAAGACCTTTAAAGTTTATAGATTGTTAGTGTATCCACAACATTGTTGGTATTATGATTCAATGTTTCTCCATCGTGGTTCCTTCACAAGCCTTCCTACCCTAACTATCTTTGGAATCCCCTTTGGTTCCCCATAGAAAGAAGGAGTCGTTATTGCAATTAATTTGTGTTATACACTAAGTTGAGCTTAGGTGGATTTCCAATGAGCAGTCAAGGACTTGAACAATTCAATTGTTCATCACATGTGTTTTGAAGTCCATGAGGCCAATCAATGGCCCTTTTTTTACATGTTTATACCCTACAAGGAATTGTAATAAATGATTTAGCATGATGAAATTATGTAAAAGGTTTGGATTTCCTAGGACTTAGTCATCAATATTTTACTCTAGGGTGTTTTTTTCCTTGAGAATTATGTATCGTTTTTTAATGACATATCATTTTTGAGTTTTCACCCGCTCCTCCAAAGATAGAGTAAATGTATTGGTGGTTAGGCCTTAGGAGGTTATTATAACCATGTATATTACCATGTTAATAATTGTCTTAGAGTCGTATGAACATGTACTAAATCCCCCTACGTGTTTTTATTATTTCGGAAAATTTTAGTTTTCCCATTAAAAACATGCTCGTTTTAGTTAAAAATATTTACTATGGCATAAAAGTGTGGTTAGGAGAAAGAATTAGGCATGAGGGTGCTTCTTTTCTAACTCATAGCACCCACTTAACCCCTAAACCCACTTTTCTAAGTTTTCAAGTAATTATTTATCTCCAAAATTGAATATTACTCGAAAATGGTAAAAAATGACCACACAAATGGATAAAGTGAAAATTTTGGCAACTTATAAAATAAAGGAAACATATCGAAAGTGAATTTTCTAAGTTGGAAAAGTAAAGTGGAAACATTCCTAAGGTTTCTTAAACACTTTAGAGTGGTTTTCTCGGCAAATAAAGTCAAGTCGATTTTGCTAAATCAAGTGGGGCACATCTCTCAAGAAAAAGAAGGAAATTCGTGAGGATAATAACAAGTGTTGAGTTATAGATATGGAAAATCGATCATGCCTGCGTGCTAGGGCATCGTGCTAAGGTTTAGAGCTTGCACTGAAGGCGCCATGCCTGATCCTGGGGGAGGGGATCACCCTCCCTCCTCACCGTTATCGATGGTTGAAGCATTTCGTAAGCTCATCAATCCCTCCGGGGGAAAACCAACACCCCCTGCTGTTCCGAGATTCATAAAAAAAACTTGACACAATACCTGAAATCGCCCTGCCAGAGGAGAAGGCCATCAAAACAGCCCTGGCCTTGGCAGATCGAGGGTTGGTTGGCCAGTTTATGGGTTTATGGCCATCAACAAGAACAACAGACGACTGGATTCAACGGAACTGGAGGCCTTTGATGAAACACAGCGTGACTTGCTACCCAGTGGGAAGGGGTTTTCACATCTTCGAATTCATCTCCAAAGAAGACCGCGATCTAATCTTCAGAAGCAGTCCTTATTTCATGGGCTCTCAAGGTTTATACCTCAATCGTTGGACTCCTGACTTCGACCCAAATGTGGACGTTCCAAAAGAGGTTCATGTCTGGGTTCGGCTCCCAAACCTCCCAATCCATTGCTGGAACACTGATGCGCTCGAAAAGATCGGAAACGGCTTGGGTAGATACATCGACAAAGCAGATCCAAAGGGGCAATACACCTGTGCCAGGGTCTGTGTTGAGGTCGATCTTGAAGCAAGACTTCCAGAAGCAATCAAACTATCCATTGGATCCTGGCAACACTATCAAAAACTGGACTATGAGCAGCTACCTTTCAAATGCAGGCACTGTCAAGAGCACGGTCACTTCCAAAGGAACTGCCCCAAAGCCCAACCTCAGGAGGAGACCGAAGGCTGGAAAAAAGTCAAGAAAGGCAAATCAGCACCCAAAAATCAAGAAAAGAGAATGGCAAATACTGTACAAACACCTGATCCAAAAGAAGCCACCAAAGGCAAAGAACCAGTAGTGGGGAAATCAACAGCAGATCCAAACAAGAACTCTACATCGGATAAGGCAATCACACAGCAAGATCCGGTAATAGAAGTAGTAGTCCTGGAAAATAATTCAGAGAATACTCCCGGAGAAGCCATAGAGCATGGAGAAATACCCCAAGGAGATAATGAGGAAGAATCGCCTCAATCCCAAGAAGAAACTCAACCAACAGAATTCCTTAAAGGCCGATCCAATCCTGAGATGATACATGCAAACTCTAAAGATCTGGATTATGATCCCACCAATCTGGACTCGGATCCGGGAGGGTTCACTGATGAAGGCACCTCTGAAACTAGCAGCTCTCACGCAACTCCAATTCAGTCCTCTAGAGGCCGCAAATCAAAGAAAAAACATAGAGAAGAGAAAACTCTCCGAGACATAAACAAAGGTAAACAGAAAACCATCAATTTGATGATAAACACTAGATCAAAGCAAGTCCTGGCTCCCAAAGGGGCCACCACCCCAAAGAAAGTTTAAATGTGATACGTATCCTGGAACTGCAGAGGTCTAGGCTCCAAAACCAAAGAAGAAGCCCCGAAAGATATCATAAGAATTAACAAGCCTGACATCCTGTTTGTTCAGGAAACGAAATTCGAGGATTCAACCCTCTACCAAGATGGAAATACGTTCTGGAAAAATGGACCTGGGAAAGCAATCAGCTCAAGAGGAGCCTCAGGAAGAATCGCTACCTTCTGGGATGAATCCAAATTTGATCAACTCGCCGATCACTGCAGCACGCACTGGATCTATACCAGCCTCAGCCATAAAGACTCCGGTCTTCAAGTAAGTCTTTTTAACTTATATGTTCCAAATCTCCTCTCTGAAAAAACTCATTGCTGGGATTCATTGGAATCCTTCCTTATCATGCACAATCCTAGAAACATTATTTTAGCAGGGGACCTCAATGTTATGCTCTCAGCTGATGAAAAGAAAGGAGGCTCCCCAATAAGAGACCAATCCAGAGAATGGCTGGAGGACATTATCTTGGGATGGGACCTCATTGACATTAAGCCCTCTATCAGAAAGTTCACCTAGACAAACAAAAGATTGGGCCCTGGTCATATAGCGGCTCGCTTAGATAGATTTCTTGTCCATTCAGACTTCCTAACCACTGGTTTGTTGGCCTTCTCCAAAATCCTCCCTAACTGTATCTCGGATCATAAACCCATCCTTCTGGAGCTCTCCCCTGAACCAAACTTGGGCCCAATTCCCTTCCGGTTCAGCCCTCTCTGGATCCTCCAAGATGACTTTCTCCATGTAGTTTCTAACTCTTGGTCCACCCCAATCCCTAGATCCCCCACCTATTCCTGGGAACAGAAAATTAAAAGGCTGAAAAAGGACCTAAAATTCTGGGCCAAAAGCATCAATTCACCCACTACGTGCAGAATTGAAGCTCAAAAAGCGCTTGAAAATCACCAGCTTTCCATGGATTCTATCACTATCTCCCCTCAGATCCAAGCAATCGAAACAGACCTCCAGAAACGTTTCTACCAAGCCAGCAGAGTAGAAGAGGAGCACTTACGTCAAAATTCTAGGAGCATGTGGCTAGAAAGTGGTGACAAAAACTCCTCTTATTTCCACAAGCAAGCGGAGGCCCGAAAAAATTACAAGGCTATCATGGAGATTAACTATCAAGGTTCATTGGTAAAAAAATTTGATGATATTAAAAAGGCTGCTTTCAACACCTTCAAAGACCTTTTCTCTGCTCCGGATAAACACCCCCTTAACCCCCATTGACCATCCCTTTGATCTTATTCCCAACCTCGTCCAAGATGCTGAAAACCTCTTCCTAACAGCCCCTATTTCAATGAAGGAGCTCAAAATAGCCCTGTTCCGAATGAAATCTGATAGCGCACCGGGGCCGGATGGCTTCACAGCAAGATTCTACACCTCCTGCTGGGACACGATAAAGCTAGACCTTCTCAGAATGGTAAGACATACTCAAACCACCAACAAGCTGGGTGGGAGCACAAACTCAGCTTTCCTAACTCTGATCCCAAAAGAAAAAGGAGCCATCCATTTCTCCAGATTCAGGCCCATCTCTCTACAACCTGAGCTACAAAATTGTAACCAAAATAATTGCAAACAGGCTCAAAAAATTACTGCCCCGAATAATCCCGGAAAACCAAGGAGGTTTCATCAAAGGCCGCAAGATTCAGGATAACATTATACTGGTCCAAGAAGCCATTCACTCCAGCCACCAAATCAAAGATGAGGGGATGGTGATAAAACTTGACCTGGCAAATGCATTTGATAGGGTAAGACATGATTTTCTGTTCCTAGTCATGAAGAAACTTGGCTTCTCTGCCTCCTTTGTAAATTGGGTCCAAGGCTGCATTAGCTCGCCCTGGATTGCCCCTCTCGTCAATGGTTGTTCCACTGATTTCTTCCAAGCCTCCCGGGGTTTAAGACAAGGTTGCCCCCTCTCCCCTCTGCTTTATGCTATTCAAGCTTCTGTTCTTAGCTTCCAACTGATTGAAGCCCAACAAAGGAATGTTCTTCCAGGCCTCCAAATGGCAGCAAATGTAAAAAATATTAACCATGCGCAATTTGCGGACGATACTCTGTTAATGGGAGGAGTCAGCATCCAAGCAGCCAGACATTTCAATCAAGAGTTGACCATCTACAAACAAGTCTCAGGCAGCAAGATTAATCTCCAAAAAAGAAAGATCTATGGTTGGAATTGCACTATAAGAGACTTGGGCGCGATAGCCAGAATTTTAGGAATGGAAGCTGTCCATGATTGGGATTCCTTCACGTATCTCGGTGTGCCAATCTCCAAAGGAACTCTGAAAGCTAATCAGTGGATCCCCATCCTAGATAAATTCAAAAGCCGAATCCAAAATTGGGGATCCAACTGGCTAAACCAGGCAGGGAAGACCGTGCTTCTCAAAATGGTTTTGATAAGTATACCGATCTACCAAAACGCCATCCTCTCTGCTCCTATATCCATCATTGGGAAAATGGAAGGCCTAATCAGAAAATTTCTCTGGGAAGGAGGTAAAGGAAATCTTCATAGAATCCATCTGGTAAGCTGGGACAAAATCCAAAAGCCCTACAAGGAAGGAGGCCTGCAAATCAGAAGCCTATCCAGACAAAATTTGGCCATGGGAGCGAAAATACTATGGATTTTAGTCTCAGGCAGCGAAAGCTGGAGAAAAAAAGTCATAAGGAAAAAGTACTTCCCAGGCTCAAGATTAAGATGTCTTGACAAGCCTGTCCAGCGCAATAAAGGTTCCCCTATCTTCAGTCTCTGCATTAAGGCAAAAGAGAACTTCACAAATCTCCTTTACTGGATCCCAGGGAATGGGAAAAAAATAAACCTCTGGGAGGACTCCATTTTGGGCGATCAACCACTAGGACATATCTCAGAAATTGGGAATTTAAAAGGCTGGTTGCAGCTCAGAAACAAAGAAACTCTCTGGGATATCTCCAGCTAGGAGGAAGAAGGGGATCAAATCTGGAAAGAGTGGAACCTCGGCAATGTCCCCATGGATCTAAAAGATGAAGCTGATCTTTTAATTCATCTCCTCCAAGGTAAATCGCCTTTGACAGAGGCCACCAAAGACACAAGAGGCTGGGGACAGTGCTCATGTAGTTATACTGTAGCAGAGGGGTACGAATCTCTTCAAACCATATCTTATGTAGCCCCTAATCCGGCAAATTGGAACTTCATCTGGACCTTTCCCTTTATCCCCAAAATTGACCACTTTTGTTGGACAGCAGCTCACCACAGCATCCTCACAGGTGAAAATCTCAAAAGAAGAGGAATGGAAGGCCCTTCAAGGTGCCCCCTGTGCCGCTCTGATGAAGAAACAATAAGTCACCTGCTCCTCACCTGCCCCTATACCGTGGAAGTCTGGAATCTGGTGTTCAATCTAATCCATGTTACTATAAACATCCCTGGGAACTTAGCCGACCTGTTCTCCAACTAGATAAGAAACTCTCCCTTTGATCTTCATAAGAAAAACCTCCTCAAGACAATCTGGATGTGGATTCCCAAAGTAATTTGCTGGAAAATCTGGCTTTGAGCGCAACAGACGCATTTTCATAGATGAGGTAAGTCCCAGCACCAAGGTGGTATCCAAATGCAAAGCTTTAATAGGTGAAGTTGCTGACTCCGGAAGATCTCTGTCAAATTCCAGAACTCTAAATCCCCTCGAATCAAGCTGGCTGAAAAACTTTTCTCTCAAAGACTTCCCCCTGTCCAAGGCAATCACAACCCATGAGAGATGGGAAGTACGTCTGTCTGAACACGAATTCCTAAAATGGAGATCTTCGCTAAATGAATGCAACATGTTCTTCGATGGGGCCTCCAAAGGAAACCCAGGTCAAGCTGGAGCAGGGGGGATCCTCCTCAACGCAGAGAATGTAATCCTTTCTTCTTATGCCTAGGGTCTAGGTCTGGACTCAAACAATAAGGCTGAAGCTTTATCCCTCTGGAAAGGACTAAAGCAGGCCCAAATTAACAACATCTCTGAGCTCACGGTATTCGGAGATTCAAAGATCATCATCCAAGCACTGGTCCTAAAGAAGCTCTCTCTCCATCTCAACATCTCAAGGATCCTTCACAAAATCAACATGATCGCCTCTAAATTCCGAAAAATCCGTTTCTTTCATGTTCTACGAGACCTCAATGGTCAAGCTGACGCTGAAGTAAACAGAGCCGTTCTCCTGGGCAGGAGCATCATTTCTGTATATGACAGAGAATCATTTTGCAATATTCCATAAGTCAGGCAGGCCTTCTAAGTGGAATACCCTCTGGCCATCAGTGATATTTTTCTCTATCTTGGGACATGCTAGCATCTACGGGATCTTCTCCTGGCATCCAGTTGGCCAACTCGTAGAAGCAAGAAGACCAGAAGAAAACTCTCAACGCAGAGCTCAGGAAACGCTAAAAGTAGATCAAAGACTCCAGAGGTAGATGAAAATACGACCAGAAGGTTTCAAAATAATTTCAAACTCTACAGGAGATATTGGGAACAGAATCGCCAAGCTGGAAGCGACTGTCAAATTCATGGAGAACTCTATCTTCACTTACTCTCGCCCCCACGTCCCTCTGCCTCCAAACTCGCTGTCAGAGGTTTGCTGTCTGTTTTGGAAGACTCGCTGTCACTTTGTTAGTCTGTGTATGCACTCTATCCCTGGAACCTACGTGGTTACCAAGACCAAGATTTCTGAATCCCAAGGCGAAGCTCTCATTGTAATAAAGCAGCAGGTGGCTGATTCACCGCTCTCTAATTAGCCTTCCCTTTGTTATGGTCAAAAAAAAAACAAGTGTTGAGTTATGAATTGGAAGTTGACATTTTTTTGCCTTTGTTATCCTTTATCCAACTCTTGGGCAAGTGTGCCCCCCCCTGCCCCCCCTCTTGGTCATATTTTTCTATATAAGCAAGGCATTGCTCCATTATTTTGAGGATGAAGAAAGGAACCTTTGCTCCTGCAATGTATTGTTTCTCTATATTTTGAATAAAGTTGAGACTTTGGAGGTCTAAACTATGCAAGAGTTTCATGAATGTGATTATCATGCTAAATCGAGGTGATATTTAGTTAGTTACTTCTTTCCTTTCTTTGAATTTTGTTGATCTATCTAGCTTAGAAGGTCATTGTTGGCCATAATGTTAAAGTTTGAGTTAGGTTAGTGTTGGAATTATTATTAATCCTCTCTTTGAACACATAATCTAATTGTCTATTTTCCTAACTTAGGAGGTCTTCATCACTCCAATAGTGCATGGGGTACACACCTAGGGTAAATATGCCACTTAATGCACATGATTTCATGAGTTTTGGAGCCATAGGGACCAATCCCTATAATACAGGAACCCACTGTGAGTGCCACTAACAGTCTCCTTTAGTGGACCTTGGTAGGTAAGCAGTTATGTTCAATTATGCTCTAGTTACTATCAGTTAGATCACAATCAGTTACCCTAGCACCGGTTTGCATGATTGAAGGGAGTGTGGGTGCCTTTTCTCACCTACCCTCATCAGTTATCTAATCGTAGACTAAGGTAGTTATCCGGGGTTGCATTAGTTAGCTCTAGTGGTGATTTTTCCACACTGAGTTAGATCCAGAGTCAGTCTAAGTTGGTAGATTCGAATCCTATCTTAGGAATTCGAATTCTCCTATATGTACAACTAATGTATTCCATATTATTTATTGATTCATGTATTCCATATTATTTATTGATTCATGAATACAATCATATTATTCCAATTTTGTCTCCATGTGATGTGTGTGCAATTTTGTCTGATTAATTGAGTAGTCTATTGCGCAATTCCTCTCTCTCTCTCTCTCTCTCTCTCTCTCTCTCTCTCTCTCACACACACACACACACACACACACACATCCTCCTCTTCTCATTTGAATTCATGCATGATGACGATCCTATGTTTCACATAATTTAACACGGTATCAGATCAGGTATCCATGCCTGCCTCGAATCTTACGAACTTCCATGCTTGCATCAGAAGTCCTTAAGTTTCCACATAATTCCTGGAATAATTGCATTGCTCCCTTTGGATTTTGTCCATAGAAGTATATCGAGGTGTGATGTACTCAGAGAAAGTGCACATGACGAAGTGAAGGGTGTTTGAGCTAAATTAATGTGAATTGAAGTGTTTTGCAGTGTTTTTGCAGGTACATTCCAATATTTCTTGAAGAATTGTTGATCAATATAGATGTGAAATGGAGAATTCAATAGCTCTCGCTCCCATAATCCTTGCTCCTTTCAATTACCTTGATTGGAGAGCAGAAATGCAGATTGCCTTACGCAACAGAGGTTTGGACGGTATGACAATGGGAAGAGAGGTCAAACCCCCGTAGTATATTGAAAAATTGAAGCATCTAAATAGGCTTGAAGCTTTTGGATACATGTGCATCCACATATCTAGAGAGTTGTTGTTCCATCTTGATGGACTCAAGACTTCGAAAGAAGTACGAGAAAATATAAAATCCTTTTTTGGCAAATAGGATGAGGTGAGGGGCCATATATTGGAGAATGAGATGATATCATTACAGCCCAGTAACTTTGAAACTAAACATCGGTTCTTTTCTAAATTCAAATCATCGGTCATGCAATGCAAGCAAAGCGGGATTGAGAAGAAGGATGAGCAATTGGTGCTCTCCATACTAAGCAAACTTGGCTCAAAATTCTCAGTGTTTATCTCTACTTTTCACTCTGGGAGACTGACTATTCCTAATTGGAAAATTTCATCCCTTGATGCCTTCACAAAGTCTCTAATCCAAGAGCAAGACAAGCTGACACAGATGGGAGCTCTCGGAGCATCTCCAAATAAAGCTCTTTTAGCTGGCGAGACAAGGAATGCACAAGCAAGAAGGAAGCAGAAAAGTAAAGAGAAAGGAAACACTGAATTTGAACCTAAATATGAGTTTGGTCCATCAGATGAATCCTTGACCTCTAGGAAGGACAAACATAAAATTTCTGTTAGGATTATAACGAGCAATACAATATAATAATGAGCGAGAAAAAACATTATCACAAGCAACCACATATAGACACACAATATACCCTGGAAACCCCATGCGGGGAAAACCAGCACCAATGAAGATCTTCATTACATGGCCAAAACCGCCATCCGAGCCAAGTGAGCTAGCCACCACTGACCTCCAGGCCATTTTACAATGGAGCCTCCTCAAGCCTTATAAAGGCTTAATCACATGCAATACCATGGGACAATACCATGGGCTACAACAAACCATGTTCCCAAACCATGTGCTAGACCTAAACCACCTTTGACTCAATCTCGAGTCAAGGTTAACCCTAACAATCCCCCCTTTAAAATTCACTTGGAGTAATCACCAACCCCCCTCAAAGTTTTACCGTGGAATCTCACATACACCCCCCTATCACCTAGGTCTATCTCCTGACTTTATCGGTGAGTTACTAGGGGTATGCATGCCTTGCCAGGTCTTACATCCATATGCCCATTTACATGCAAAATTCTCCATTACAATTTTTTTTTCATGTGTCTTCATGATGACTACACCCTACACCATCACCATCTGTTGCTTCATCCTCTCGCTTTTCCATGCTCGCTTCTGTGCTTGTCCTTCTTGCATTCTTACCATGCTTGTCCGCACACATTTTAGATGATCTGGTTCCTGCATGTCCACGTGCTTATTCTCTAGACCGCGTCTAGTTCTGACTCTGGCGATAGCTCCATGTTGTAGCAGCAACTACCCCAACTACCTCTATTGACACATGCATCCTCCTAGCCTTGCCTCAAACCGCCTCTTCTATGTCTTTACTCATTAGTTCCTTACGCATGACCGTCACCAGATCCATACTTTCCAGGCTCGCCCTCTTCTAGCCAGTGCCTCCATTGACATACCGGCTCGTTTCTAAGGAGAAAACCTTCTTCTATGCATGAGCAGCTTCTCACGTTCTTGGCCACAACAGCGTGACTCCTCTTCAACCAGTGTGCAGGGTATCCATTGAATAGATCTACATTTCCACGATCCTGGGTAACCTTCTCTGTTGGAACATAGCTTCCATGGTCTCAGTTGTCTTCACAAATGGCAACTTCTACAAGAGCGTGACTGTCACTAGAATGCATGTCTAGGGACTTGCGGCTCTCATTCTTTAGCAAATCCTCAATAATGGGGATTTGATATCGAATCACAACCAACCTCACTATTCACGCTATAAAGGTTTCTTCTATACTACAGCTTCACATTTAACCGGGACATCAACAGATCTGTGATTACCAAAATCTCAAAGCCAATGCGATGGTTTTCTTCTCTTCTGCTCGCTTAGTCTAGTGTTGTTATTGTAGCTTGACCCCTCTCTTTTTTTTTAGTTATGAAGCTTTCTCACCCCGAAATTTCCACATATAAGAAATCTCTTACTTGACAACTCTTATGGGGTTCTTTCTTCAAATCTCTCTTTCATCACTGGAACACGGGTTCTCTACACAATGTGCTTGCCAGATTTAGTCTAGTTCAAAACCTTTAGGATTCAAGCAACACGTGGCCTCTACAGGAACATGTCCCAATGAAACCCATGTGGCCTCTTACTGATCCGCGAGATTTCTTTCTTCTTTCACGCAAATGGGTATGCTCTCAGTGGCCTCGCTTGAATCCTTATGACCGCAGCCTCAATGATATATTCTCAGTAATCACAGGTTAGTTCCCATATTCACGTACGAGTGGAATTGGTCGTACCGGCTCCTCATGCGGATAGGGTTTAAGCTTCCCTACCTTCTCTTCCATAGACTACTTAGCTCGCCCGAGAATTCACAGGTCTCCCACAATCCATTTGTTTCCTTCACACAAGATCCCTGAGCTCTGATACCAGTTTTTAGGATTATAATGAGCAATACAATATAATAATGAGCGATAAATAAACATTATCACAAGCAACCACATATAGACACACAATATACCCTGGAAACCCCATGCGGGGAAAACCAGCACCAATGAAATATCTTCATTACATGGCCAAAACCGCCATCCGGGCCAAGTGAGCTAGCCACCGCTCACCTTCGGGCCATTTTACAATGGAGCCTCCTCAAGCCTTATAAAGGCTTAATCACATGCAATACCATGGGACAATACCATGGGCTACAACAAACCATGTGCCCAAACCATGTGCTAGACCTAAACCACCTTTCACTCAATCCTGAGTCAAGGTTAACCCTAACAATTTCTGACAAGGGAAAGTGCCATTACTTTAAGAAAGGAAACCATATAGAGAATTATTGTATGAAGAAGACCATTGATCAAATGGAAAAACTCCTTCAACAACACAATATTGCCCTCCATGAAGGCGCAAGGAATACTAACTCTAGAGAAAAGACTAAAGATCATGATGAGAGATGTCGTGCACTTAAGGCTAGCTGTTCAAAATTACATGCCTTCTTCATTGATTCAGGAGCCTCCAATCATATGGTTGCATCCAAAGAATCATTATCTTCATCACAACTTACTGATGGTCCAAGTATTCATATGAGTGATGACACTCAAATTCGAGCTGAAGGAAAGGGTTCAATCAAGTTAAAACATGGAATGTTCAAAGATGTACTCTATGTGCCCTCTTTAGCTACAAATTTGTTATCTGTATACCAGATGACACATATTGGCCCACCAAAGCAAGTGGTATTTGGTCCTGAATCAGTGGAGATCTCAGATATCTCAAATGGGATTATTATAGTGAAGGGTGTTGCAAACCATGCCTCCAAGGCATATAAATTCTCACACTTTCTGCCATACTCAGATATAGTACAGTCCCAGATGCCATTTGAAAGGGGAGGTAAAACCATCTATCTACTCCTTTTACATATGATAATGTTTCCATTAGTGTTTCAGATTCAGAATCTGAAGCAAAGGACTCAATTGAATCAGTTGTTGAAATTGAAGATGAAGTTCACGGTGATGCATATCCAAATCTAGTCCCTACTCCCAATCCTAGGCCTAAATGGGCACAAAAAGGTTATTGTGGCAACTGGGAACATGACTGGAGAGACATCTGACATGAGGAGAACAAGATACAAGTTTTAGAAAGAGAACCTTGTGCTATGACAATCAATTTCACTTCCTTCAGAGAGGTGCAACAAGTTCCCAGTGAGATGCTACATGATGATAAGGACTAATCAACAACCATGCTCACAGAAGTACCAATTGGATCATGTCACTCTTACTCCATAAAGAAAAGAAAAACACAGCATTCCTTCTCTTGTCTATCATCGAATTGGAATAATATGGAAAAGTTCACATGCACAGTCCCAAGATACTAGTGCACATAAGAGCCAACTTTCTACATTACTGCTCCATAGAGATGCATATTGGAGCAATTTTTTCACAAGCTTTTGCTTAAGAATAGTTTTTTCCTGTCAATTATGGAAGCTTGTTTCCTAATTTACCTACTTATATTGAGGGGGGTTTCCCATGAGGTTTTCCCCCATTTACTCAGTTGTATTAATCATTTATTATTATTTTTGCATTTATATTGCATGGTTGACCTTTGGTCTTAGTTTCTAGGGCCCAGTTTTTCCAAAGTCAGGATTAAGGGAGGGTGTTTGGATTATTATTAATCCTCCCTTTGACCACATAGTCTAATTCTCTATTTTCCTAGCTTAGGAGGTCTTCATCACTCCACTAGTGCATGGGGGATGCACCTAGGGGATATCTGCCACTTATTGTGCATGGTTGCATGAGTTTAGGAGCTCCAGGGACCAATCCTTATAATCAAGGAACCCACTCTGAGTGCCACCAGTAGTGTCCTTCAGTGGAACTTGGTAAGTAAGTAGTTATGTTCAATTATGCTCCAGTTATTATTATTTAGATCAAAATCAATTAGCCTAGCACCGGTTTGCATGATTTAAGGGAGTGTGGGTGCCTTTTCTCACCTACCCTCATCAGTTAACTGATTGTAAACTAAGTTAGTTATCCGGAGTTGCATTAGTGAGCTCCAATGGTGATTTTTCCGCACTGAGTTAGCTTCGGAGTCAGTCTAAGCCAGTAGATTCGAATCCTATCTTAGGCATTTGAATAATATGATCATATTATTCCAATTTTGTCTCCATGTGTGTGCAATTTTGTCTGATTAATTGAACAATCTATTGTTAAATTCCTCTATCTCTTCTACAACCTCCTCTTCTCATTTGAATTCATGTCAGTTGATGATCCTATGCTTCACATAATTTAACAGTTAGGGATAATACAAAGCAAAATTAAAATTTATACTTTAATGCATAAACAAATCTAAAAAAAATAAATCTAGATCCAAAAGAGTACTGTTGTAATAAACTCAAACATAATTTTCATCTCTTTCAACTTTAACACTCTGTTGGTCACTATGTTAAAGTTGGTCCTTGAGATGAATTAACATTTCCAGTATACATAACATAAACAATAGCAAAATTACAAAGAAACTAATTCACAATAATTAAAGAACAATTGCTAAATAGATTTGGTTTGAATCTGCCTTATACTCAAACATATTGTGTCAGTTCTTGTCACTGTAAGGACAAGTTGTCACAAGTCATAATTTAAGAGAAAGAAGGTTAAAGTGTTATGGGTTTAGGTTAGCAACAAATCCCAGTCACCAAGTGGGAAGATCTCAGTAGCAATGACACTCGGCCCAAACCACAAATGGGCACCCTAAAAGTCATAACTCCCTTTAGCAGACTTAACACCACTACTGACCTATCACCTAGGGTTCGATACAGTCATAGCTTAGCTAGGATAGGGCATAACAATCCATATACAAGATAGGAGATATTATGTACAGTCATGACCCAACCAAAATATATACAACACAGTCACAATGCAGTGCACAAATTATCTAAACAGTCACAACCTATTAGGAGGAGATAACACCGGTCTTGTCTGACCCAAGGTGCATACAATACAGTCATAACTTAGCAGAAAGGTGACATTGTTCAACCTTAAAGGTTTCCAACATCTATTTTTCAACAAGGTGGATAAACACTCATTCACAATCAAGTAGGAAGGTAACACAACCCATCAAAAGAGTAACATCACAATCACGATCCAGTAGAGAAGGGACCCTGCCACTAGTACTAAATGAGGAATTAATGACTAAAATTCAGCTATAAACTTCTCCTTTTGAGTCAGCGACTAATAGTATCTAATTTCCACTATCTTATAGCTTGACTAACTTATTCGTATTTCACTTAGTCATTAATTTGTTGACTTACTAGTCATTGATTTAGTCATTGATAGTCAACGGTTTAGTCATTGATTGCCACAGTTAATGACCAAATATAAGACTAAATTAACTACTAGATGATAACATATTAATTACTAAGCTCAATACAACTAAATGTTAGTCGCACTATAAGATACTGGAAATTAGCTACTAATAGTCGTACATTTGCGAATTTATTCGTTTTCTTAGTCACTAATTTATGATAGGGTACGAAGGAATTGAACCACCAATCTCCTGCCTATAATTAGGTAGGTGCTCTACTATTGTGAGCTAGCACCCTTTAAGAAGTTGTTATTACTTGACAATGATGATATTCAAACAAATTTTGCATCATTCAAGCATAAAAAATAATGATTACCAAGTTACTCTAGATCCATAATGGCTTACCTTGTACTAGTCCTTCAACTGCATTTATTAAGAGCAAATATATTTTGCACTTAATAAAAGCAGTTGAAGAACTTGAAAGAGTAGTACAAGGTAAGCCATTATGGATCTATAGTAACTTGGTAGCCATTATTTTGTATGCTTGAATGATGTAAAATGCAAACACCCAGAAATTTATTGGAATGGAAAGCATGCATCCATTGTTCAACTATCTACCGAGACATCTAGAGTCATGCCAAGATATCTTAATTTGACTGAAAATTCATAAGTAACTTGAATATAATGGTGGATGATGCCATGGAAAGGAGAATTTTAGTTTATATAGAAGCAAAGGATGAGCCAATGGTGTCCCAAACTCATCTTCCTCCAATGTGGGCCAAGCCACCATCCCCTGTAAGATGAACACATGTGCATGTTTCTCTCAGGTTCCATGAAGATCTTACACAACCTTCAGATAGTTTAAATCATATTTGGATGTCCATCTTAACTTCAAAGGACCAAAACTTGAACTAGTAAATTTGGAATATTTAAAATATATGTACAAAAAATCTCCATATCTAATAAACCAATACATCATTTACTTATTGCATGATTTTAGAATGGAGGGACATTTACTTACTTATGTGATCATTTTATTCAAAGGTGACTTAAACAACCACTAACATGCAATCAAGGCAAGAAACCATGTTCAGACTGATATATAAATAAAATAAAATAAAAGTTAAACATAGACTATGCCAATCCCACTATCATATATACCTCGAAAGAGAACTATCAAATATCCCACCACTGTTCAACTTTGTCCAAAATGTCCACATGGAATGCAACTGTTTAAACAAAACAAAAAGAAATTGAAAACATGAAAGTAGTAATTTACTCTACCTTTCTATTGGATGTAGAGTCACATAGTTGTACAATAGAATTAGTCAAGCACATGCAATAAAATTATAAATGGACAAAAATAAGAAAACAATGTGGTTTAGACCTTCCTTTATATACTCAGATATATATTATGATCAGACTTTGTCTCTTAGGAGACAATTCACAAACGAAACAATTGACATACCTAAGAGAGAGATATATAGGTAGTTGTAGGGCAAAGTGAGACAAATACAGACCTCAAAGTATTAATAAAAACAATCTATAAATGAGGCTGAACTTTCAATCCCGTTGCTGCAATAAATGACAGTCTTTTAGGACAGTCATACATCAAGAAAAAAGAAGCACATTTCAAATGTGCAAAGGCAATCTTGACCCACACTCTAGCACATCCATCAGAATGCGGCACACTTCCATACATAGTAGTAGCCTCAAGGAGGCTAAAAAGGAGCACAAAAAACCTCTATAAAGTCTAAACAGGATCAACATGCTGCATCAGTCTTAACAAGAACCACAACAACCCTAGAAGTTCATTGCAGGCACCAACAACAACACACTCATAGAAAAGACCTCAAAATAGTCAGCATATCACATATTGAGTCAAGGCATCCCAAGTAACAATCATGGTTCAGTATAGTATACTCAGCAAAGTTCACAACCTAGCTTAGCAGCCCAAAAAAGTTAACGGTTTAGTCCAAACAACTCACAGAGGTCACGGCTCTATCCAAACAGCTCACAGAAATCATGGTTCTGTATAAACAACCCAAAGAGATCATGGTTTTGTCCTAACATAGGTCACATGGGGAGGCAGGTGCGGGGGGATCCTCCTTGATCCCAGAGGACAAACAACAAAAAAATTTGCATGGGGGTTGGGCCATAATACAAATAATGAGGCTGAGTGGATGGCGCTCTTTCAGGGCCTCGATCTAACAGATGTAAGAGCCGTTTCAAGGATGTTAATTTTTGGAGACTCACGCCAAGTTATTCTCAAAATGATCACCAGCTACTCCTCTGGCGCTATCAATTACAGAAGATTGTTTGACAGAATTAAGCTTCTCACCATGGGAAACATTGAATTCTTTCACATTCTCAGAGAAAATAATGCTTAAGCGGACGCCTTGGCCAATGTTGGAGCCTCTCTCCCCCAAGGCTTCATATCAATTGACAACTCCGCTCCTCTCCATAAGCCTATACCCTAACCTTAGAATGTCCCTCACCCACTTATTGAGCACCCACCTTATAAACACTTACAAGCCCCAACCCACAAAGGCAATGGACATGGTTTTTGATGGCACTTTTTTGGCATGCCACATTGACAAGTGGACTTCACCCTTCCTCCATTTAATCTCGTCCTCCACTGCATTCATTAGCACTCGCCTCGGGCTTTATTTCTTACACAGCTTGCATGCTCCAGCCCGCCTCTGTCTGAGTACTACGGCTTCTCATCAAATCTTTTTATGCCTCCCTCCCTCCGTTGGTTCATTGTATCCTCTGTCTGTGAACTCCCTCTTTGAAGAAGAGCTTCCTCTCATCATTTTGGTTTTCAATGAAGGGATCCTCCCTCCAACCGACCCTACTTTGCTACAACTCCTCCAGGCTAATATCTTGGTGGATTATGTGCACAGTGGGGATAACAGAAGCTTCGTTCAGGCTGGCTCTGTGAGATCTCGCCATAATTCTCTCCTTGCAATTGGGCGTTCCTACCATTCAAGCTCGGTGAACCTTAGTTGTCTGCTGAATGGTGACAACTTTCAATGGCAATTCCTTATTGAAGGTAATTTATTCCTGGGTTATCAGCATTCTTATTTGGGGGACTCTCAGTTAGGTTTTTCGCTCTGTGTTTTTTGAAAAGCTTGGGATTTTAAACAGTCTGGAAGCCCTTTTATAGACAGAGTTTCACCTCTCTTAGTTTCTGTTCTCAACAACTTGTCTAGACTCAGTTTAAACAGTAGTCGTGTTAGTTATTCCAGTCAACCTCTCAAGTTGGAAATGGACCATAGAAGGAATGAATAAGGGTTTATAGATTTGAGGATTAACATACAGTGCTTGTATGAAATTGTGTCCATTGGAATTTCTAATAGCAGAGAGGCTGCTAAAGAGGTCAAAAAACTTATTGATGAGGTAAATTATCTCTCATACCAGACTAGAAACCATGATGCAAGGATTGATGACAATGAGATGAATCTCAAGGAAATTATGGGTAAAGTAGATTGCATTTAGGGAGACCTGTAGCTGTTGGTCCAGATGAACCAGGGAAGCCATGTCCAGGAGAAGCAAATTAGAAGAAGGAGGAGGAGTCAGTAACCCAGCCTGTGGGTCAATCAGGAAAACCAAATTGATCCTATCAGGAAATGTTTTTTTGCATTTTTCTTAATCAACATTATGTTCGTATTTATCCTATGTCTGTAATTATTCAAAATACTAGAACTCTCTTCGGCTTGTTAAGGTCTCTTGCAGGGCCAAGTTTTGTTGTCTTTTCTTCAGAAGAATCTGAATGTTTAAGTTGTTGTTTTTTGTACTGAATGGCTGTGCACGGCCTGTTTAATATAATCTATTTTAAGTTTCTGTTAAAAAAAACATAGGTCACAAATCAGTCCAAGGCGGCCCACAAGGTCACAGCTCAAATATACGAGCAACCTCAAAGGTCATGGTAGGCACCAACAACAATGTTACACTCACAGAAAATACCTCAAAATAGTCAGCAAACCACATATCGAGTCAAGGCAGCCCAAGGAACAATCATGGTTCAGTCTAGCGGACTCAACAAAGGTCACAACCCAACTTAGAAGCCCCAAAAAGGCCACAGCTTAGTCCAAATAGCTAGCATAAGGACCAACAAGGTTCAACACAAGAGGAGTAGCAAATGGGCTGACATCTGATCAAACAGGAGTAGCCATCTAATTAAAGGAGTAGAAAATGAAGGTGAATGTAGTGGTAAGAATAAGAGATCAATATGGGTTGTCGAAGAACCACACATTTCAATGCTAGAAAATGAAGGTGAATGCAGTGGTAAGAAGAAAAGATCAAGATGGGCTGCAAAAGAACCAAAAATTCCAATTCGAGGTCAAATAGAACTTCCAGATTTTATGAAGAAGTTAGTTGATGTACAACCTGTAGTGCAGGATCTAAGTATTAAACTCTCTCTTATCAATCAGAGACTTCAGAATGGAAATGTTATTGTTGAATCAGAGGATGGGAAAAGATCTCCATCACCAGAGCCTCAATATAACAACTTGGGGTTTATAATAAATACAAGGGAGTTTAGAGCCAGATAAAAGCTGCTTCAGGAAAGACAAATGATATATGCAAGGTTGAGTGAGCTCATGATTAGGATATCCTGACCGGGATGTCATGAATCATAATTAGTTGGGGTTTGAAGCAGTAGTCTTGTTGGAGGTGTTTTAGAGAGCCTAAACTTAAGAGAATTATGATTAACACATCACTATGTTATGATTGTACATGTCATAACAATTGCAATCCATTAACCATATAGCTCCTCACAAGAGTACATAACATTGCAACACTCAAACAACTACAAAACTACATGCAAGAAATTGAAAGTAAGAACAACTATCACACCATGAACACAGGAAAAGGCATGAATGACTCATTGTTAGCTAATAAGCAGGAAAATACATTAGCCTATAAGAAAATCCGGCTCTCATCCATGCTCATACCAGAAAATGAATACAATCTGAGGCCTCTGCCCAAAGATTGATCAAAATATGCATGTAATGGCATCACACATTAACCTTAATGGTGGAGGTCTATTTAAGTTTTAACCTTGATGGTGGAGCTCTATTTAAGTTTTAAACACCATCTCTTCCACACAAAAAACATTTACGATTTGAGTGTGTTCCCTATGGGGAGACTGCCAGAATTTTGCTAGACGTTTAATCATGTAAAATATGGTGCAGTAATCCTTAATGAAAGACCATTGTGCTAGAAATCACCAATGTATGGAGGCAATAAATCTCATAGCCATTTTATGAAGATCACTCGACAATCCCACTTGAGTGAATGGTATAAAAATACCACTTAAAATGAATTTACTGGGTTTTTGCTTATCCCTTGACCATTGTGCTGGAAACTACCAATATATGGAGGCAACAAAGTTCAGATCCATTCAATGGAGATCACTCTGCAAACCCTCTTAAAATGAATGGCATAAAAATACCACTTAAAATTATTTTACTGGGTTTTTGCTTATCCAAGATGACATGTGGTGACTAACATTCAACCATTAATAATCCAATGAAGGTATCATTACAGGGTGCAAAGGTGGATGCTACTAAACCCCATGATTTATGCTTTGAACTTGGAACAGGCAGATCAACAATATCTATGGAAAATAGTGGGTCTGGGATTCCAAGATAGTCCATTCAACCACTGGATCGTACAGACAATTATTTGTCATGGTTAGCTCAAGTGGGAGGCTTGGAACACCCACAAAATGGAAATACTGGAATAAGACCTGAGATAACAAGGGAATCGATGGAAAATAGGGGGTCTGGGATTCCAATGCAATCCTCTCAATAAGTGGATTTTACAAATGATTATAAGTCATGGTTAGTTGGAGGCTTGGAACACCCAAAAAATCGAAATGCTCGAATATTACCTGGGAAGGTATCTATTGAAAGAGTGGGTCTCGGCTTCCAGGACAGTCCACTCAACCACTGGTTCAACATGATACAAGTAGTTGGTGATTCCTCTTTGGTGATTGAATGGATGCAATATGGACAACAAATACACAATATCAATCTATACGCACTTGCTTCTCCGATAAAATATAATACTGCTCACTTCCAGTTAAATGAGCCTCCTGATAAATCTATCAAACCAGAGGTTACAATTGGAACCAGGCCTTCTCCTGCTGGAAGAGATATATGAAGGGGTTTCATCTAAGTGTAGATTGTCCCTATATTTTATGTACTAGTTATCATGCATAGATACACTGTTAGTTTTGTGTCTACAAAAATTCTTGTTATATATGTGTACATTGTGGAGGATTTATTAGATAGTTTTCTTTTAAGAGACCTATAATACATGGATAAGATTTTGATAGGAATCTTTATATCATACTATTTTCATTTTGAAGAGATCTTGGCATCTCTTATCTTATGATGTAGTATGTGTAAGACCACAAGAAGAACGTATTTTGTATTTTTATTGAATAAAACATATTACTTTTTTGGAAAAAAAGAGTTAATGCCCTTCTCATCATAAGATTCATAACCACAAAGAACTTGATTTTTAATACATAGAGGATCTTGATTTTTAATACAAAGATAAGAAAACATTTTTAACACCTTTCAAAGCCCTTTTTTAGATGAAAACTAATCCTCATAATGTAAATATTTGTTTCCAAGCATTTACTTACATACAATGAATGGAATCATTTTTCCAGAAAACATGTAGTCGGCTTTCAACAAAATATGCACAATATATAGAGATATATAAGACCCAACTTGTAAGCCATGGAATACTAGAATAAATAGTAGCAGGCTAAAGCAGTTATGTTCAAAATTATTTCAAGAAGTAAAAATTGGCAAGGATGCAGAATTACCATATCTCGCTCGAGAAAAGAATAAACCAGCAAATGTCAAGAGTAAGTGCAGAGGCCAATGGTACTGCATAAGTCCTACCCAGGCTCTGACTGGTACTCTCTATAGCAACTAAAGCAAATAAAGCTACTGCCAATTAATTAATAGAACACCTGTATAGCATGCACCAAGAGGCCCAATCAAATCACATGCAATATGCAAAAAACAACACATAGAAGTAATGTTAAAATTGTGTCAATGATGGAAATTTTAATTCCAGCATACATAAATTCATCCACCCAATCAAAATCTGAGTAAAATTCCCAGTCAAGTAATCATCAGTTAATAAGAAAGCAATAATTACTTAAATATATCCTAAGAAACACCACTATATGGTGAAAACCCTTAAGTATTCAAATAGAACAATGCAAAAAGTAAGTTTTCCATTTATACAAATTTGAGGTCCACAACTTTCACTGAAAAGAGTCTTTGAAGTGTTCAGCTGCAGGTGACAATGATCTACAAACCCATATTATGAAAACCCCAACCAAAATATTATTTAGATGTCAACATTGCAAACTCATCTCCATGTGCTTAGATGACCTTCCAACTCCCTGTGGTTGGCAATGCAAATAGAGACTAAAAGGTCTTGAAGCTCAACGAAGGTCAAAATAGTGCTTCTTAAGAGACAAAAGTAGATCAAGAGGAAAATTATGGTGTTCTTTCATTAATCTATAAATGGATATTATGGTGTTTATTTGCAAATTTGTGATAGATCAAGAGGAAAATTGATTTGATGACAGTGTATAAATTCGTGTTGAATGGAAGGACATTTGATCTATTGTTCAAGCAATTCTTATGGTGTTCAAATATTAACACAATAGCAAACTTCTCAAAGTGTAGTCCATGTGAGAGTGGTTAACAAATTAGAAAATTGTTGAGTTATATTCAGGAACTACACCAAACGATACTTGAAGGAACTTTGCATTGAATGTTTTGGGAGAATCTGCACCTTATGATATATAGTCAAATGTTGGTTATGTTGTAGGTTATGTTGCGCTAGTGGTGATACCTTGAATTGTCTATACTACAGGTTTTCTTAACTTATGGATTTGTCTCTCAATGATGGACTATAAATAAAGAAGCATTCTCATTTGAGCTAGACACACTACACATCTTCATAGCTGATCCAAGGAGACTATTTTGGGGGTTTAATGGTGTTCTCTCTCTCTCTCTCTCTCTCTCTCTCTCTCTCTCTCTCTCTCTCTCTCTCTCATCACCATCAAAATTCGGGTTCATAATTAAATGCAGCCATAGGGGTATCGAAAGTTAGAGGAGGCAACCAACAGCTCTGGTTGGGCCTGCCTCTAGTTCACAACAACACTACTAGGCCTCTCTCCACTCATTTGTGCCCTAAATAGGGCCTTCTTTTAGCAGTCAAGCCCTGCTAGGGCCTTTTCTCAGCAGTTGAGCCCTGTCTAGGGCCTTCTTTACTTAGCCAAGATGTGATTGGAGACTGTTCCAAGCACCCAAGCCTTATTTCAGCACAATCAACAGCCAATAACACTCAACATCAACCTCAATCTTGGTCAATACAACCTTTGTTCAGTTGATTGAGGTTTGGATTAGTTTGACTGGTGGAATCAGTCTTGTTCAAGACAATCATTCTTCAACAAGATTCTTTTGGTATGTGTGGCCTAGGGGAAAATTCAAATTGATGTAAAAGTCTGCTTCTTATCTGATCATGTACAAACTCAGTCATCTCATTTAGAGGAAGATTATTCATTGTTTGGGGTTTTATTCCTTGAAAGTTTTCCCCACAAAAAATTTATTTGTGTTATTGTGTATAATTTTGTGGATGATTGTTTACTACTATTACATAACTCATAAATTTAATATTAGAATTCTGCAAATTTTAGGAATACTATTATTGCTATTAAAATCATATCCATGTTATAAATTTAACACTTTCCTTGTTGTGGAGGGTGCAATTGTTCCATAATTCATGGTGACGATAGAGAAGAAGTTCAACATGCCTATTATGGGCCTGTTCTAACAAGTAATTACCACACTACAAGAACATTGGATTACACCTTATTTCTGGAAGTCGGGGTGATGATTGGCTGGGGATTTTATTCAACACAAAATGAAAGTTGAAGCACACAGAATGAAAGGTAGTGGGAAAGTGTATAGGAAACAAAATCACTAATGTGGCTCGAGGTTGTAAGCATTCAAACTCCCTTCCAATTGACTCTACAAATACTAGTATGGCCACCTCACATCCATCAACAACTATGGGCATCCTAAAGCCCCATCTCATATTCAAAGAGAATTTCTTGAGATCATTAGACATCAATAGAGGATTCACTCTAAGTGAAAATATCTAAAAACTTGTTTCTTCTTTTCTTGTTTAAGTACTCACACTTCAACATACAAACCTACATTCCACTATCTCACACACCCCACTGTCATCCCCCCATCAAAGAAAGACCTATTAACAATTATATCAAACACTCATCTAATTTAAATACTTCTTTCCATTTCTACAAAAACCAACTTGGTACAAAATCATTGTGCCCATACAACACATAAATGACACAAACAACATATTTAACATAGATACAAAGGAGAAGAAGATTGAAAGACACGAGATTATCTCAATGACAGTTTCAAAAATGTCTATAACTCAATTCCAAGGCAAATCTTTAATTTCCTAGGAATTCCATTTGGATTCATGATATTGCTTGTAAACATTTGACAATGTATGATCGGCAAAGTAGAAAAAAAATACTATACTTAGTAATGTCCATGGCTACTAAATTTCAAATTATACAAAATATTTAGTAGATACACATGTTTATTACTCATGAGAGCTTCAATATCACAATGCCTATGACAAATTTAAGCAATTTTTTTCAGACTTCTTATAGTCCAACGTAGTAGGAAAAAAAGAATTTCGTCCAATAAAATCAAGCACCTATTACACCTCTAAACATTTGGTAGACATGGTGATTATAAACATTACAATTTGAGTAATACCATGTTCCAAAGGGATCATTAGAGCCATTTAAGAGAATGAGATATCTTGGCTAGAACCGATATCTTAGAAGGATATATATCCACATGGCTAGCTCACATGGAAGAGACTAAGGCTTCTTGGGATTTGAGATTTGACAAGTTAATCACCAATCGAAGAGAAAGGTTCACTTGTGTTGCGAACCATATGAAGGCATGGAAAAGATGCAAAATGCACCTGAGATGGACTAGGAATGATTTCAAAACTAACTTGTTATTTTCAATAACCTTTCAATCTGGTTAAGCCCAACCAAGATGTCCTCCCACTGAGTGATATCCCTTAGTAAAACAATGTAGGATATCAATGAAAGGGGATATCAGGAACTCACTTGGTGATGTTATTCAATTTCTATATGGGGAAGATGGTATGGATGTTGTTTGGATTGAATCACAAAAGCTTGATTCTCTGAAGATGAAAAAGAAGGAGTTTGAAAATGTTTATAAATATGAGCTTGATCAAGAAATTTGGAATCCTAGTTACAATATGTTACCAGAGCATGTGGAAGATTTGAAAACAATCCAGGAGTTCCAAAACGTTTTTGATGCAGAAGTGCAGAAACTAGAGTCAAATAGACGACAACTAGGTACGGAAATTGCACCTAGTGGAGAGAACTCGTGGCCTATGCCTGTAAATATTAAGAGGCTCATCTGGAATGGCCAGAAGAATTTAAATTGATCTGAGAAAACCTTCAGATATGCATCCCATGGAGATTGTAGAAGCAATTGAACGGATTCAAGAAATACTTAAGGTTGTTCCTGGTCATGGCCCAATGAGTATTGAAGCACAAAAGAATGCCACTCTCTTTTTCAACATTCTACTTTGAAGTACATTTGCTAGTAAACGTGTTCTGAAGGAGTACCACCTTTCAAGGGAAGCATTTGAATAGGTAGTTGGTGATATTGAATCTCATTTCCTGCAGTACTTAGTAGCTCCAGGTGAGATGATTGGTTGTGTTGCATCACAGTCTATTAGTGAACCAACTACTCATATGAAACTCAATACTTTCCATTATGTTGGTGTCAATGCTAAGAATTTTACTCTCGACATCCCCAGGTTGAGGGAAATCCTAAATGTGGAAAAGAAAATAAAAATGCCATCATTGTCTATGTATATAAAACCTGAGGTCGACAAGACAAAAAAAAAGGCAAAGAATGTGCAGTGTGCTTTAGAATACACAACCTTGCGAAGTGTTATAGAGGCAACTGACGTGTGGTATGATCTAGATCCAATGAGTACTATCATAGAGCAGGTGTTGACTTTTTCAAATCATATTATGGAATTCCAAATGAGGATATTGCACTAGAAAAAAATATCTCCATGGCTTCTTCGTATAGAATTGAACAGATAGATGATGGTTGATAAAAAGTTGAGTATGGAAGACATTGCAAAAAATATCAACCTTGAGTTTGATGAAGATTTGACATGCATTTTTAATGAAGATAATGCAGAAAAAACTTATTCTTTGTATACATATTATGAATGAAGAGGGTCGTAAAGGGGAATCACGAGACCAAAAATATGAAGATGATGTCTTTTTGAAGAAAATTGAAAGTAACATGCTTACAGAAATGGCTCTTAGGGGAATTCCAGATATTAATAAAGTTCTTATCAAGTCTGGAAAAATCAACAAGTTTGATGAGAATGGTGGATTTAAGTCTGAGACAGAATGGATGCTAGATACAAAAGGTGTCAATATGTTAGTTGTGATGTGCCATGAAGATGTGGATGCTACTAGGACAACAAGTAATCACTTGATTGAGGTTCTTGAAGTGCTTGGAATTGAGGCTAAGAGGAAGGCTCATTTTGACGAACTCCGAGTTGTAATGTCTTTTGATGGGTCATATGTGAATTGCATGCATTTAACTATTCTATGTGACACAATGACATATTGAGGTCATTTAATGGTTATTACTCGAAATGGTATCAATCATAATGACACGAGGTCAATGATGAGATGTTCATTTGAGGAGACTGTGGATATCCTTTTGGATGCTACTATTTTTGCTGAAGGAGGCCCACCCAGGGGTGTTACATAAAACATTCCAATTGTCTCCTATTGGTACAAGTGATCGTGCTTTGTATTTGAATGACAAGATGCTGCAACAGGCCATTGAACTCCAGTTACCAATGCTACAATATTTTCCATGAGGGTATTGTATGAATGTGATCCTATTACTCTTGCAGTCTCTTCATCGTAATGAAAAAAGATAAAAATCATTAGTTCACAGTGTTTCCAATCACATGTGAAAATCCAAGAGGATAATCCCTTCCCAAGTTACACCATAGAAGTTGTTCAACCTATTTGATGTTTCAATGAGGAAAATGACACGAAGTATGTGAAAGACAATGCAAGGGAGGGGAAGATGATGTCACTCATAATTGGGTTCAACACATCGTTCTACAAAAAGAAATGAAATCAAGACATGACGATGGGGGCAATCACCATCAACATGTGTAGATTTATTGAAGAATTGTTTGATGTCATCAATGCCTATCCCAATAAAGATTGGAGAAAGATGTTAATTGTGATTAATCCATATATATCCTCTAAAAACACGGGTTGTCAAAAAACTAAAACTATATCCTAACATTTCACCACATATGAGACTATAATATCAAGTACAAGGAAAAGGCATTGTTACTCAGAAATGAGATATCTAGAGATAGGGAAAAAGGCTTATAAAAAATCAACGAAGAAGCACTAAAAATTTTGAATATATTTGGAGAGAGCTAGTGGAAGTTCAAACTAGCATTAGCCTACCAATTGGAAAATGCCTCTAGTCTAAATCCTTTTTAGCATACTTACAAGAATATATATTATGTACTAGGCCAAATTTTCTAGAATCTTTTAGAGATTTATGATAAAGCTCTAGGAAAATACGCAGAAATATTATTCTCAAATTACTAGAATAAAATGTATTTTTTCCATTTGTTCCTATCTACTTCATGCATTCAATTAACACTCATTGAATTTGTAGTTTTCCCTTGTACCTAATGTCATATATTAGACATGAATAATACCTTGAATTTGAGATTTATTTCATACAATTTTCACAAGCTATATTAGTAGAAACATATAATAAGTTTATGTTTAGGAGTGATTACTTTTCTATGTCACATAAAATCTGCTAAAGACATGTGAGTCTGTGACCTGTTACCACACAAATCAACCTCTTGATATTAAAGCTTTAAAATCTATGATGGATGATATATAAATAAGAGGGAGTCCAATGTCACCCCACCTTACCCTCTTCTTCTCTTTAGGCTATATCTTCTCTAGCTCAAGGGAGGAGTTCCTAAATACGATTACTATGTTTTAGCAATGAAACGTCACAAGGTGAATTTGAAGAGTAATAAAAGCAAAAAAAGGTTCTCTTGTTGAAGTTAAATATAATGGTGATGATGGGATTAGGGACCAATGTCTTATCAAATGGGGAAATAGGGCAAATTAAGGATAGTAATGAAGAGAATACTAACATCCAAGGATTTATAGGAATCAAGTTTCAATCCCCACCAAATTGAAGGAAGGCTAGAATTCATGGAAGTATCTATAGGGGAATAGATGGAGTGGTATATTCAACACTAACTTGAGCATAATATTCATTAAGCATGGAATCCTAAGGCACACAACCAAGAGTTGAAAATATGCCACCTATTTAACCATAAAACCAAATAAAAACAATTATTGATCCAAGAGTAAACCAAACCATTAGTAAGACATCCACATCATAGCTCTAGCATGTGTCATCCATAAGAGCCCAAATATATTCCATTAATTCTTAGTGGGATTTCCCTCAAAATCCAAACATTATAAATGAATGAGGAAGAGGCCCTCTCATAGTAGATAAGCTCAACTTCCTTTACAATAATATAATCATAAATTCCTATATCTCGCCTAGGGTGGAGTAAACAAATAAAAATGCTCCATCAAAACCTAACAAACTCTATCTAGATCCAAGAAAAAGGGTGGTCATGTCAAATGCTATCCCTTATGAACATAAACCAAATCAAGGGAAGCGTTCCATACCATTGGAAAGGAACTGAAATAAGCTTTATGTCCATATATATTGACCCTTTAATTGAGCTAAGAAGTTATCAAATCAAGCTTATGTTATGCAAAATAACCCAAAATCAATAGATACTGAGATTCTTGAAGAAAATGAGATCATCCCAAATGTGATTCCAAACTATCCCTTTAGGCCTAGGATGCTCTCACACCAAGGGAGCAAATGTACTCATGTCAATTATGTAAAGAACCAAGGATATTGGATCTTTAAGATGAGAAAGTGACGAAGCAAGGCAACTTTAAGCCATCATCATGCCAATCCATGTGCTAGAGCATCGTTAAAATCCAAGTCATCAATCACACATCCCACTCATAACTAGTTGCATCTATCACAACATGGAGAAAATTTGTACCATCTTGCATCAAGTAACCCCCGTTGAACTTGTAATGATGATCACAAGCGAATACCCATAAAAGTGGGGGTAACATGACTGATGAAAGCTAATGTTCTATGTTATTGTTAGAAGTTAGTTGATCAAACCAGCTAACTAACTACGGTTTCTATCGACATGTCACCCATTTTGGTTCAACATGTGCAAGAGATGTACAATTGCAACATTATTAATATAAATATTTATTTCATTTTATATCTCCACCATTTGTGCATTCTATTTATGTGCATGGTATGAAAGAAGATGCCTAGAACCTCTGAATATTCGTGTTTGAGTCTATATCCTATGAAGGAAACAAAATCATATTAGATATCATTAATCCTGTGTTGGAAAGACAAAGACGAGAATGAGCATATATGAGAGACAAAACTTTTGATTAGTAATAAAGGAAGAGATGCCAAAAAGGAAATTCAATAAATTTTAATTTAAAGAACTTTTTAAAATCTATGGTACCTGATGGACATTACAAGGAGTTTTTCTTTCTTGAGGAACAAAAACAACAAATATTTATTTTGAAACCGATATTTTTTTAACCGGAATGGAAAAACAAAAGCCATAAAATGGAGGAATGAAAAGCACAATAATAATTGAATTTTGGGCTATGTATAATAAAAATAGAAATTTTCTCTTTCACATATTTTGACAAAAACTTTGCAAGCAAACTCTTACCATTGTGATTCCTAGTTTTTGTAGGTTGCATATGATGATTTTGGGATCATATAATTTCCACAAACAAGGAGTTGGTGGGAGGAATTTGAATGCTTTTCACACCTGAATTATGTATATTTGTGCCAACGAGTTGCAGCCACCACAAACCCTGCAATCAATGGTATCTCCTGCAATTAAAAAAAATACAACATATAAGTAATTTATCTATCTCTTCTTTGCTTCCGATTTCATGATAAGGGTTTTATAGGTACATTTGTAGGGTTTTTCGTGAGCCCTCCGACTGGGACATCGAGCAAAATGGGTTTGTGATTGAAACTTTTAGCATCAAATGAAGCAATCGTGTGCCCATAATACAATTCTTGATTGAAAAATAAATAAATAATAGTCTTAAATTGAAAATTAATTGGTTGCAGCAAAAGGGTCTCCAATTGAAATGTGATCTTTGTACCATTAAAATCCTAATGAGTTTTTCCATCAAACTTAAATTTGAATGCGATCCTTTTCTTACCTTGGGAACTGAGACTAGTGTGGAAGGGTTGCGCTCCATCCACGATTGTATAAGATCCTAAGTTCAAATCGTCAAGCTCAAACAATGTCTTTTTTTTGCTTCTTGTGCTAGGATTTCCAGTTTCATATTAAAGATAAAGGATTGATTAAGTGAATACATAGTTTTTATTTAATGTTAGTTTATCATTAATCATGACTTACTCATTGATAAGCATAGGAATAGTGAAACTTTACTCAATGATAATATTACCTATTTAGTCGTAGTATAAAAAAAATACCATTTCATTAAAATGGGTAATATTGTAAACTAACCTACCTATAATACCTTTCTTGAAAAAAACCTATCTATTATACCTTGGAAATTGAGTGAAGATAATAACTTTCCTTTCAAGGTTCCATAAGTTAAATGCATATAATGTTAAGCATGAAAAATGCACACTAATTGTGTATCCACGTCCTTGGACCTTGAATCCTTGTGATGGTAAAATAAGATGAGTTGCTATGACTTCTATACCGTCCCATAAAATGTCCCTTTCTATCATCAGAAATATGATCCCTTCAACCATTATACTATTGTCTACAGTTTGAGTGATGATAGTTCTCTCTCCATCCAACATCCCTATGATATTTCCTTTCATCCAAGGATTGGATCTTGTATCTGCTATAAAAAATTTCCACACCAGTATTCCTATACCCATTCATATACAAGAACTTTGCGGAATTTTAATTTGTGCCAAATCTATGAAATCTATTGATAGTATTGTTCCTGCAATAGGGCATATATTTGGGGAAATAATCCAACATGTCATGACACCATGCAATCAATGTATCCTTCTCCCATGGAAAAAAATTCCTCCTTTAAAAAGTAAAAGAAAATAAATCAACCCACTTCCAGACTATCGATGTTGATCATGAATTCGACATCTTTTACCTCAACCCATGAAAGTATTTTTGTGCAAATGGAAAAAAATACTTTCAAACCCCCAAAAATCCATTAAAACTATTAAACAAAGTAAAACACACACATGGGGATTAAATTGGGGATTAAAAAAATTCAAACACTTCACATGGGGTTTTCTCATCTAAATTTGCATATTACAAAAATGCTCATAAATGGATGAAACTAAAGCAACAAGGGCAAGAATTGTTACTTGAAGCACAGTCATGTCTGGATATTCAATGCAAGGTTTTGAATCCACACCCAAGGGTTTGTTGTTGAATAAAAATTGATTGCGTAAAGATTATATGAGGTATAAACAAGAAACCTCCATTCTCTAAATGTTATCTGAAGTGAAGCCTTAATTGCCTCTACGGTCGACCCCTTCCTACAAGAGTCTCAACTTCATTAGAAAATTGAACTGAAGCAACAAGGGAAAAAATTGTTACTTGAAGCACAATCATGTCTAGGTAATCCAAGGTTTTGAATCCACGACCAAGGGTTTGTAGTTGAATAAGATGATTGTGTAAAGATGATATGAGGTATAAACAAGAAGCATCAATTCTCTAAACATTATCTGAAGTGAAGCGTCAATTGCCTCTTTGGTCGAACCCTTCCCGCCAGAGTATCACTTTCATGATAAAATCGAATCGCCAATCTAGTTCATGGTTTCATTTAACTAAAGCACATCATCTGCAATAACCCACAAAACCCTAACACTATCCCCACATGGAAAAACCACTAGATATTCATAACCCCACAAATTCCATTTTGGATTTAGAATTGTTAACCTACACATGGTCGGAGATAAAAGGTAGACAAATTATAAAATTTACTAAATTCCAACACTTCAATGCCACAATCGCAATTTTCCAACCTTGTAGGAGTGACACAATTAAAAATGACTAACATAAATGACTAATCCATATTCTTGTAGCTAGTCATTTTTATGTCGTGACTAAATTGGTCGTTTACATTAGTCATTTTTAACTTTGTCACTTATTATCTAGTCATATTTTTTAACTTGTGACTGAATTAGTCGCTAAATTTAGTCGTTTATAGTTGGGTCACTCAAAATTACTCATATTTAGTAGTAAATCACTTGAAAAAACTATGGTGACTAGATTTTTTAATCACGTAGTCACTAATTCCCCATTTTTTACTAGTGTACGGTCACGGTCAAGCACAAAAGAAACCCTACAGTCACGATCCAACACAGAAGAGACTATACAGTCACGATCCAACACAGAAGAGACACGGCTGAGTAAAGGATGAGCCAGACATCCCACAACCCAACAGAAAATGATCACGGCTGAGCCAAGGATGAACCAAGCAGCTCACGACCCAACATAAAACAATCATAACTGAGCAGAGAAGGTACATACAATCATGGTCCAATAGAGAAGCCACACAGTCACTGACCAATAGAGAATACACGCAGTCATGAACCAACAGAGAAGACACATAGTCACGGTCTGCACAAACAGCAGCAAGAATCCGAGGCATCAAGTCAAAGCAGCAGTAACTCTAGAACCAACAAACTCGTTAAGAAAAACAAAGAACAAACTTCTAAAACAGACAAAAATCGGATCGGATTTTATCTCTTGTTCAAATGCCATATAAAAATGGATAAGTGAACTTTAATTTATAATCTTGACAGGCCTTCTAGAATGGTCTCTTAGGTACCCCTAGGTTTTAGGACAATTACCAAACATAACATAAAATAATATTAGGTTGACTTAGGATAGGGTACTAACGGTCAAGTGGTCATAAAATAAAAACAATAATAGATTGACTTGGAATATGGTACTAAAGGTCATATGGTCCATAACAATAAAACAATAAAATAAAAGTCATCAAAATATCATCCAAAAGTATTACTGGATGGAGATGTTAAATCCTAATTGTTCTTTTAAGCTCCAAGACTTATGAATATGGTACTTCCAAAGGGCATCCCTTGTAGTTGAAACTATTTTTGAAATATAACATTGTATTGTACAATGCCTTAAAGCCTCTTAACACTTTTTAACTTATTATATTATGATTTATGTATTGCTACCATCTTTTCCACCAAAGGCATAAATTATATTTTGTATTTACAAGTCCAAAATCATAATGAATACAACATTTCCTAATAATAGGTGATGTTGTTTGCAAAAGGTTTTTCATTTTATTGAGTATACTAATCATGGTTGACATTTAATTTTGCGTCATATTTACATCTGCTAATTTGCACCACATTTAAAAAATAATCCAAGTAGAGGTGGAGATGGCTCTTAGTGTGCATAGAGCAACTTTGTAAGTATAAGTTTGCATTGAATGAAATAATTATAGTAGCGTGTCATTCTCCATTATTTTAAGATATTTTCTACATTTATATATGTTCCATATGATGTAATACGCGTAGTTAGAACATTTTAGCAAAAGCTACATGAATTTGAAGTTTTACATGTTTGTTAAATTGTCACCCATAATGCCCCTCATAGTCATGCAAAAACAAAAAAATGGTGGTGGGGTGAAGAATGGTGGAGAAATAAAAATTAGAGGGGTAATGATAATAAGGGCAATGATGAATCCAAAGGCGATAGTGAAGATAATAAGGGTGAGCAAATATATTTACAATAACTAAAGGTGTTTGGTATGTATATCGTAGATGGGTTTCTTCTTAGGTCCATGTTGGTGTTTTGGCACATTATATAAGTAAAAACTATGGTTCATATCACTACATTCAACAACAAGAATGGCATAATGGAAGCAAACAAGTCGACGATAGTAACTCACATCTAAGGCATAACTTTCATAACTATACCTAACATGATGTCTACTATGCAATATACAAACTATGAGCAAAATCAAACATTTTATGGATTGGCTTCCAAACCCTACAACTCCCTTTGTTGTTAACCAAAATAAAAAAAGTAATAGCTTGCTCACAACCATACATTTGATCCATATGTTCATTAATTTATATAGCATCTAGGAGCCAATATATAATCTTCATAGAAAGACCACAAAATATATGGATAGCATTCCACACAAGAGCTAACCGTATGTCGATCATTGGTGTCGGTGAAGACTTGCGTTCGCTCCAAGAAGATTTTTTATTTTCCTGGTTTGGTAAAGCTCGACTCTCCTCAAGAAGAACATCAGGAATTCTTTGCAGGGTTTAGATTTTTTAGCAGCGCTCTAAGTGTTTATGCCATGGCCGTAGGAGGGGGCTCCTCCCCTCCCCCTGAACTCACTGCTTTCAGAAGATTGGTAGCAGCAAGAGGAAGCTCAGTCTAAATCAACAGAAATTTGTCAAAAAATTAGACAACATTCCTTCGATGGATTTACCTGTGGAACAACCTTGCCAAGCAACCATGAATATTGCAGATCGGGGTCTTATTGGCCAGTTTACTAGTCTTTGGCCATCCTCCAAGTCAATCGATGGGTGGGTTCAAAGGAATTGGAATCCCCTTATCTCGGAAGGCATACTCAACAATTTGGTAGGTAAAGGATATTATGTATTTCTATTTGAAAATTTAGAAGACAGAGATTTAATATTTAGAAACGGGCCATATTTCATGGGCCCTCAAGGGCTTTACCTGAACAAGAGGACACTGGACTTTGATCTGAATCAAGATGTTCCTTCTGTTGTTCCTGTATGGGTTAGGTTGCCGCATCTTCCTCTTCATTGTTGGAATCTGGATTCTCTAAAAGCTATAGGGAACAAATTGGGGAAGTATATAGATAGGGATGAAAGAAGAGAACAATATACTTGTGCCAGAATATGTGTTGACGTGGATTTGGAGGTTGGGCTTCCTGAAGCGATTAAATTGACAGTAGCAGATTGGTCGCATGTGCAGGAGCTTGATTATGAGCAATTGCCTTTTAAGTGCAGACATTATCATGGACATGGGCATTTTTCCAGATCATGTAAGAAGAAAGATGAGGAAGATGTTATCAAAGAGAAGGGAGAACAATGGACACAAGTTCAAAAAACAAGTTTATCAAAACAAGGAAATAAATCAAAGGTAAAAAGAGGAGAAATGGGGTCGGGTAGTAATCCCACCGAACAAAAACGAAATGAAATTGGAACAGCTATGAAGAAAATAACATCACAAAACAATTTTGAAGTGTTGAGCAATCCATAAGAATAAGTGCTTTCAGTGCTTGAAGAGGGAGAAGTTCAATAGTCTCAAGATCAAAGAAGAGAAGAAAATACAGAATCAACTGAGTCGAATCTTGGTACTCATGTTGGTGGATCCTCCCCCACATATACAGAAATGGAAAAAAAGAAACCTATGGATAACTCTGGTTCATCTAAAGCAGAATCCCTTGAGAGGTATTCAAAAAAGGGCGTAAATCTCTTAAGAAGGTTCAGAAAGAAGAAGTCGAACATATGAATATGCAAGGAATTCAAGCTACAATAGATATGTCAATTGGCAGGAATACTCGGGCTAGACCTACAAAAGGAGGACCTCTTCCTTCTGTCAATAATAAAAAATGAACACTGTCTCTTGGAATTGCATGGGGCTAGGAAATCCTTCGAAATTTGAAGCCGTTAAAGAGCTTATAAGAATGGCCTCTCCCGATGTTCTTCTGCTCCAAGAGACAAAAATAGAAGAGGACACTCTTCTTTCCTTAAGCAAAAAGAATTGAAAAAAGAATGCATCGAAGGTTGTGAGTGCACGAGATTCATTTGGTGGACTTGCAACCCTATGGATAGAAGAATTGTTTTCATTGGAAAACTCACTTGAAACACAACATTGGATATTTCACTCAGCTCCGACACATTCCAAGTAAGATCTCCCTGGCTATTTTCAATCTACATGTACCTGTAAATTTCCATGAGAAAAGATAATGTTGGAATTCTCTGGCATATTTTCTTGCTGAAAATGTTCTCTCAAATATCATTGTGGCAGATGATCTAAACATTACATTGGATCCAAAAGAAGAAAAGGAGGATTCTGTGGGAGAGATCCCATGCATAAATCAGTGGAGAATATCATTTTATTATGGGATATGTTAGACTTTAAACCAAAAAAATGCAAACACACCTGGACTAATAATTGAACAGGAGCAACAAATATCTCAGCAAGGTTGGCTCGATTCTTGGTTCAAAGCTCTATTTTTATGGAAAAAAAAAAGATTATTTCCTCCAATATCTTGCCCAAACTTTCTTCGGATCATAAACCAGTAATGTTGCAGCTTGATGATGAAGAAGACCTCAGCCCCATACCCTTTTGGTTCAATCCTCTTTGGATAGACCGATATGGTTTTTTGAACACAATAACCAAGGCGTGGAGTATCCCAGTCACTGGATCACCAAATTATGTGTGGGAGAGAAAACTAAAAAAATACTAAATCAATGTTAAAGGAATGGGTCAAACATTTTCTTAAAAATCCAATCAGTGATAGAAAAGAGGCTCTGGAAAACTTGGAGGAGATTCAACTGGAAATGGAAGAAAAAAAAATCACCTCTGCTATTCTGGAAAAGAGAAAAAGGTATAGTTTAACTCCTTTCAAGCGTTTAGGCAGGAAGAAGGATACTAGAGATTGAAGTCTCGCAGCACATGGTTGAAATCGGGAGATCGAAATACCTCATTTTCCCACAAACATTATAGAGCTAGACTCTCCCATAATCATATAACGAAAATCTCCTCTTTGACAGGTGAAACTTTTAAAGGAATTTCTCAAATAAAACAAGCGGTTAAAGCACATTTTCAGTGCCTATTTACATCGGATGGCTCTATTGATTCAGATTCAACCTCATAATTTTTGTCCAACATTCCTTGTTTGGTGAGTGAGTAGGAAAATGATGAGTTAATGAAGCCTTTTATGGAGGAAGAGATCATTGATGTTATATGGTCTATGGAGCCGGATAAAGCCCCAGGCCCAGACAGATTCTCTTTTCATTTTTATAGAGTTTGTTGGACAATAATCAAAAAATATTTACTCAGGATGATCAAATCATTTCAGTTAAAAGCCAAATTTGGAGGATGTACCAACTCCACCTTCCTTGCATTAATTCCTAAAGAAGTTGATCCAACTACTTTTGATCGATTTAGACCTATTTCTCTTTGTAATGAATCTTATAAAATCTTCTCTGAACTCTTAGCTAACAGGCTCAAACCTCTGCTTGGGCAGTTGATCTCACCTCTTCAAGGTGGGTTTGTAAAAGGGAGACACATTATGGACAATAGGATTCAAGTTCAGGAAACCATGCATTCTAGCTTTCACGGAAAAGAGAAGGGCATCCTAATAAAACTTGCTATGGCAAAGGCTTTTGATAGGGTAAAGCTATCCTTTCTTTACAAAGTTCTTCGTTCATTTGGATTTAGCTCTGCATTTATAATTTTGATAAAATCTTGTACTGGTAAACCTTGGATAACACCATTAGTAAATGGAAGACCAACAAACTTCTTTCAAGCAACTAGGAGTCTTCAACAGGGTTGCCCGCTCTCGTCGTTCTTGTATATTCTAATGGATGATACTTTGTGCAGAAAGTTAAATGCTAGAAAAAATGATGGGATTATTCCGCGCATCAAATCAGCAAGTGGAGTAGACTCTATCAACCATGCTCTCTTTGTGGATGATACATTGCTTTTTGGAGGGGCTTCGCTAAGGATGGTAACATTTTTTAAAGAAATTATGCAACATTTTTGTATTATTTCAGGGGCTCTTATTAACAATCCAAAGAGCGTTGTGTATGGCTGAAACACAAATCACTCAACAATTGCAAACATATCTCGAATTTTAGACTTTGATTGCGCCGGGAGGCTATGGAGGAGATCTTGTAACTTAATGTTCTGTAATGTTCCTCATGTAAATATCGACTATAAATATTATGAGGGAGATGTTGTAAAGTTATGTAAAGTTCCTCATGTAAATGTCGGCTATAAATATTATTTCTGATTATGAGGGAGATGTTGTAACGTTATTCCTCATGTAAAAGTAGGCTATAAATATTTACTTTTTACTTCCATTTACTTTAACTTATGATGTAGATTTTGTCTGCCATTAATTAAAAGTAAATTGTTCAATCCCTCTTTTTCTACACTCCTTTCAAAAGTAAGTTGCTCCAATATTATGGTAATGCAGGAAATGATAATGAGAATAATACTCTATTAACTTGCTTAGCAGATCTATTCCATCACACGAACTCCAACAAAAAATCTCACGTTTCTCCCAGACGATTCGTAGAGTTGGTGATGGAAACGAATGAGATTTTTCGTTGCTGTAAAACCCTTACATCACGATGAACATGAGTTTTTGATATTGCTTTTAAATTCTCTGGACGAACAAAGTGCTCCTTTCCAGCGTGAGGAAGCCGAGACTAAATTTGGGACGCAAGAAACACGCAAGACAGTGAACCAGATTCGGCTGAGAAAAGTCAACCGAAGCAAGGAGAAGAATACAGTCTTAATGACATATTTGGAGGTACTTTCACAAGCGAAACTCAGTGTTCCTGTTGTGAGACTGTAACATACAGAGAAGAACCATTTATGGACCTCAGTGTGTAGATCCAGGGAAACTATTCTAGGTACGTTGTGGAGAAACTGAGTGGGAAAAGCAAATACTGGTGCGACAAGTGCTGCCATTTGCAAGAAGCCGAGAAGAAGTTATAGATCAAGTCTCCTCCTCAAGTTCTTATTTGCTAGCTGAAATGTTTTAAATACACAGCTGACGAAGGCGGATTTGAGGGATTCAAGAAGTTGTTATGTCGTGTGACGTTTTCCATGGAGTTCAGACTACCTGTTAACTGTGCTCCATGTCATCTTAATAAAAACTAATTTTTATACAGAAAATTATGGGAGCTCTGTCCAAATTATATGTTAAGGGGTTGAAGTCCAAGAATTTATTTTAAAAACACAAAAACCAAACATACAGAAAGTTTAAATTTATATTTTATTTTAAATTTAAATTAAGAGACAAACATTTTCAGTAATCTTTGTTTACAAAACAATTAGTGCTTTTAGTGCGAATGCTTGTATTTTGTAAAATTCTGTGCAGAGGTCCAAAGTTAATCATATAAACGAAAGAAAAACCTTTGTTTTTTAAATTTAAAGGTAAGGGCTATATGATGAAATTCTATAAAAGTCCAAGTCTATCGCCATTTATGTGTATGATAGTGCCGTTCAAGGCAAGTCTTTCAGAGAGAAAGTTCAACTTTGCTTTGTTCTGCCAAAAAGGTCGGAGTGAATTATCTTTGTTTTTTTACTTCTGTTATATATATATATAAGAATGATAGCCTGTATTACTTAAAACTCCGTCTTCCTTGGACGTTGGACGTTAGGTTCTACCTTGGGCAAGTCGTATCTAGTTGAATTCCAAGAATTCACTTAAAAAAAAAAAAAAAACCAAACATAAGAAACTTTAAATTTATATTTTATTTTAAATTTAAATTAATATTATATTAAATTTAAAATTAATATTTATATTAAATTTTTTTCTTTTGTCTTAAATTTAAATTATTCAATGTTATATTTAGTTTTTTTCTTTTGTAAGCAAGTAGGTCCTTCTATTACCAGAAATATTAAAAAACACAGATAGTTACACCAAAAAATCCAAGCCCTCCCATTTCTAGGAAAACAAGCTTGGAGATCATTCTGGCAGTCTCCCTCGAAAGGAAACAAGACGGAACCAGAATGATTGAGAAGTCTTAATTATTATTAACGAGGTATCACTCATAAAAGTATACATAACCGAACCAATTTTGCTAAAACCAAAGACCAAAGATAGACTGTAAAAAGCAACCTGATCATTCAAATAGATGCTCGTGAGGCTCGAGCTTTAAACCCAACTTCTTGGCTATTTCAGATTGATTATCCATTACCTTATGTAGGATCAGCATCATTTGATCTTGCTGCAGAAGAATATGCCCATGTTGCTCATCCTTTTCGACTAACGTTTTGCTTAGGATGAATTTTCGTGACCATTGAAGCTCGAGCGACTTCTGGTATAAGGTAATTCTGCCCCTGGAGGTTTCAGGGTCAGGGATAAGCTCTTTAAACTCCTTCCCGATTTCTTCCGATTCTAGGAAGCTACATTCCAATTCAACCTCCTTCTCGGCCTTGTGAATGGTTGCTCTAATGCAGTCAGGGAATTCGTTCTGAAACCTCTTGTTTTTTCCAAAAATCATCTTTTGGAAGCGCAATGGGGGAGCCATTGGCTTATGCATGTCAAAACCTTGCAAGGACGAAGCAGAGCAGGCGCGCTTTCGAGGGGGCATGGTGACTAGCAGTGAGGCCACAAGCAAGAGCAGGAGGGGAGCTAGGCAGCGGTGCCTATGGGAGCGTTCGGACCAAGGTGGATGAAAAACAAAGGTTATGGAAATAGGAACAATCACCAACAACTAAGTAGAGGGGGAGTTCACGACCAAGTCCAAAGAACTTGCCCCAACAAGAGCAGGCAATAGAAAGTAGGCAGGCACTGAAAACATAAAATAGAAACCCGAGCAAACAAGAAGTTGCGCACAGCGAAAGATAGGACTTACCAGTCGCAGATGACCCCCATTAGCCTCCGAAGCATACCAAGGATACGGCCACAACATAAGCAGAACACTCTCCACAGACCAGAAAGAGCTACCAAGAAAGTGTGAACGGTGGGTGACGATGGAGTCTTTAAAACCCATAGCCTTGAGTTGATTGTCCATCATGACAAAGATATGCTTGTCCGTCCGCAAAATCATTCTGATACCTGCCATAATGTTCCATATGTGTGAAATGATAACTGTGATCTGAAGGTTTGTAATGTCATCACTCCAACCCATGAAAACCTTGCGAGCTTGAGTAATGCCTTCTGCGCATGGGAAACGTTAAATCACATGCATCGGTGGTGAGGTGTAAGCACCGACTGTTACACTGCTTGCCACATGCAGCTCCTCTTCTCCCATAGCCATGCCATGTTTCACCCGTAGTGGGGCAATGTTATAGTTAGTTAAATCTTGTATAAATTTAATTTAAATGTAAAGATATAAATTTAATATATATTTAAATATAAACTATTATAAGTTAGTAACAACAACTTTTTCAGTTAAACCCTTACATATATATTAACAAGTGCTACGTGGTAGCTAGTCCTTGACGCTTAACTTAAAAATAGTTAAATTGTATTCCAAAATAGCAAAAAAAAACTAATATAGATTCCTTTATTTTATTTCAAGTAAACACAATATAAACGAGAAGAGAGCATATGTGAAAGATCATAGGTATGATTACTAGATTTCTCTAAAAAATTAATGTAATAGAAAGAGTGATGTGATTCCATGTCCTACTATTAGGATAGGAGGGTTCTATTTAGATATGAACATAAATATATAACTATGTTGTATACATGAGAAATATACAATGAACAATTATAAATTACAAGGTACATGGTAAAGCAACCAAGGTTTCTTACTTTGAAACTAAAACCAAATAGAGAGACAAAAGTAGGCTTGCACTTAAAGCCTCATTTTGGGAGGTGGAATGAAGCACTTGTTAGTCTATGTTTGTTTTTTTGGAAATTGAAAATGTTATATATGTTTCTTTTGTAAAATAGGATGTAAGTTTGATACACAACCTTAAGAAGTGCCTCACTTTAAGAAGTAGTGAGTTTAAGGAAGTAGTACATTAGTTGAGAAGTAATAAATTAAGGAGATGCACTAGCATCTTTTTACTTTTATTTTTTTCATTTTAAAACATTTAACAAGATTTAGTGCATTTAATACCAAAAAGCACAAAAAGAAAAAAAGTTAGTTAGTGTATCTAGTCGAGATTCAAGATAACTAATGCATTGATGTTACACTCATATACTTTTACATTGATATAAATCTATGCTTTAAAATATTTTTGGTTTCTTATTAAATATAATATTTTTTTTGATAGAAACAATTATGTTGTATTAAGGAGGTGATATAACCACAAAGACCGAACCAATATACAAAACGCCCTAATGGAAGCGGCAAAAGAGTTAAGCTTTTCTCAAGTTAAGCCCTTATGGTAGCGGCAAAGAGAGTTCAGCAGACTCATGATACACCCTTGTGGAAGCAGCAAAGATAAGTGCATCAATTCTACCTTTACTAGTGAGCAGAGTAATATATACAAAAACTAATTTGGAAACTCAAAACAACATTCATCATATCCCAATTCACATAAATCTTTTATCTTTGGGCACGAATTCAAACCAGAGTTACAGATGCTAACAACATAACAAAACTGCTTTCCCATTCCTGACTTCATTTGAGGTTCTCCTCAGGGCGAGACGAAGAACCTGGCTTAGCTGCAGGTTCCATCTTGACGACTTTAAGGGCCAGCTTATCCACCTTGATCTCCAATTCAGCAATCAGACCGATAACTGCATTCTCTGAACGCTTGACTGCTCGCTTGATTTGCTTCCGCAGGAACACCGGATCTTTGTCAACATTTTCCAATCTTCTACCACCTTCAGTATTTATTACATCCACATGTGCTTGCAGTACCTGAACATCTCTTTTGAGAGCTCTGATGTCCATTTCAACAAATTGGTCAGGCGGGGACGAGCCTGAGGACTCAGAGGTCGCCTCCATCTCAATCATCAGGCCTTGATTTCCTTCAACTCTTCTATAAATCACCTTCAGCACCACCATGAACTCGGACCTGCTACATAACAACTTGATCTTGCATCCACAACCCTTTTTCTTCCGCCTTTTAATAGCCTTTCGGTTCAGGAGCAGACGGTTCATAGCACTTAGGTCCAACATCCAAGTAATTAAACCCATCACCACCTCAGAGCTTTCGCATAACGCAGATGAGACATGTGATCTAACTCACGCAGGATGAAGGACGAAGTTCATACAACATTTATCCCAATTACAGGTCTCCGATGTACGTCCACGAGCCGACAAAGATCCACATGCCACCACAAGAGACTGGCATGCAGCGAGGAAGTGGAGGGGGCCCAAACTAGGATCCATTGGCCCCCAAGCCCCAGCCATGGACCTATGGGGGAAAACAGATAGATCGAATTCCATTAATTAAAAGCGCTCTAGAGCTAAGGGTAGTTTGTACATTTGCAGCAAGGTCTGCCTCCTTGTTATTTATCCGAAGGACGTGATAGAAACCAATTTTGTGGAAAGAGAGAGCGAGAGTCTGAATTTTTTTTATCAGCTGCCTGAGATGCATTTGACTAGGAAGGGAATTCTCAACCATGGCTTGAATAATGATTCTCAAACCCCCCAACACTGTTAGATCAATATTTCCTTGATTCTTGGCAATCAAAAGCCCCTGCCAAGGAGCCAAGGCCTCAACAATGTTGTTTGTTTCCATTCCAAGCCCCCATGAAAAATTGGTTTCCATTTATCCATCCTAAGTGAAGAAAACCCCGCCCCCTACCGCCCCAATCTTATTAAATTTAATATTATTAAAATTTACCAAACTTTTTTTTATAAATTTTAATAATATTAAAATTTAAATAATAATAAAATAAATTTATATTCTGCAACCCATTTTACAAAACAAATTAACATTATTAAATCAAAATAACATTTTGACATTTTATATATACATAGATTAATTAAATTATATATTATAATAAATTTAAAAATGTTAAATAATAACAAGTTTTTGCATCGAAAACTAAATACTAATTTGAAAGTGGCATTTTAATGTTCAATTTGATTTCCCTATCACCGCAATTCAATGCTTTGCATTCCAACATCACTAAAAAAAAGTCATTCCAGCAAGGACCTCTTCTCATGAAGAAATAAATTAAATTTCAAGCAAGTCAAACTCTTTTGACTTTGTATTAGTTGCTCTCTATCAAAAAAATTAAAATCTGTTTTGCAAAGTATAACTTAGGGATTTGTAAAAAAAAAATTTAATTTTGTTAAAAAACTATTTTGTAAACAACTTATTGGTGGATAGAAGATGATGTAAACTTTGGAATTTGGTATAGATTTGAGTTGACATGTGTCAACAATGACATCATCCAAGTGCGAGCGTAATTGAGTGGCTGATCCAGAGCCTGCCTAATTGAATACGATATCTTGTTGTTCACAATATTCTCGTCAAAGTGATATAATATGAAGCGCAACTATGGAAAAGTCGCCTGAAGCGTAGCCTTGAGATCACGTTGGCGCTAGGACACCATGAAATGGAAGTCTACATTCTCAGGACAAGCAGCATGTTGGAGAATCGATAGAATTCCGGCGACCAATCCTCTTAGACAAGCAGCGTCCAGCATCATGGCTATATGCACGGCCGTGCTATCACATAGCTCTGTATCATCATCTTCTTCTTCTTGAAGTTGAGAATAGCCTGATCTCCACGACGAAGGTTCCTAGACGATGCATTCTTTACCATTTCGAAACGCCGGAGCTTCTTGGAAAACCGGCAAGGTCGACGATCGACGTGGTATATGCAGCCGGTCTAGCAAAACGCTGGGAAGCTTGGCAAAACCAAGATCGTCTCTCGCATAATTATTCAATTTAAAGTTAAATTTCATGTCCCGGATGATTCTAGCGGCCACCACGCCAGTCATGCTCAGCTGGATCGAAACCAGAATGCTTGCAAATAGAAAGGATAATGTTAATTACCTTGTTCACTTTCATGGCACTGAACAGGCGATTCTCGTACTGATATGGATTAACAAGCTCTATTTACCTACTACTACAGGATAATGTTAATTACCTTGTTCACTTTCATGGCACTGAACATGCGATTCTCATACTGATATGGATTAACAAGCTCTATTTCCTTGATCACATGCAGCATTATTGCAACAGCCACAACAGATGGCAGAAAGCCCAAAAACCTTGCATCTGTCCACAGCATGAAGTGTCCTATTAAAATCTTGTTAAACCTATAAAGTATCCTATTAAACCCCACTTAAACCAATTTGATAACAACCAACATTATCTGTCACATGCTACTTTCAACAATTACCTGAAAGTCCAGGAGGAGAGGAATCTTTGTCTCATCCATCTTGGCAGCCAAAGAGAGGCAAGCCACAGCTACCAGTTGATTCATCCATGGCTTATCTTGCTGCATTGCATTGGAACAAACAAATCCATCACTGTTAGTAAGAACAGATTCAGCTGCTACAGCAAAAAATGATCACAACCTATGGCGAAAGAATTACCTGCAATTGATTTGTAGACAAGAACCGATCAAGATAGTTCATTGAGAGCACTGCAGTCACAGGACCAAAGCCATAATGTGCATGAACCTGCACATAACATGTTGCTATTGTTAGCCCTCGATAAGTTCCACCAATGCTAAAACTCCACACATAAATACTAAAACTCCATATCACCAAAGCAAAACATGTGACAAGAAAAGTTTATATAAACTTAGGATATCAGCAAAGCAAAACAACTGACAAGAAGTTCATATAAACTTAGGATTGTGAGGTATTTGGTTTGATAGTATGGGATGGTGATATGAGCTTCAAAGTCAAGGAAGGATTTTTACAAGTGTAGGCTCCAGCTCCATTTCATTGTAATATTTCCAAATTACAGAAGGAAAGTCATGCTTGCAAATTAAAGTAATGCTTGCAAGATTGCAAAAAGTCATGCTTGCAAAGTAAAGTAATGCTTGCAAGATTGCAAAAAGCCATGCTTGCAAGACTGCAAAAAGTCATGCTTGCAGCAGCATTATTAGAAAAAAAAATCACAAACCTTCAAAATCCAATCCACAGCATCTTGCCGAGCTTTAGCTTCAGCACTGGTTTTCTCAACTAGGTTAGGAACATAGAGGGTCTCTTTTTCTACAAAAGCTGCAACTTCACTGTCATCCCACAAATGCTCGTCGATCGAGCTAACAAACTGGTGGTCACAGAAATCCAAATTATAATGCTGATCCTCTTCTCCATACAAACTTCCAGTTTCTCCATCATCCCAAGCCACAACTCCAAGAGCATCTTCGGCGCAAAACAAATCATTAGGGGCACAGTCTATGCAGCTGGGTGCCATCCCCCTACAAGCCCCGAGCCCCTGAGCTACTCCTGTTATTCATCAACAACCCAACTCAGGAATCCCAGCCATGAAATTGAATGAAAAATGGAAGCCTCTCAGCTATTATGGTCAGGAGATATCAGGTATGCAAGCAAATACAAATACATATTTGTAGGGAGGGAGCCACCAGGGCTTTGTGCCAAAAGTGTTGAATCAAATCAGAAGAAATCCAAACCCATGAGAGAGAATTGGAAGCAATGGATATCTATAGGTTAGGTAATAGGCCAAGTCAGACCCCTTCCACTCCTGCAATTCCACCTGCCATGTGGTTATCTGCCCTATAAAATCCCATGCACAGCTCTCTATTCCTTGTAATACACCGCATGATCTTCCATTCTATTCAAATATATGATGGAGGCTTCGTACGTCGCCATCGTCGTCATTATCACCATGATTCTTTTCACAGCGCCCTGCCAGTCTGTCGCGCTACCCTCATGCAAGGTCTTGCCATATTGTATAAGAAACTGTGTCAAATGATAAATACTCAAAAAAACCAAGATATCATTTAATACTTCCCATCTGCATCGTACTCCTCCCTTCTGAAACATCTGTCAATGGCATGGCGACGACTTATGCTGCGCCTATCGTGCTGTCGGTCAAGCAAAGAGCGTCAACTCACATGAATCAATAAGTAACAAGTTTGAAATGGGCATACATATATACATTGTATATTGCATTAAATATGCGAGGGGATGGGACATTTGCATGGAAAAACGATGGTGGTGTCTACAAAAAAACGATGAAGAGCCCTCGCACCAAAACCATCAGACTATATATATTTTCATTGTCTTTTTCACTAATACCATCATGTTAAATACCTAATAACCACCCCTCTCATTTTCATATTAAAATGAAGCAGAACCGTCCTCTAAAATTTAATTCATTAAATTTCAAAATTACATAGTAATTTCAATGCATTTTATAATAATTTTACACATTAGTTTGATTAAAAACTGGATGGTCAAATATTTTCAATAGTTTATGTTATTCTTAATTAATTTTGATTTAATGTAGAAAAAAAGTTGTTCTCATATTATCACATAATTTAGCAAATATAAATCCAATGTTATTATCCATCGAATTATCACATTATTTTATACTTTGAACTTATTCACGAGTTGGTGGAATATCACATAGCATTATTTACTTTGAGAAGTGGCATTTCTTTACTAGTGTCATGTGTTATAAGATCAACGTCATATGTAGTATTTGGTTATGTATCTTGTTAATCTTATTATTATCGTATAGGTAACACATTTTTTTTGGTTGTGGAATTCAACCATAAAAATCCAATTTTAAACAAACTCAATGAATTCCATATTAAACAAAAACTCAATTCCATATTAAGAAAAAAAAACTCAATTCCATGTTACCAAAAAAAATCTAAAAACTAGTCTATATGTTCTATACACTCCAAACTTAATAGAGATGGAAGTCTTTTCAACCATATTGGTATATCTTCCTTTTTACCTTTCTCAAATCCTTTTTCAAAAATTCAAAATTTGAAGTACTTGTCTTTTTTGGTGTTTTAGTTTCTTTACAATATTTTTGTATATTTGTATATGGTATTTTTCTAGTTCTATTAATTAATATTGATTATTTATAATCATTAAAACAAAATTTGATTATTAGATATTTAAATCCACCAAATTATTAGTTGTATCTCTTCTTTTCTCACCTTTTTCAAACTTTTTCTCCAAGTTTTCTAAACCTCCTCTATTTTCAAATTTTTAGGAACTTCTTCTCTATAAACTTTATGTACATCTTCTTTTGCAAGTTCTATTATCTATCAAATTATCACATTATTTTATAATTTGAACTTCTTTCACAGTTGGTGGAATATCACATAGCATTGTTTACTTTGAGAGGTGGGTGAATTCCATATTAGAAAAAAAAAACCTCTAGAAAAAATTGATTATTAGATATTTAAATCCATGAAATTGTTAGTTGTATCTCTCTTTTCTCACCTTTCTCAAACTTTTTCTCCAAATTTTCTAAAACTCCTCCATATTCAAATTTTTAGGAACTTCTTTCTTTTTTAAGCTTCTCTACAAACTTTATTATCTTCTTTTGCAAGTTCTAATATCCATCAAATTACCACATTATTTTATAATTTGAACTTATTCCACGGTTGGTGGAATATCACATAGCAAATTCCATATTAGAAAAAAAAAATCAAGAAACTCGTCTATGTCACAACTTAAAACAGACACAAATCTTTTCAATCATATTGGTATATATTCTTTTTTACCTTTTCTCAAATCCTTTTTCAAAAATTCAAAAATTTAATTACTTGTTTAAAGCTTGTAGCTTTTTGCATATGGTGTTTTGTTGGTTTAATTAACTAAGTTTCACTATTCATAAGTATTAAAACAAAATTTTATTTTTACACATTTATATCCATGAAATTGTTACTTGTATTTCTTCTCTTCTCACTTTTCTCATGAGCTTTATATACATCTTCCATTGCTAGTTTTATTGAATAAGTTTGGTTGATAATAATCATTAATATTTAAATTAAATTATTAAGTACTTCTTTCAACCAAGTTTGGTTGGTTTGTAAAAGAGGAGTTGTTATTAGCTCCATATGGTTGGTGCCAAACATTCCTTCATTCAATCATTGTTAGTTAACATATGTTGCCATTGTTGTTTGGAAGATCCATGTTTTTTGTTTGGGAAGTTCACACATTCTACAAATTTTCTATCATTAAAGTTCACTCAATATATATTTCCTATCATCCATTTATTGTTGTTGGGCCATAAATGCTCCATAATGGCAGCTACTTTGCTTATGTTGTCATTGTCTTTTGGGGAGGTTTATATCAACATCAATTTTTTTTGTTTAGAAAGTTCACACTTGCTTCAACTTTTATATCATCAAAGCTCATTTACTTACATTTTTGTTTAAAATAATTTTGATGATTTGAAACACTTTATAAATCACCTCTAGAAGAATAGAAAAATGTATTTTAAACTTATTTTCTCACAACAATGATATTAATTTATAGTCTTATAAGCTATTATTTCTCATTTCCTATTTATGCTAGTCTATAAAGAAACTTGCATATTTTTATAACATAAGTCAAGAATATTACTAGAAGTATGTAAGGAAGCTTGAATATGCTTGTTTTATGCTACATTGCAATAACCTATATCGTATTTAAATGGACATTTTTTAATTCATTTTTGTTTTAATTTCTTTCAAATTGTAATTATATTTGTTTTATCATATATTTTTATAGCAAAATTATCCTATTGCTATATATTTTCAATCTCTTCTTAGGAGGCAGGTACTAAGCAACTTTGTTGCTTATTCCACTTGTTTTAATTATGTAGTTTTAAAAATGAAACGATGGTATGTACAAGTGTTCTCTAATGCATAGGAATATAGGATGGTTAGATAAATATGTTATTTGTTATTAGTTATAATGTTTTTTATACATTTACCTAATGAAAATGTATTAGCATAAATAACTTTAATAATTAATATATGTATAAACTTAAAAAAAATATAAACATTTATTTTAAGTTTTGGTTTTATTAAATTAATAATTAAATTTATTAAAAAAAATGCAATAAATATGAATTTACATAATCAAAGAATCAATGCAATTGCCAATGGAATAAGTTTCTCCCCATCTTTTCAGCTTATGGGCTCTTCTCCATTCATCCCAAATGATGGGATCCCTCTTGCCCATATATATGGTGATTCATCAGTTATCATCAACTGGGCGAATGGATCGACTGCGCTCTCCCCACCAGACATTAGGCACTGGTGTAGGGAGACAAAAAAGCTCATTGGCAGCTTTATGGACTTGTCTTTCTCCCACATCTATCGTGAGCACAATAGGTTGGTGGACCGTCTATCTAAAAAAGCGCTCTCTTACCCTCAGGGTAAAGGTTTCTTTAAGGAAGTTTTGGAGAATTATTTGGTTACTCAAGATACATTTCAGCTTTTCTGATTTTGATTAAGGGATGTTTTTTCCCCTTCATAGATTGATGAGTAGAGCTTCCTCTTTTGGACAGTTGTTCATCCCCCTTTGGCGCACGATAGATGTGGATGTGAGGACAGTCTCTCTTTATGATGAGACAGTATTCTGATGGGAACATTTATTTTGTTGTTACGCCTTTCCCCCTGGCGATTACCCTCTGGGTTGATGTAGTTGTTTTCTGGTTAGTAGTGCTTGCTGGAACCCGATTATTGGGTGATTGTTATGATGTCCTTTGATTCTTAATGTGAATATCAAGGCAGGCTTTTTTCTTCCTTAAAAAAAAAAAAAAATTATCCCCATCTTCCTTCGTCCACGTGTTTTTTTTGCAATGGTGTACCATTGGAATATGTATAACGCCCTAACTTACTAGTGAGACTATAATTAGCATGAATGGCTTCACAACTTAGAAAGGTAGATAGATATTATTATATATTTATATTATTAAAAGGATAGATATCATATAATTATATATTTATATTATTATTAAACTTTAAAAGTTTGAATTTTAAAATTGTTTTGGTTGAAGTGTTATGTTTAGATAGCATGTAGTTATATATTTATATTATTATAAAAGTTTAGAAGTTTGAATTTTAAAATTGTTTTGGTTTAACTGTTATGTTTAGATAGCATATAATTATATAGTTATATTATTATAAAAGTTTAGAGGTTTGAATTTTAAAATTGTTTTGGTTTAAGTGTTATGTTTAAATAGCATATAATTATATATTTATATTATTCTAAAAGTTTAGAGGTTTGAATTTTAAAATTGTTTTGGTTTAAGTGTTATGTTTAGATAGCATATAATTATATATTAATATTATTATAAAATTTTAGAGGTCTGAATTTTAAAATTGTTTTGGTGTAAGTGTTTTAAACATATTGTGTTACTTACTTGAATTTAAATTTAAGACTTTTTAAAATAATTTTTTCTTAAGTCAATACACTCATAAAACTAAATCATGTTGATATATAAAAATTAGTGTCACGAAAAAATTGTACATATCGATAAATCTCCTCCCTTTATGGACCTTACTCATACGTATCGATGAATCTCCTCTCTTTATGGACCCCACTCGGAATGTCAAGCTTTCCATTGTTATTATACATAAAATATCTCTCACTAGACAAACAAACCTACTAGAAACAGACTGCATTGCAATTTGCAACTATAACACACACATGGACATGGAAATCCGCCAAGTTATATATTTATCATCAGAGCAAGGACACCAAGTTATATATTTATCATCAGAGCAAGGAGGCCATGCATAAATTCTACATCCTTGGCAATAGTTCAAATCATATGCAATTTTATATCTTTGATTAAAATTCAAATTTGATGGAATTAATTTTCATAAAAATATTTTAAATATAAAAATTTAAATGTCATAAAATTTCACAAGTCAAGTTTTAAATCTCAAATCTTGTAAAGAGATATTCCATAAAGTTAATTTTTTCCATTCCCCATGTAAAGGAAGAGAATATGATTATAAAAAAAAATGATGAAAATTAAATTAGTAAGTAACATTGATTCTAAAACAAAGTACATAGTGTTCTAAAGTCATTGTCAAGATTGAAGCCCTAGGTGTGAGAACAATCTGCTAAGCAACAAGTAGAGCCAACATTGGAATTGTTTGGTTGGTTACTTCTAATGGTCGCGGATGGTCAAGGAAGAGGCGATTTTAGCATTGAGCATAGCACGTAGTGAAAATTAAAAAGCAGTTGATGGAGAGAGTGCTAGGGTTTGATGTCAGTTGTCATGGCTATGGTCAAGTTGTGGCCTCCTGCGTCGGTTCCCGACTCTGACATTACCAGTTTTCTCTCAGCCCCAACACCTGCTTACCATGGTCACCACTCATCTGGTTTGTCTATGGTGACTTTACATCTCGTTGTCACGACTTTTCAGGGTTCAGTTGACTGCTCCTCAATGGCGGCAGTTTTCAGCTTGTCTGAAAACTATCTTGGTATTTCGGTTGGGACTTTTGGCTCTCAGTTTTCAGTGTCGGGTCTTTCGACAGTCTGCTGACAATGGTTTTTAGTTTGTTTGAAATCTACTTCTGGTTTTGTGGCTGCGACTCTTGGTTTTTCCTCTTACAGCGTCGGGTCCTGCGATGGTCTCCTGCATTCGGTCAACACCCACTTGCTCCGACATCATACTGTTAACATCATGGCACATGTACTCTCCTTTTTTCGACACTCAGCTTTTATATGATTTCTGGTTTATGGGTTTTGTCTTGTTGTCCCCATAAGTCGTTTGGGTTCACGGGTTGTCCTAGGTCTATAGAGTTCCCCCTCTTCGTAGAGGGCTAGTACCAACCATTCAAAAAAAGTGGGAACTAGGGGTTTTTCTTGTGGGTTCACTTAAGTCTCTGGTTTGTACTCGGTTTTGGGTCTTTTTGGTTTACCTTGGTTTTATCTTCTCTCCCATTGGTTTCTATAACCCTAGCCCTAGCTCTAGTTAGGGTTTTGATTTGGTTTTACGGGCACTGTGTTACTTTACCTTGGGTCTCGGTTAGGGTTTATCCTCAGTCCTTTCATTGTTTCACGAGTCATGACTCCTTTCTGACTTGCCCTGTTTTCAGACCAGGGTTTGTCACTACGTGGTTATTTTTCCAACTAGGGTTTACTGCCTTCTTACTGTTTTGATTATTCTTCTCTAGCTGAACTTCTTGGTTATATACCCTACCTTGTTTCTCGATGGCGACCCTCAGTCCTATTATTCCCACCAATGATAAGACTGTATCTACTTATCCTTCCCGCTTTCAAATTCGTCGTAAATCAAAGATCCTCGCTGCGTTGGATCATAAGCGTCATTTCGTCGTGGGTAGGGACATCATGCTAGACAGAGTATCGAAACTTTGTCATCGTGCACTCATCGATCGTTTGGAATATTGTTCAATGAATAAAGAGGAATGGGTGGTTTGGGCACTCTCCACTGGAAACCTATCCTCACCTATGTACCCACCATCAATCTTCTAGCCAATCGCTAGTTGGTTTTCATTTTCCTCGATGACTCGGATGCCTCACACATTCTTGATTCACTTTGGACCATAGGTAATGGTTCCCTAGTACTCAGCCGGTGGCACACAAACTTTGACCCTGTTAAAGAATGGGTTATTAAGTGTCATCTTTGGGTTTTAATGCCAGCCTTACCATTTCCCCTCTGGTCCAAAGACATCCTCACTGGTATTGCCAATACCATAGGCAAGTTTGTTGCCCTAGAAAAAGATTTCCACACTACTTTTGATAAGCGTACTGCTAAAGTGCTTGTAGAAATGGATGTCTCCCGTGGGCTCCTTCCTGAAATAGAGATTGATTGTAATAGTGTGGTGATCACTCAAAAACTTGATTATTTGAGGATGTTGTTTCGCTGCAACTATTGTCACGAAACTGGTCATTTGAAGAAGTCCTACTCCTTTTTATTGCGAGGCACCCCACCCTCTGTTGGCTTCGCTGATGCTGAGCCCTCTCTTAATTGCTCCCGTACTCCTACTTCGCATCTCCATACCCCTTGGGACTTGCAGCCATTGATTGATGTATCTACAGGATTTCTTGCTCCACCCACGTCGATTGGTCCTTATGACTCTTCCTCCCCTACCTCTGTTGGTGATCTGACCAAAGGGGAACTTCTGTTTATCAAGGATGTCAAATCTTTGGCTTTAACCACTTCCTGATCTTGTATTGGTTTGGCTGCAGACCCTATGTCTCCTTCACATACTCCAACTCCTGTAATCACTCTCCCACCCCCCTTTAACCTGGAAAACTTCCCCCCTCTTACCCATTCCTCATCCCCTACTGTTATGGCTCCGCTTGGCAGTCCCTTAACCACTCCCTCCTTTGATGATCCTACTCTCCTCAAAGCTCTGGATATCTTCACAGACAAAACCCCGATCTCACCCTCCATCTTGCCCTTGGACTCAATTAGATTCAAGAATGTGACCATCAGAAAGGCTAAGAAAGGAAGTAAGGTCTCCTCTCAAGATACTACTGGTCACTATACTCCACTCTCGGCTCGCATCAAAGCAGCTACTAGATCAAACTCCTCTTCGCAGGCACTTAGAGCTATGCCTCATGTCTCTCAGTCCGACCCATGAAGATTGTCTCCATGAACATTCATGGGTTTGGGGGACCTACCAAACAGAAATCCCTCAAAGAACTGTTTAGATCACTTAACCCTGACATTATCCTACTGCAGGAAATGATGTGTGATCATATTACTGCCCTCTGTTTGTTTGCTTACATGAAGTCGGGATGGGAATTCTCTACAATAGATGCACTTGGTCTTTTTGGGGGTGTCCTATCGGCCTGGAACCCTCGCCTAATTCGATGTAAAGCCTATCATTCCTTTGTAGGTATTCTTCTTACTACTTGTTTTAAAGGCCTTGACTCTGTTATCTCCATTGTCAACTGCTATGGACCCTATGCCAACAAAACATCCTATTGGGACTCTGCTGTAGCAGGCGGTATCTTCAACTATCCTAATCTCATATTGGTTGGTGATCTAAACTTCACTATCTCTGATCTTGAGATATGGGGTGATTGTGCTCATATGGATCATCACTCTCTATACTTTGCACAGCTACTGGACTCTATGCATATGGTAGATCTAGCGCCCACCAAGATTGGGCCTACCTAGAGAAATGGTAGAGTAAGACCTGAGGGTGTTAGCAAAAGACTGGACAGATTCCTTGCCTCTTTACATCTGATCCCGACCTTGGGATGCTATCACTCATGGATCCAGCCCTCTGAAATCTCTGACCATTACCCTGTTTGTCTTGAGTGGAACTTCAGCCTGAAATGTCATATGTACCCTTTTAAGTTCAATCGTGCCTGGCTCCTTGATGATGATTTTGCTAACCTTGTATCCTCCTCTTGGATGGCACCTGCATCCTCTGCTGGTCCCATGTTTAACTTTAGCTTTAAGCTGCAGAGACTCAAAAATTATGTAAAGACTTGGGAAAAACTGAAAAACACTCTAAGAACGAAGGAGATCACTGAGGTTGACCGAGATATACTTACTCTCCTTGCTTCCCATCACTCTGGTATTCTCTTTAAGGAGGCTTCTTCCTCCCTTACTCTCTTGAAAAGCAGGAAGGAATCCTTGCTTTCACATCAGATCCTCACCTGGAAGCTCAAAAGTAGAGTTGATTGGATTCAGGAAGGTGATGCCAATACCAAATTTTTTCACTCCTTTGCTTCTGCTAGGAGGAACTCAAAAGCTATCTGGTCACTTTAGAATCAGTCTGGGGAAACTATTGAGGATGATGCAAAGTTAAAGTCTTTGGGTGTTCAACACTTCTCTGAGCTCTTCTCTGATGATGGTAAAACTAATATTGAGGCTCAACTCAAAGTCATCAGCCTTTTCCCAACCTTTGTTCAAGAAGAGGATCAATACCTCTTCTTGTCAACTTTTACACTTAAAGAAGTAGAATATGTTCTCAAGGGGTTTAAAAAAGATAAAAGCCTCGGGCCTGATGGGTGGCCGGTGGAGTTCTACCTTCATTTTTTTGACCTGTTGGGGCAGGATATTTTGAATGTCATCGAACACTCTAGGCTTGACGGTAGGGTCATTGGTGCTCTCAATGCCACTTTTATTACACTCATACCTTAGTGTGATAAACCCACTACCCTTGCGGAGTATAGGCCCATATCCTTATGTAATCTGATTTATAAGACTATTTCTAAACTGGCTGCTATCAGACTTAAGGTAGTACTAGACAAGGCTATATCTAAGCATCAGTTTGGCTTCCTGCATGACAGGTAGATCATTGAATCAGTTGGTATTGTCCAAGAAGCTCTCCATACTATCAAAACTGAAAATCAGAATGTGATGGTTCTGAAACTTGATCTGGTAAAGTCTTTTGACAGAGTTAACTTGTCTTTCTTGAGGTTGGTCCTTCTTCATATTGGTATTCCTGGAAGCTTTGTCAATTGGATCATGGGGTATGTTGAGTCAGCAAATTTTGTTGTACTGATCAATGGGACCCCATCCAATTTCTTTCCTGTGTCTAGAGGCATCAGACAGGGATGCCCTCTGTCTCCTCTCCTATATATATTGATCATTGAAGGTTTAAGTCTATTGATTATTCATGCACAAAACACAGGAGATATATCAGGCATCAAAATTGCTCCCAGTCTTTACCTTACTCATCTGCTCTTTGTAGATGATGCAGTCCTTTTTTGTTCTGGCACATTGGCTGAGTGGTAGCACTACAAAATTATTCTAAAAACTTTTTGTTGTGCAACCGGAATGGAGATGATGCAGATAAGTCTTCCTTTCTTTTCAATAACATTGAGGAACTGGTTAGACAACAAATTTTCAATCTCATGCCATACAAGATGGAACCTATTGCTGTTGGTTTTAAGTACCTGGGCTACTACCTCAAGCCATTGGGGTATGGCATAAAGGACTGGAGATGGTTTTTACTAAAGTTTGAAAAAAATTGAGCAATTGGACCTACAAGCTACTCTCTCTGGGGGGTAGATTGGTACTTGTCAAATATGTCTTGATGAGTCTTGTTGTGTACTGGCTCACACTAGCATGTATGCCCAGCACTATTCTGACTTACATCAGGAGATACATCTTTAATTTTTTATGGGGCTGCTCGCAAGGTAAATAGAAGTATCATTTGGTAGATTGGTTCTCCATCTCCAGGACCTATACTCTCGGGGGATGGAACATTAGGAATCTAGAGTGGTTCAGTCTGGCCCTACAAAACAAAATTTTCTGGCTTGTTCTTAACAGTGTAGGGTTGTGGTCTCAAATCATCAAGCACAAATACCTTAAGAACTTACATGTTGATATTTGGCTCAGACAGAAGACCTTTAAAGCCCAGGGTACCTCTCATATGTGGAATGGATTCATACATGCTATGTCATGGATTACTAGATATGTTGGGTGGAAGATCGACAATGGCAAGAATATCAAAGTAGGCATTGATCCCATAGCTGGTGTTTTCTCTGAATATATATTCTACCAGAAGAACTTAGATCGTATTTGAAAGATTATGGTATTCTTACCCTCTCTGATGCACTCAACAGAGGCATTGCCACATCCTCAACTGATTATTGGATCTCGACAAACGAGCTAGAGTTGGGTGGACTATGGAAGGAAGCCTGGTCCAACTATATCAAAGGTTTGCAGCATGGTGGGATACATATCAACAATCAACCAGATACACTGGTATGGATGTATAATAAGTCTTCAGGTATGGTAAAATCCAATCTCATGTATGATCTTATTGCCAATACCCTTGTTACTAATAGACCTGACGATCTCTTGATCAAGATATGGAAATTTCACATTCCACTTAAGATCATCTGTTTCTTTTGGCTCAGTCTGTTGAATAGAATCAATACATGTGACAACTTGATAAAAAAAGGCTGGATTGGCCCATTCTGGTGTTGTCTTTTTAAATCAACTTTAGAGTCTGTTGACCACCTATTTCACGGTTGCAGCTTTACCAGGAAAGTTATTGCTCTCATCAGATCTTCTCTTGACATTCCATATCTCTGGAGGGAATAAAATTTTCATCTTAATGTTTTTGCCTGGATCAGCTTAGGAAATACTCTGAAGCATCTTCTTCTTCTTCTTGCTTGGCAAATCTGGATAACCAGGAACAAAAGTATTTTTGAGGACTTGAATCCTGATACATACTTTACTGTCCTCTCCATTAAGAATCATCTACAGCTCTATCCATTCAATATGCAGCTGAAAAACACTAGGAGAACTATTGGACCAGCACCTTCTTTGACTTTTCCAGCAAGCTTCTTTAATGGGGCATCGACTAATCATATGGGAGGTGTAGGTGTACAACTACTGCTCAGTAAAGAACACTATTAATGCTTCAATATGGGAGTAGGCCTGAGCACAAATACCAGATCAGAGTTGTTGGCCTTGTGGACGCTCCTTCGCTGTGCAAAATACATGGCCCTTCCTTCTTTACTTATTCATGGGGATTCTGTTGTCATCATCAACTGGTTCAATCAAAGATCGGCTCTTACATTACTTTCACTTGATGGGTGGTGTCATTGTATTAGAGAGCTGGAAATTGACTTCATCCAACTCTCTGCCTTTCATATATATAGAGATCACAATACAATGGTTGACAGCTTATCCATAGAAGCATTAACATTGGCTCAGGGCCAGCTTCAGTTTACTGAATTCACCAATGGTGAATGTGTTGATCAGGGCACTTTCTATCTTTTCTAGCCCTCAACACTTGACCTTTCTGTGCTGCAGTTTTTTTGACATCCTTTGGATGAAGGTATTTGATGAGTCACATATTTTTCTATACTACTCATGTTTTTGCTTCTTTGGATTAGCTATCCAGTTATAGTATGAACTCTCTATGTAATGAAGGGTATGAAGAGGATGTAGTTTTTCTCTCCTAGCATGTTCATCTCTATGAAATTTTTAAGGTACTTGAACAGGAGTTGTAGACAACAGTATGGATTGATGTCCCTCCTTCATCAGCCTAGCTGAAGTAGATACTGCAGTTACTTGTGTTGATGTATTACACCCTCCATGAGCACAGCACATGCTGATGATGTAAAAATGTTCCCTTTGATTTCAATGAAATAGCAAGGAACTAATATTTTCCCTTGGAAAAAAAAAGTCATTGTCAAGAGCATATGCAAGCAAAGAACTTTAAAATTCGCGGAGAAGTTTAAATTATTCAACCGATCTATGGTTATGGGACTGTGATCACTTTTTTGTCAGATCATTCGTCTATTCCCAACACGTAGAGTATACAACTCGCCACTCGAACAAAATAACATGCACGTGTTCTACATTTGGAGCTGGAATATCTAATCCATCCTCTCTCATCCACTTCTATATTTGGAATGTAATTGCGACCTCTGTAATACATTATTCATGGAGGGCTTTGGTATTAATCTTTGAGTGGAGGTCTATTCTAATCCTTGTACTATTATTTTCCATTCAGAGGGGAGAGGTAGCAAAAATAGATTTGGGAGGAGGAATCCAAGCCAGGACACCATCACATGAATAACATGATCGATATGGCCTTCTTTGACATGAATGAGGATGGAATCATGTACCCTTGGGAGACTTACAGGGGTATTGTTTATAAAATCCCCCATCCCTCATTCTCATTGATTATTAGCTATTGTAATTCTGTTTTGTGGTTATTTGGGGGTTGTTCACATTGAAGGATTATATATGAGGATCACTATTCAATTTATGTTGTCGAGGGTCTGATATCTATGGGTTGAATTCAACTCCATTATGCTTTAAATGTTTCTATGATGGCCTTCTTTGTTGGAATCTCCAAGTTTTTGAGGCATTGGATTTAAGATGCACATCTCCTTGTTATCGGTAGTATTTATGGAAATGGCATTTAGCTCCTTGGTGAATTCAAAAATTAGGAATTTTTTGGGGGAAATTTCAATCCTGTTATATGCAATTAAGTGCCCCCCCCCCCCCCAACGCTTGCATGCTGCAAACTTATCTAAATATGGGAAGGGATTCCAGATTATGCTAGAAACCAACTCAACTTTTCATCTCTAGAGCTTTGTTTTTGTTTGCCAATTGCTCTGCCTGTTTTTGTTTCATTTTCCTCACAGAATTACTTTGTTTCACAATCTATCCCAACCACAAATGAACGACAAAAGGAAAGGGATGAGGGAGTGTATGTGCAGAGATAAACAACTAATCTTGCGCACAAACATCCTACAATGTGTATCTATGTGCAATCATTGTCATCAATTTATTTGCGTCTATATCTTACAGTATATTGCGCGTAATATACCTAGTAGGCAAACCTATACAATTTTTTGCAGAGCATTGCATCTACTTCGTCGTGATCTCCCACCCAACAACTGGTCGTTACGTCATGATCTCCCACCCAACAACTGGTCATTTGTGTGTAATATGGGTTGAATTTTAAACTAAATCAACCAAATTTTAATTCAATACATGTTTGAAGGATGCGTTACTGTGTAAATAAATCAACTAGCTAGAACATGATTAGTACTCTCTCGCACACATACATATATATATTCAGGAGTTTAAGAAAAGAAATCAACACGAACTATACCTAGAATAACTGGGACTGACTATACCCATTTTTGAACACCAGAATACCTTTGTAAGGCATACTGCGCTAAATATGTGCACTAAAACCCTAAGATAAGCAGTGACTATAACCAAAAAGTAGTTAAATAAAACTAAATCAAAGAACAATCAATATTAAGCAATCATTTTAAACCATAGAGTTAGTATTTCAAGTGAGAAGATAAGACGATGAATCCTGGAGAAAAGAGAACAGCTTACCAGATATAGAACATGGTAATATATCATAATATTGAGTAATCTATGTTTGAAAAAAACTATTGGAAACTCACCATGGCCACTTAATACTTGCTATCTATGTAAGGTTTAACCTTCCATGTGCGAACAACACTAATACAAGAGCAGAACTTTTAGCACTCTGGGCATCATTATGGGTCGCCAAAGATATTGGGTTACCTTACTTACATATCTTTGGCGACTCCTCGGTGATTATAAATTGGGCAAAGGGAGTATCCACCCTCGATATGGTGAACCTTGAGGCTTGGTGTGACAGCACCAAATTGCTCATGTCCTCATTCACCAGGGTGGATATCAGTCATGTCTATAGGGAACATAACACGAGGGCAGACACCTTATCCAAGGAGGGGTTATGTTTGGCTCCTGGCCATCTCTTGCTTACTAAATCATATGATGAAGAGTTTATTGGGGAAGACTCTTTACAAATTTTTTTGGAATTTGCTCATTCTACTTCAATTATTATACACATGATATATATTGAGCTATATCTAGTTATACTGAACAACAGTTTATGGAATACTAAGGATCACTCACCTACTTGGATAAGGTACCTGGGTTCCTGTTATGTTCTTTATGGACATATCATGACTGATGTTTATATTAGTGCCCACCTATGAGAGGACCATTACATGTATTGATACCCAGGGTGTTGATTGTTTTCATATCATCTTGGGTAGTATCATTTTTCTGTTTGTACTGTTTTTGCATGCTTTGTTTCCTTTACTGATCTAATGGACCCATTGGGGTCATGACAGTATTCTGCTGATGTACAAGGTTACCTTTGATTCAAATGAATAACATGGAAATGATTTTTTCGACTGAAAAAAAAAAGGTTTAACCTTCCATGTGGCAATATTCATGCTTTAATTAATGTTTAGATGTGCCCATCAAATGGTGATTCCAAAAGTGAGCGAAGCTGTAGCGCAGTCCTTTTCTTAGACTTTGCACATGGACCAAAAGTGAGCGCAGTTGTAGCGCAGTCCTGGTGATGCATGGTGATGTAAGACGGGCTAAAATCCCCCTACTGCGCACATGGTCTTTATTTTATTAAGTTGGAGTAAATCCCACTATACATCAATGCATAATGAATTGAAATAAAAATCAAATTTATCATCCTACTTCGCATTGTATTTGGAACTATAATTCTCATTCAATACATTCTGACATCAGACCTCAAACGGGTTTAGGCGCCTCCTTTTTGAAGCGAGGTCGTAATAATTACGACCAAGCTCGCTCCAGAGCTCACTTTTTGGCTCATGTGCGAAGGCTATCTATTTGGATAAGCTCGTTGTCAATTTCTAGTGTATGGGAAATCGATATCAGCATTCAGTTTGGGGCAAAGTACTTAATATAAAATGATAGCACCAATGTAACTGCTAATCATTGAAGTACAACTTAAGAAAAAGTACGCAGTGAAATGATGTCAGTACAAAGAAAACTATTCACATAAATGATTACTAAAAATTAATTTGTGTTATAATGTTTACAAGTTACTAGTTAGTTTGAATTCATAATTTGTAATCATTATAAAACAAGAGAAGGAAAGCTCAGCACGCTGATTTTAAGGTGAAGTGCCTCTAAAAATGTTTGAACCCTAGATATAGAGACAGGGTTGGAATTTGACAGGAAAAAGGGTGTTTTTCCCATTATTTACGGTTAATTTTTTTATTAAACCGCCTCACTCAACTTGTAAATAATTTGCTTTAACGTATTTTTGAAGTTTGATTAATTTTGTAAACCGTCATAATTTTTTATTTATGGTTGATTATCAACACTAGTGTATGGGTTTGGATGTTGTTGTCCAATGATTAAGAGACATTTAGGGTATTATTTATAAGGTATGATGAGGGTTGGAATAGTTGGTTATTTAATTACTTATGGTCTGAATATATACATTTGTTATTCATTTGACAAATTTGTAAATTAATTTTATCTTGACAATTATTCATAATCAAATTTGTAAATTAGTCTAGTTACATTTAGATAATTTAGATTCTGAAAAATTCGATGTGTTAAAATATTTCATAAAAAATTCTAATTTATTAATTTAAGGCTGCACAATTTGAGCTTATCTAGCAAAGCAATAACAATTCTAAGTAGTTTTGATATGTAGTTGTATCTCCCAGCAAGCATAATGAAGTTGTGTTGGCCGACTATTAAAGCCAGGGGAACATTGTAGGTGTTATTCATGATTCCGAACGTTATACAGGAGATCTCGGGCTTGGAGAGTAACTTAAGCTAATGCAGGGCTTCTAGCATTGTTTTGAGATAAGGTAATTTCTTTAATAAGTTTGACATAGTTTATGGGTAACTTTTTGAAAAAAAGTTATATGATGGATAAGATAATACTTCAAAATGTCAAAAAAATTAATCTGAAGGATAAAGATGAATTGAAATTAGAACCTTGTATAGCGGTATATTGCATGTGAAATATGTGGCATTAAATTCTCTATTGTTGTTGTTATCTCTTGTGATCTATTGTTTTATAGGGGTTTTCTTAAAAAACATATGGTTGGAAATAGGTCCCCGCTAATGACTGGGCCAAACCGAGGCGGGAAAAGGTCTTGTACTTCTAGGCATGTTAAATGTCCTTTACAAAGACAGGTTATATGTCATTTATGGAGATTGTATGAAAGTTACACGCCATTTACTAGACACATCATCCAAAGTGCATGTGCGGTCTTTTAAATTAATGAAAGCCAACATATGTCCCCTTAGTATTAATGAAAGATGGTAGATGGCATTTTACAAAAAAATATAAATAAAATAAATTGAATGTGGTATAATTTGCAATGATTACTTAATAAGAACACTATTGCATCAGCCAATCAGATGTGCGATATTTCTAATTTAAATATGATTTAAAAATATAAATTTGTGTGTTATAATGTTGAACATTAAAAAAGAGTATAATTTTTTGGTCAAACGCCCAAGTAATATATTGGTCAATGGACTTATCGATTACAATATAACCATGTCTGCAGCAGGGATAATAAGTCAACATTTTAAGGCATTACAAAATCACCATTAATATTATTATTTTTAGGCAAATCTTATTATGGTGTGTTGAATGAATGAGTGCAAATTAATGATGCTTTTTCATTAAAGAGATGATACGCAAGAGAAGCATCCCCTCGTGAAAATGAAAAACATACATTGCAGCGGTAGGTGAATCCCTCTAATTCCTACACAGACATTGAAAAAATTAATTGCACAATCCGCTCTTGACAGACATTGAAAAAATTAATTGCACATTTCACTCTTGATTGGTAGGCGAATGATTGGTAGGCGAATCCCTCTAATTCTTCAGTGGATTTGATGCCTCTAATTCCTACAGAGACATTGAAAAAAATTAATTACACATTTCACTCTTGAGAATGATTGGTAGGCGAATCCCTCTAATTCCTTAGTGGATTTGATCCCTCTAATGACAAAAATTAATTACACATTTCACTGTTAAGAATGATTGGTAGGTGAATCCCTCTAATTCCTGAGTGGATTTGATCCCTCCAATGACAATAGCTTATTATTTTAATTGATTATCATGTTATCTACTTCAGAGATTTCTAATTGTGTCGAGGTATTTAATAGGTATTATTCCAGTACAGAAACTAAAGATAGTAAGCCGACATGAATATATTTCCTCGGCACATGTAATATCAGTGGAAAATTTAAAGGCATTTAATTATCAGCAAAAATATGTTGACCTTGCATTTAATTAAAACCATGTGCAAGGCCTCCTAAACAACCATGCAAGGCTTCTTAAACAACTCATGGTAAATTGCACTCAAGGAGATTTGTTAATTTTTTTTACCAAATTTCAATTAAAAATAAAGAAAATAAAAAATAAACTACTCCTAAAAAAAATTATAAATAGAGAATGAGCGAGAAATGAGAGAGATGAATATAAAGAGAGAGATGAGTGAGTGCATTGATATAAATATTGCATGGCAATATAAAAGACAAACATTTTATCTGAACAAAGAATTTGAAAGGAAAATAGGCATGGCCTTACAACCTTTGAAACTAAACTCTGAACATTTGAGTTTTAGAAAAAAATGCAATTGCCCCGGATGAAACAAAAAATAATTGTAAGACTTGATATGTATGGTTGAAAATAAGTTCAGTTAAGGAAAATGACTCATTAGTAAAGCATTTTATTTCTCTCTAAATATGTTAAAAATACTTGTGCAATAAAAGCACAATGTTATTTTGACAGAGTTCTATACTGTTCTATATTGAGAATGCCAAATTGCATTTGAAGGTTCAAGTTACAATTAGGAACAATCAACACGAATTACCAGGAATCAAACTAGATTTATCAGGACATTTAATAAAGAGAGAGAGTAGAATAATTGAGGTAGAGAATCTTTTGACAACAATTAAAAAAATCTAGAACACTAGCTAATCCTTACAAAATTATTGTCTCTATTTTCGAGTTTAACAATTTACTCAATCCTTAATACTTATTAATTAGATTATGATAATCCTCATAATTGTATCTATGTTTTAAAATTAACATGTTCCTTTCAATGCTGATCAAACTCGAGTTTTGTGTCACTGCCCATGACTGAAACCAACCTAGATCCAAATCCTAGGCTCTATCAAGCACCGAGAAGGATCAAATCTCCCAAGGTGCAAACCTCTTCTTAGGTATTACACTCAAGGAGGCTTGCACCTCGGGAGATTTGATCCCTCTCGGCGCTTGATAGAGCCTAGGATTTGGATCTAGGCTTATGGATATGACACATGGGACAAGGTTAAATATCTGGGTCTTCCATTAACCCTGGGACAAAACAATCCTTCTCTCTGGATGGAAATAATTAGCAAGATGAAAGTAAAGATTGCCTCGTGGGGTGGTCAATGGCTCACGAAGGCAGGGAAGCTTATAATGATTAAGTCAATTCTATCAGCTCTCCCAATTTACCAATCCTCTCTTCTTCTGGCTCCAAAAGCAATTATGGATTGGATATCCAAGTTGATCAGATATCCAAGTTGATCATATATTTCCTCTGGAGAGGCGAAAAAGGAAATCGGAGTAGAATGCATTTGGTTAAATGGGATATTGTTAAAAGACCTGTTCTAGAAGGTGGATTGTAAATCAGAGGCTCGGGATTGGCTAATCTTGTTATGGGAGGCAAACTATTGTGGCAGTTCTTCTCTAATGGAAAACACTCTTAAAGGAGGAACTCTAAGAAATTTATAGATGACAAATACCCTAAAGGTTCTATAACATGGAATTTATGCAGAAGAGGATTATAATTCTTTCAACAACAACTTTAACACACACCAGGAAATGGTAGGAAAACTTTACTATGGGATGAAAAAAATCAAAGGAAATGCTCCATTAAACACTGATATATCATTTTCAGAGATCAAGCTCTAGCTTGTAAATAAAGGATTTTTAAGACTATCTGATATTACATCTTGGGACAAAAGTGGAAACTGGGCAGCGTGGACATTCCCAGCTTACCGCTAAAAAAATTTGCTGATGGTTAAATTGATAGGGCTGGCACTAATTCACTCAATGTGCAAGGCCGTGTGGGGCTGGGGAAAATCAGGGAATTATTCAGCAGCATAAGGCTTTTAGGCACTTCAGACAAACTCGATTTGAATCCACAACGCTTCTTTTTGAAAAGCAGTCTTGAATTTTCCCAGTATTCCAAAAGTAAATTTTTTTACTTGGATACTAATGCATCAGAAAGCTCTAACAGGTGAAAACCTGTCAAGAAGAGGATTTTTTGGACCGTTTAGATGTTGTCTTTGTTATCAAGTTGCAGAGACTTCAGACCATATTTTTGTTGGCTGCGTTTTTACTCAGAAGGCCTGGGTGCATATCTTAAGTGGGATGTCGGTTTCAACTCCTTCAAATATTGAACTTGTAAGTCTATTTGCAAACTGGATGTCAAGGTACCCAGGAATTCTTTCAACCCGACATGAATGGAGAAAAATTTGGCAAGCCATTCCAAAATTTTTATGGACGAAAAATTGGTTAGCAAGAAATGATTTGATTTTAACAGTAAAGTCACGAAACCAGAAATTGTAGCAACAAAAGCTAAGGATTTGCTATTGGAAGTTGTGGGAAATACTCAAATTGATGCCATTAAATTCAAAGCTGATCATAATTGGCTTGGATCGTTGCAGGTAGATAAAACTCAGTGGGGTTCTGGCAGGCCTGTTATTAAACCAATTTGGCAAGTGAGACTTTCAGAAAAAAGAATTTTCAAAATGGTGGAAAAGAAAAAATAAAGTCTCAATATTCTTCGATGGAGTGTCAAAAGGAAATATGGGGAAAGTTGGGGCAGGGGGATTGATTTACTACCCGGGAGGAAGGCTAGAAACTAGTTTCAGTTGGGGATTAGGACAAATTACAAATAATCAAGCAGAAATATTTGCTCTTCTAAAAGCCTGCCAACTCGCAAAGGAAGCTGGACATAATAACCTTCAAATATTTGGAGATTCAAAAATTATAATAAAAGTTTTAAACTCTGCTATAAAAGTTCAACAATCTCAGCTTGAACGTGACTATGCAAAGGCTGCATTTCATTTTGTTAGACTGTGTCTCTGTAACCTTTTATCACATTCTTCGTGAATTGAATAAGATGGCAGACTTTAAAGCAAATCAGGGCTGTTAACTACCTCTAGGAATGCTAAGTTTGAATGAAGGCCCTAGTTTGATGCATCATATTCCATAATCTAGAAATGAGAAGTTTTGGAAACAAGGAATTGTATATAACGGAATAGACGTAATTGGTTGAATGCCCAACCAATTTTTTTTTTTAAATAAAAAAAAAACATTTTAGTTAAAAAAAACATTCCACACAAAAAGGAGTGAGACAATTAGGAAGGGGACAATAATGAGGGGGCAAGAAAGAAGGGGTTTTAATAAAGTTGAAGTCCAATATTCCTTCATGTAATAAAAAAAAGTGTTGCTACATATGTTGTTCAAAATCTACCCATATTTAATTGTTAATAGAGCACAAAAAAATAGACTAAAATCCCTACTTTGAGCTACAAATGCAACTAATAAGTGAAAAAAACAAGGCATGCTTGTAACAAGCCATCAATTACTCCAATGTACTGAAAAAACGAGAGTAAACAACTTAGGAAAGGCCACGTGATTCCATTAATAAAATATCACGTAGTAATCCTCCTCCATATTTAATGGATATAAGCCACATAATCAAGTTAGGAGAGCAAGCAACCACACAAATATTAGGTATGCACTTGTTAACGATGAGACTTTCTTTTATTGATAAGACTTTGTGTTTAATTCTATTGCGTTTGCATTGTTAAGGCATGTTAAAGAAAAATAGTAAACATGGTCCAACTTTCTATATGCATATATTATAATAGGTATATTGCATCCCTTGATTTTATTGATACCATAATTTCCAATGTAGACCCCCTCGAAAGACATAACAAGTGCATGGAGGCTTTACCCACCAAAGGCAAGAAAGAACTACTCAACTTGCTACATGAAGCGCAATAGAGTCTACACCAAGAAGTACCATTATTTTTCACTTCTTGAAGAAATTAGATTGTTACATCCCAAGAGAGAGTGGAAAGATTATCCATGTGTCCCCTTTGCCTTTACAACCAAACTTCGATATAACTATGCCTGGTTAAAATGATTTTTAAATGAGTAAAGGTATTGCACGACATTCTTTTGTGCTTGTGTGTTATCTTTTTTAATGTTGTTTTCTCAATAGTTTACTAGATTCATATTTGCATATCATGCAATAGTTATATGGAGATCATCCCACATAAGAAAGAGGGAAACAATTAGGAAGGGAGGAAGAAGGATGGGTAAGGAAGAAGGGGGGAGAAGAAGGAGGGTGGAGAAAACAAGATGGGAGGAGCGGATGAAGATTATAAGGTGGCAATGAATCCAAAGGTTATTATGAAGACAAGAAGGGTAAACTCAAGAAAAATGAAGTCCATATTACTAGACTTGCCATTAAGTATGTCTTATCAAGCCTAGTAAAATCAAATATGTTTATAGGAAATAATAGTATCCATATAAAGACTAGGAATTATGTGGCCTCCATTTTCATCCTTGTTTCCTCTTCTTCTCTACTACTACATCATCTGTCATTTTATCTTATTTTCCCTTTTTTCAAACTCACCTATGTCGTCATCCTTATCTCTAGATAAATTGAAGATGGTGACTACGTATTCTAGATATGGGTTTCTTTAGAGTTCCCCATTGGTGTTGTTCTTGTGTTGCATTCCTTGTAAGTTCTTGTTAGACTTGCCTACCCTTTTCTGTTTTGTTGGCCTGTTGTAGACAAATAGCATTATCCAGTAGGCAGGGAAACCTGTTGAGTGATCGGCGGTGTTCTTAGGAGCTAAAAAGAGAGGTTGTGGTAGAAGGAAGTAAAGGCCGAAGAGAGAGTGCCTGAGTAAGTCCTTACATAGACCAAACCCCTAGTGAGACGTAGTTCCTTTTCAGATGGACCCAACGATGGATAGTGTTGCTCACACCCTTCTAGACTGTCAGCAAGCTGAAGACGGTACGGTTAGTTTAGCCGAACGCCGTTCCTCTTTCTCAAACTGCAGCACCTCTGATCCTGACACAAGTATAGTCCACATTGATGAATTTAATCCTTCTCATGAATGGAAACTTCCTACTCTTCTTCCCAAAGAGATATACAAACTTAAACTCTGGGAATATGTTTCTGCACAACATTTCCGTGTTTCGTCTGTTGATATCGCATTCACTAATGCAGATCAACCTGTTCATAAAAACCTGCTTGAGCGTTCTCAAATCGATTGGGCTCGTAAGCAAGGTTATAAGTATGTGCACTTAGGTGCAATCCGGTTAGGTCTTAATCCTCTGGTTCGACCTTTCCTAAATGTTTCTTCATTATGTGTAGCTGTAGATACTAGGCATCTACATTTTGCTAATGCCATTATAGGGGGTTTTGCTTCCCCGTTACATGATGGTCCTGCTTTTGGGACTATTTATCCAAAGTTTAGCGTGAGTCTCTATGACCCCCACATCTATGATCTCCTGAAGGCGTACATCCTTCCTCAAGGGTTTGACAGATGGATGGTTCCCGGATAATTCAGCTCAAAGTTGCTGTCATTCTTCGTTTCGGTAATGATACCTTACCTGCACTCCAGTCTCCAGTTCACAATACCCCGTGCCTGCTCAGCGTGGTGGAAAAGGATAATTCCAAGAAAGCCCAACCTGTTTTGTTCGAATGGGTAGGTATTAAATATCCACAAGAATGGGAGTGTAAATATGATGAACTCCGAAACAGTGAAGCCTTAAAGGCTGCATTAAAGAAACAGCCTATTACCTTTGACAGGCAAAACAGTTCCTTCCGGTTGCCTAATGTGACTCCATTTCCAAGATTTTCCCTTGCAGATGTGAATCCTTCATTATCTCGTTCTGCATCTACCTCTTCTTATGCAGTCGACAGAAAGCTTTCCTCTACTCCTTCTGTTCCTACTACTGAACCCAACTCTTCAGAGTCATTCACTGGCCTGCATGATACAGAACACAAAGGTCAGCATAAAGATTGCCCAGCATGTCGAAAGACATTAGAAATATTCCGGCGTCACAGAAAAACTCCCCACCTAGGTATGTTTTCTCTCCCTAGAGAAAATGAAGCCTATGAAGTAGAAAGGGAAGGACGAAAATCTTATTTTCCGGGTAGAAATCTACCTGATGTCCCTTTCAGACAGTATACTCCAGATGGTCTATCTAAAAGAGAATATCTCCCGCAGAAAACGGTAGAAGTTGGTGAAACACCGTCTGATGAAGTCAGATTGAATAATTGGGGAAACTTGCAGCAAGGATTAACTGCCGCCAATTTAGATGATATGGCCCGAGACATTTTAAGTCTAAAGGCCAGCATGCAAGAGGAAAAAGAGAAAATTGCCGAAGTCAGTACCAAGCTGGATCTTGTTCAGCATTTACTTGCTGACTCAGAAGCCATTAAGAAAATGGTTGCAAGAGCTTCTGAAAACATTCTTACTCGCCTAAGTAAGATGGAAGAGTTGTCTAAAAAAGCATCCACTCTGGGTTCTAAAGTTCTTAAACCTAGTCCTGACATTTTAGCCTTGGCCGCTGAAGGTTATAAAAGAAAAGAAAAGGCTAAGCTTGAGTGTAGCATGTCATTTGGGATGATGGCTACTAATGAATCTGGTCAAAGGCCCGAATTCGATTTTGGTAGATCTGAAACAGAATTCAGAATTCTTACAAAATGGGTAACTGCTATCAAGAGTCTTCCTCCATGCATATCTAAGAAGGCTATCCAGAAAATCCTGAGTCTGGTTCCTCCTGAACCTGAGCTAGAACCTATTATTCCTTCTGCACAAGCCGAAGAATCTCAGTCTGTCTCAGAACCTGTTGACTTAGGAATTTTACGCATTCATGAAAGAGGGTCTCCCTCTGAAGTTAATCAAGAACCCGATTTTGATGAGCCTATGACAGATAGAGAACCTACCCAAGGTCCTCGGATTCCTTTAAGTTTCAGTACCCATACGTTCAACAACATCATATCCCAGATGCCTGAGCACCCTGTGATTAATATTGACTGTCAGTCCAGAGATTCCATACATGATTCTTTGAATTTGCTATTTCACTGGACTTTGTCAAAGAAGGCCCAAAACCCTGAGATATCAGGACAACAGATTGCTACTCTGTTAGTAACAGGCCTCACGGGATTAGCAAATGAATGGTGGAGATGGTTGCCTCAAAGGGTTCGTGATGATATTTTAAATGCCGATGACGCAGACCAACAGTTGTTAAAATCTCTAGCAACTCAATTTCATGGCGGAGATGATGAAGACGATGCTGATCATCTCTCATCTCTTTATATGTCTGCTAGGCTTTGTGATTTGTCCTTAGCTGATGAATATTTCTGCTACATGCAAAAATTGCTTATATGATCAGGCAAAGCAAATGACCCTGCTTACCTTAAGCATTATCTAAGAAGCTTCCCAGGTCATGTTCCTGATGCAGTAGAAAAATACATGAAGGACAAAAATTTGAATTATAAGGATTTATCAATCGCTCAACTCCATTATCACATCAAAGAGACATGGCAGGAGCACTGTCTATCCAAGCGCATTGATAAAGATTTTAAGAGACATCAGAATATGTTCACACCTTCATTCTGTAAGAAGGTTGCGCAGATGCCCGATTGGGGATGTGGTGCCCACAATCGTGGACATTTGAATCAGAAATGTCATTGTGAAGGAAGGCGCAAGCATAAGAAAAAGAATTTCTTCTCGAGTGATCCTCGATATCATTATCCTAATAAACCTCTCAAGTTTAGCAGGAGAAAGCCTCAGAAGAAATATTACAAAAATCCTAAACCGCCTCCTCGTAGGAGAAAATATATTACAAAAATGAGAAACCCTACAGATAAAGAATCTTGTTTTCTCTGCGGCGCTAAAGGCCATTGAGCAAACAAGTGCCCTAAGAAGAAAAATAAGCCTCGTCTTGCAGCATTTTGTGCCTCTGTACAGCCCCAGTGGTGGCGTTATAATTCCTCTTCCAAACCTCCTACTGGTGAATTTGTGTATCTCCCTGATGAGTCTGATTCTGCCTCTGCCTCTGATGCTGATGATCCTCCCGAGCTTAATAAATTTGGTCCCTCTTCAGCCTCCTCTTCTGATCTGTCGGATTCTGCTTCCGATAGTGATTCTTCCGAGGTTCCAAATTTGGGGGGGTGTAATATGCCCAATTCGCCCCGTTCCTCTGTTTCTTCCTCTGTACATACATTCCAGCCTCCTGAGTTTAACTTCTCTCTGTATATGCTTTCCTTTCAGCAGCAGCATTACGACTTAGAAAAACAGATAGCTGCAATTGACTTAGCTTTTGCTGAAACACAGCCTTATCAGTATCAGCGAAGAGAACAGCTAAGAACAGAAAAAGAGTTGTTGCTTGAACAGCTAAAAGGAAAAAAGAAGATGCTTGATAAACCAAGCAGTCCTCCTTCCTCTAAAGTAGTCTCCTTTCATGAGCCAGCAACTGTATATAAAACCTATCCTGATAAGCATGAAAGCAGGCAATAGTATAGACTCTCAACTCGAGAAACTTTGAGAGCTATGATTAAGGAGAAGCAGCAACAGATAAAGCAGCTCTGCACAGAACTCAGTGAGCTCCGAGATCATGTAAAAATACTCGATGTTGAAGAAGAACATTCTTCAGAAGAAGAAGTAAATAAGTTCATTAAAGGAGCCATGGATAGAGAAGTCGAAATTGTAGATACAACACCTGAAGAGACAGAACAGATTGTACATAATCAGCCAAGTCTGTTCTTGATGTCTGGTCCCAAACTGTACATAAAAGTTCAGTTTGATTTAGAAGAATTTAAGCCCTATACTCTTTCTTGTCAGATTGATTCTGGATGTCAGGTCAATCTTGCAAAAGGTTCTGCACTTCCCTTCTATTACTGGGAAAAGACATTTGGCAGTGGAACTGCTATTCATGGTACCCCAGTACCTATAAGGGGGAAAGCTGAGATTGTTCCAGTCATGTTCGGCAAAGCTCAGAGCAAGCTTACATTCTACCGACTGGATGAATTAAAGGATGATTGTCTGCTGGGATCTGATTTCCTTCATCAAGTCAGTCCCTATACATTAGATCATGATGAAATGACTTTCACTTGCTACATCAATAAGAAAAGGATAGTTCTTCCTTTATCTTTTACCAGTGAAGTCAAATGCCAGGCAATAACAGAACCGGAAAATGCTAGTATTCCTCGGCTAGCAAAAATGGAAAGGGCAATAGCTTACTCAGAAACGCATAGTGAAAAGATGTTGAAAGACATTTCTGAGAAGCTTCGAAGGGATTGTTGTTCTGATAGTCCTAATGTGTTCTGGAAGCGAGAGAAGTATTTTGTCACTTTGCCTTATGATCCGCTTCAGAAGATAAAACCTATGAAGGCCTCTGCTAGAGTTATGATGCCC
>LPNX010456812.1:0-19868 GCA_001517045.1 Pseudotsuga menziesii | reverse complement strand
ATTTTCAGAGATTATCCATGGATATTAGTTTTTATTGATGATATCCTAATCTGTTCTCATAGCTTGCAGGAACATCTCAAACACCTGCAAATCTTTTATGATTTGGTTTATAAACATGGATTGGTTCTCTCTGAACCAAAAATGGAGATTGGCAAGACCGAGATAGAATTTCTTGGATTAAAGATAAATAAGGGCATGGTAGTATTGCAAAACCATGTTCTCCAGAGCTTCAAGAAATTTCCTGATATTATTTCAGAGAAAACACAGCTTCAGAGATTCCTTGGATCGCTCAATTATATTAGACCATTCTATCAGGGACAGGCCAAGGATATTGTACTGCTTCAGAGCAGACTTCGAAAAAACCCGCCTGCATGGTCTAAAGACATGACTGCAGCTGTTAGAAGAATCAAGGAGAAAGTTATGAAGCTGCCAGCTTTAACTTTACCTACGGGTAAAGGCAATCTGATCATTGAGACTGATGCATCTTCCCATACTTGGGGAGGAGTTTTACTTGAAGCCATTGATCAGAAAGAACACATCTGTGGCTATGGTTCGGGATCATTCAAAAAGGCTGAACTTAATTATCCCTCCAGCCATAAGGAAATATTAGCAGTCAAAAAGACTGTGCAACATTTCATTCTCTTCTTAAAACCCGTAAAGTTTATCATCAGGACTGATTTAAAAATTATGCCTGGAATGTTAAAAAATGAGACTGTCATGGCTGAAAATAATAGCCGTATCTTAAAATGGTTTATATGGTTATCAAATTTTGATTATGAAATTGTATATAAACCTGGCTATCTAAATTGTCTTGCTGATTTATTGACCAGGGAGTCAGCAGAAGATCTTAAGAACCTCCAGCCTGCACCTACATGTTTGATCCAGGAGAATCCAGCACAGGTCCTGTCAGAAGAAGAATGAAGAGAGAAATGAAAAAAGAAGACGATGCAGCAGAAAAGACGAAGACACATGAAGAGCTGTTGCAAAAAGAAGGATTGTTTATCCTGCCCTGGGATGGGACAATGCCCAGGAATGTTCGTATAGAGTCTCTGGAATACGCTTTAGCTGATGAAGCAAAAAGGTTTCTGCAACTGACGTTGATCCAAAATATTCAGTCATCTCCCCTAAAGCTGACTATTCTTGAACGATGGGAGAAAGAAGCATTCTTCAGCTTTGCAAATGCCACAGGAAAGCTTAGAGACTGCCCAGAGGTGTGGACCGATTATGATGACCATGACCATCTCTGGTATATTGATCTCTGCAGAGGAGACCTCACATGGACTTCTTATAATCTCATTCTTCAATGCTGCAGAGAGAATGACACAGTTGTCATCTTCGCCGACCCAGCAAATCTTGCCGCTAATACAAAATGGTTGGGATGGACAGAAGTTTTCCTGGATAAGTTCTGCCCTAGAACGGACTGGGAAAACCGCAGAGCTAATTTCATTATTCACCTGAAAGCTGATCTACAAGTTGCTAATCAGAGGGAACTCTGGTTTAAATTTAAGCTTCATTTTGAGGGAGGAACATACAGACCAATTGAGCATCGCGTGTATGTTCAGCAGAAAGTGATACGAAGAAATGTGGAAGGAGACCACATCGAGTCACGGGTAACTATTCGTGACATACCGCTAGACTTTAAGGTTGAGTCAAAGTTCCGTGGAGAATTTGTATGTGAACCGCTAGAAGTATTTCAAGGTTCCGATGTACAATGCTGTTTTTCTCCGTGGTTATATTCTTTTCCTTCGGATGACGAGATTCCCAATTCTCCAGTCCAAGATGCTCAAGGATACGACTCCCCAGAAGATGATGACATATGGGAGTATCTTCAAGGTTGGGACCCATATGATTGAAAGCAGTGGTGGGCCTCATGAAGCCTGAGTGGGCCAGGTTTGCCCCACATTGATTCCGCCGCGGGCCGGATGATAAGCTCCACTGTGTAAATAATAGGTTAGATGCTGTCGTGGGCCAGCCATGCTCCACTTTGTTTTATGATGTCTGTCTGTCGGGTCTGTCATGATAATTCTTCGGGTCCCCGTAATGCCACTGGCCAATTAAGGGATGAGATAATGGAAGTGGTAGTCCCCACTCTCCACCCCGTGGATTCAGTTATGACTGGTTAGTATAAGTTTGGGTTACCGGATCTCTTTATAACCGGTTAGTGCCAGTTAATGTCTACCGGTTGCACCGGCTAGGATGCTATAAATAAACCTCTCGGGCTCATTGTTATGCATCATATTCGGAGATCACATCCCGAGTCTTAGAGAGCTCTACAAGTAGTGTGTCAGTCTGAGCAAGTAGTCCGCTCGGCTCTAAGTTTGCATTTTGTCTGTAAGTGTCGAGCTCTGTGTATGCTCTCCCTCTGCACTTAGTGCGATCAGCTGGGATCAAAAGCAGGGATCTCAAGTTGTAATGAGTCTGTAATACTGTCAAGTAGCGTATGCTCTCCCTCTGCGCCTCGAGCGAACAGCTGGGATCAGAAACTACTCTGAGAGTAAGTTTATGTTATCATATCGAGTCTGTAATCAGTCTGCAAATATACTGTTCACTCTGTAATTCTACTGTTGTTCGGCCCTGCCGACTCTGATAAAATACTGTTCATGTTACTGTCATTGCAATCTGTATTGTCTTAATATATTGCATATCCCGCATATTGCTACGTGAAGTTGTTAACATTGTTGAAGACCGCATAAACATCCCAGAACAATTATAAAAGTTCTCGTTAAGTTTGTTTGTGTCGATCCTGCTCCTTTGTGTCGATCCTGCTCCTTGGTATCAGAGCCAGCACAAAGCATATGATTCGAAACAATTACAGAGTTTTGGCCATAGATCGTCCAACCCATTCTGAGAGATTTTTATTGTGGCTAATGCTACATCCAGATAGTGACGTTGACTGTTATGAAAATTACCAGCAAATGGTCAGAGATCGAGATTTAGCATTCCAGTTTTTCTGCAGACATTTTGAGAAGCATTCCTTGTAAGTTCTTGTTAGACTTGCCTACCCTTTTCTGTTTTGTTGGCCTGTTGTAGACAAATAGAATTATCCAGTAGGCAGGGAAACATGTTGAGTGATCGGCGGTGTTCTTAGGAGCTAAAAAGAGAGGTTGTGGTAGAAGGAAGTAAAGGTCGAAGAGAGAGTGCCTGAGTAAGTCCTTACATAGACCAAACCCCTAGTGAGACGTAGTTCCTTTTCAGATGGACCCAACGATGGATAGTGTTGCTCACACCCGTCTAGACTGTCAGCAAGCTGAAGACGGTACGGTTAGTTTAGCCGAACGTCGTTCCTCTTTCTCAAACTACAGCACCTCTGATCCTGACACAAGTATAGTCCACATTGATGAATTTAATCCTCCTCATGAATGGAAACTTCCTACTCTTCTTCCCAAAGAGATATACAAACTTAAACTCTGGGAATATGTTTCTGCACAACATTTCCGTGTTTCGTCTGTTGATATCGCATTCACTAATGCAGATCAACCTGTTCATATAAACTTGCTTGAGCGTTCTCAAATCGATTGGGCTCGTAAGCAAGGTTATAAGTATGTGCACTTAGGTGCAACCCGGTTAGGTCTTAATCCTCTGGTTCGACCTTTCCTAAATGTTTCTTCATTATGTGTAGCTGTAGATACTAGGCATCTACATTTTGCTAATGCCATTATAGGGGGTTTTGCTTCCCCGTTACATGATGGTCCTGCTTTTGGGACTATTTATCCAAAGTTTAGCGTGAGTCTCTATGACCCCCACATCTATGATCTCCTGAAGGCGTACATCCTTCCTCAAGGGTTTGACATGATGGATGGTTCCCGGATAATTCAGCTCAAAGCTGCTGTCATTCTTCGTTTCGGTAATGATACCTTACCTGCACTCCAGTCTCCAGTTCACAATACCCCGCGCCTGCTCAGCGTGGTGGAAAAGGATAATTCCAAGAAAGCCCAACCTGTTTTGTTCGAATGGGCAGGTATTAAATATCCACAAGAATGGGAGTGTAAATATGATGAACTCCGAAACAGTGAAGCCTTAAAGGCTGCATTAAAGAAACAGCCTATTACCTTTGACAGACAAAACAGTTCCTTCCGGTTGCCTAATGTGACTCCATTTCCAAGATTTTCCCTTGCAGATGTGAATCCTTCATTATCTCGTTCTGCATCTACCTCTTCTTATGCAGTCGACAGAAAGCTTTCCTCTACTCCTTCTGTTCCTACTACTGAACCCAACTCTTCAGAGTCATTCACTGGCCTGCATGATACAGAACACAAAGGTCAGCATAAAGATTGTCCAGCATGTCGAAAGACATTAGAAATACTCCGGCGTCACAGAAAAACTCCCCACCTAGGTATGTTTTCTCTCCCTAGAGAAAATGAAGCCTATGAAGTAGAAAGGGAAGGACGAAAATCTTATTTTCCGGGTAGAAATCTACCTAATGTCCCTTTCAGACAGTATACTCCAGATGGTCTATCTAAAAGAGAATATCTGCCGCAGAAAACGGTAGAAGTTGGTGAAACACCGTCTGATGAAGTCAGATTGAATAATTGGGGAAACTTGCAGCAAGGATTAACTGCCGCCAATTTAGATGATATGGCCCGAGACATTTTAAGTCTAAATTCCAGCATGCAAGAGGAAAAAGAGAAAATTGCCGAAGTCAGTACCAAGCTGGAGCTTGTTCAGCATTTGCTTGCTGATTCAGAAGCTATTAAGAAAATGATTGCAAGAGCTTCTGAGAACATTCTTACTCGCCTGAGTAAGATGGAAGAGTTGTCAAAGAAAGCATCCACTCTAGGTTCTAAAGTTCTAAAACCTAGTCCTGCCATCTTAGCCTTAGCTGCTGAAGGGTATAAGAGAAAAGAGAAGGCTAAGCTAGGGCGTAGTATGTCATTTGGGATGATGGCTACTGATGAATCTGATCAAAGGCCCGAATTCGATTTTGGTAGATCCGAAATGGAATGCAGAATTCTTACAAAATGGGTGACTGCTATTAAGAGTCTTCCTCCTTGCCTATCCAAGAAGACTNATTGAATAATTGGGGAAACTTGCAGCAAGGATTAACTGCCGCCAATTTAGATGATATGGCCCGAGACATTTTAAGTCTAAAGGCCAGCATGCAAGAGGAACGGGGTGAATTGGGCATATTACACCACATTTAACAACATCAATAACACAATTTGAATGAACCAACTGAACATGGCAACCCACATTTGAGGTAGAGATTCCAAAATTTTCCCCAACGTGATTTATATCCTACAATATACAAACTACAAGAAAAATAAAAATACTGCTTGGCTTGGGTTCTATATCCCACATCTCCCCTCGTAACAGCCAAAAAAAAATATAAAAATGTATAGCTTGTTTTAATCCTTGCATTCAATGCATATGTTCATTAATTATAATAAATATTGTGCTAGCACGAGATTAAAAATAATTTATCTATTTGAGAGAGTATATTGGTGATAAATGTTCATGTGAATTGTTAGATATATATGAATCACAATGAATCCATTGGAATATTGAAGGGAAAAAAAAGAAGGCTGACTTGCATAGACTGATAGAGAAAATTAAAAGAAAAATTAATGCCTCTGGCATGGACTGATAGAGAAAATTAAAAGAAAAATTAATGCCTAGGGAACCAGATGGCTCAATCCAACAGGCAAGATCATCCTCATCAGAGTTGTTCTTTCTCCTCAACCGATCTATATATGCTCTATTTCACTAGCTCCTCGGAGTATTATTCAGGAAATCAATGGGGTGACACGGAATTTCCTATGGCAAGGAGGAAAGGCGGCCAGTAACCAAAAAATCAACTTGATCTCCTAGGACGTGGTGTGCAGCCCAAAACAATTCGGTGGAGTGGGAATCAGAGACCCACATGATATGAACCTGGCACTTGGGGCAAAAATATTGTGGTGAATTTGCTTTGGAGAACCAGCGTGGTGGAAAATGGACCTGCAAAAGAAATACATGGCGGGGAAAAGAAGAAGGGGTGTGGACAGGATGAACACGAGCAGAGCCGGATCGCCAATATGGGAGCTCTGTAAAAAGTTAGATTTTTAATAAAAGACAAATTGCATTGGATCGTTGGGAATGGAAAAAGAATATGAATCTGCCATGACAAAATCGGCATAAATTCGCTAGCAGACAACTGCCAGGAGCTAAACGACTTGAAAATTTGGTGTGAGCTAAATAATTATAGAACATTGTGGGATTTATCTGATTGGACGACAATTGGCAGGTGGATTGGTTGGAAAAACGTGGAGACTCCAACGCACCTGTAGGTAGACTTCAGATCACTTCATTTGCTTTTGCATGGGTGAGCACCAACACATATCAATGCTGCTGACAGACGAGGATGGGGGAATTCTAACGATTACGCTGTAAAACAAGGATATCGCTTGGTCTATAAAAGAAGAATAGGATTATAAAAAATTACAAGTGGAATAAAATTTGGAGCATAAATGGATTGCCAAACGTAAATTTTTTCTACTAGATCGTGGCTCACTGGAAATCTTTGACAGCCAAGAACCTGAGAAAGAGAGGGATAGTAGGCCCGCTTCGATGCATCTTGTGCAAAGAGGAGGAGGAAAGCTTAGTGCATGTATTCACAGAGTGTAAATTCACACAGAAAGTCTAGAGAGAGGTTCTAAAAGAACTTAAAATGAATATTACTCTGCCAACAAATTGGTATGATTTTTTTTTTCAACTGGAAGGATTACTATCAAGGTTCATTGAATAAAAAGGAAGACTTTGCCGGATCTTGGGATGCTCTCCCAAGGTTTGTATGCTGGAAAATATGGAATGCAAGGAATAAGGAGATATTTGAAGAGAAAGCAGCATGTTTTAAAAAAGTCTCTGTTGCAACAAAGAATTTATGGGTGGATACTTTAGCCATAAGAGGAATGAAAAACTTAATAAACGAACCTCTTACGGTGGAAGAAAGAGCTTGGTCGACTGACATTCTTTGGAATCCCTCCCCTCATAGCAATACATCAATGAAGTCGAGCCTTTCGTGCTGGCAGAACAGGACGAGTGCAAAGGAACTAAGTAAGTGGAGGAATAATTCGAGAAACAGTTCATTGTTCTTTGATGGTGCCTCGAAAGGTGATCCAAGTATTGCTGGTGCAGGTGGAGTAATATTTGACCACAAAGGGAGCAAGCAACAAGAGTATGCATGGGGTATTGGAAGGGCAACAAATAATGGAGCGGAACAGTATGCTTTAATTAAAGGTTTGGACCTGGCTATAGAAATGGGGATAGAGGAAATGAACATCTTCGGAGACTCTTTAATTGTCATCGTGGAAGCAATAAAACTTTACAAAAATTGGAAAACACCTTCTACTAAGATGCATAATATATTGATATGTTTAGTCAAATAATTTAAAACCATTACTTTCTTGCACGTTTTAAGAGGACATAATCATTAGGCTAATAGTATGGCAAGTAAAGGGATTGGCCTAAGCTGCAGGGTTTTGGAAAAGGATAGCGTCATCAGCGAAAATGTTTGGATTCCCTAAATTCTGATTTGTTTTTATGCATTGTTTTTGTATCATATTGCTTGAGCAATTTGTTAAAAGCTATAGCTCTCATAGGATGGGCAATCCACATGTCTGTTACAAGCTAGAGAAGGAGGATCAAGGAGAAAGGGACTCATATCTCAATTAGGGGACAATCCGCCTTGCATTTTGTATTTACACTCTTTTTCTTATAATAAAAAAAGAATCTAACCGTTTATGTTAAAAAAAAACAATGAATCTATTGGATTGCACATTAATGCTTGATCTGGACATTGACTTTGTGGGCTTTATTAGTTAATTAATTAATTTCAACATGCACAAAATTTTGGCTTTCCATATGAAAAGCCCAAAAAATAAATGATAAGTTGGCCATAATGACAAGACAACCAAAATGGAAAAGAAACCATAAACCCTCTTTATTCTTATAAATCCCTTCTCTATTCTTATAAGGAATTATTATGTAGCATGAATTTAGGCTAAGTGGTATATCACAACTCTAGCTACTTAGAGTTTTTTTTGTTATTGTGAAAAATCTCATTAAGACGTTTTTATGTAGCTAAACTTTAATAAATGACATTTAAGCAACTCTAGATCGATTCAAATCGATGCACATGTGGCAAACATACAATGAAAATAAAATGCAAAAACAATGCAATAAAATTCAAACATAATGCAAAATAAAACTAGGGTATTTTATTTATTTCAAGTTTTAGCATTGTGCATAATGACACAACCGTGACGCAAGATTGATGTCAAAATAATGTTTCAAAAAACAATGTAATCATGGAGAAAAAAAACTTCAATATGAAGTTTGAGGGTGACACTACATCCTCGTATTGTAGTAGTGAAGAAAAGGTATTGAGCTACATATTTTAGGTACTTGTATGCTATCTTTAATGGTGAATGCTACTATTTCAATACTTTACCATATTCATATTTGCATGTCGTTAATGAATTATATGGAGATCATCCCACATAAGAAAGATGGAGATGGAGACAACTAGGAAGGCAAAAGGAAAGAGAGGGGGAGAACTAGGAAGGTGATAGCGGTGGGTAGAAGAAGGATGGTGGTGGGGAGAAGAAGGATCGTGGAGAAAACAAAAAGGGAGGAGGGGATGATATTAAGGTAGTGGTGAAGACAATAAGAGTGAACAAAAAGAATGAAATCGATATCCCTATACATGTTTTTGGTTATGTTTTATTAAGCTTGTGCCATAATGAAATAGGTTGACAAGGAAGAATTCATTGGCATGGATATAGGGTAGGTGGTATAAGACAACACTAGGTACTTAGTAATAACTTGAGCTATGATTTTAATACTTTAGTGTAGTGTAGTAGACTGGACTTTGAAGATAAGATATGGGTTTTAGGGAAGTTGTATGCATGTCTAAATAAAAAAGTACATGTTTACAACCTCTTATTCTACATCATTCCCTTCACAATTTCCTTACTATTCTTCACATAAGGTTATATCGTTCCCTTAATATGACCATATGGTTCCTCACATTAGGTACTACAAACTACACTATGGTTAATAATTAATTGGAACTCCTTAGAAGATTGATGTCAAAATTGTGTGCAAATATGACAACAATTCACAACACAATTTTTTATTGAATATAATATTGCAATGCTAATGTGATGCTATACATGTATATATAAGATGTTGATTTGACACGATATAATGAAAACACGATATCAGTGACGTGCAACAAATTTTAATGATGTGGGGACGATGCAAAATGGAGAAATTGTGATGCTAAACGACACAAGACAAAAATGATAATTTTTAAAATGTTTTTGGCATCATAGATTCCATGAAAATTAATGTCACAAAATCCTGACAACTACCAACCAAAAAATACTGAACATGAGAAAATTAGCTATAATGACACAAACCAACGATGCTACAACCTTGTATTGCAGTACTGAGGTCTATAGACCTTTCTCTTCTCAGTGCTTTTCCCTTGCTAGTTCTTGCTTCTTTTTTAGAGTGTTGGCAACTTATTAAAGGTCATTGATCCAACCACTATGATGCCAATATGATTCATAAATGGTATGCCTATGACTAATTCATCTGATTGACATATAAGATTAATTATTCTTTGAATTGACGGAAATTATTAACTCTTTTAGGAGTTGTTATTGTTGGTTTGCTAAGTAGTCCCATCTATGCTTTTGATGCCTCTATGAGGTGTTTTACCACTACCTACAATTTTTTTTAATGTAATGTGAGGAAAATTACATATGTAACCAAACAAAAACATTCACCTTAATGCTATAATAATAACCTTAGAAACCTAAATATGAAAATTGAAATCAAGGAGATGCTCTCTTGGCTCCAAGAAATCTCCATGAAGATGTAGATTACAACATGGGATCAACAAGAGCACAGGTGTTCCTATGCAATGAATTTAAGCTATAATAAAGGTAAAATTGGCCTTTTATCACCAATTAGTCAAGCTTGTTTTCACTTTAGATTATTGGGTACAAAATATTTGGAACCAAGCTCTTTTAGCAATATTCTTTCTTTCTATTTCTCTTGAACATGGATCTCAACTTTGGCTCTTGCCCATAGCTCCGACTCTAGTTCTGGCTTTGGACCTAGATCTAATTTTTGGATTTAGTTGTTCTAATTAAAAAAAATCTCTTTGATATTGTAGCTTATATTCTCCCCATCATATGCTTTGTATTTACTAGCAACTAACTCTATATGTAACCACTAGAACAATGGCTTGTTGTTTGTGCTTACCTGTAGTGTATTGAGGTTGTCACTAGTTGACCACTAGTGTGGGAATGAAGGTTGTGGATGTTTACCAACATCAATTAGCATGATGATGACTAATCATACAAAGGTGTTATCATCAGTTCTTTGAATTACTCTAACTATTGTAATCATTATTGATTTTCCTTACACTTAATAAGGGAAAATATTATATTTATGTTCAATTTCTTTCTCATATGCTAAAAAAACAATGTATTCGTGACGCCATTTCAACTTCCAATTGTGGCAAGTTGATTCTATCTTTGAATGGAGTGATTCACTTTATCGAATCCATTTATGGTTGCTTATTAGCAAATGGTTTGTGGCTTTTTATTGGTAAATTTATTCATTTGGGCAAGGGAAAGTTGATTCTATATTTGGATCAATTCCCACTAGCGATTCCCACCAACAATTCAATCTTTGGATCAATTTCACAAGTAATTAGACCAACAATTCTATTCAATTGATAATAGTATTATGGATGATTGATTAAACAATTGTCCTTGTTCGTTGTAATAGATTAAATGATTGTAGTTTATTTGTAGTGTGTAGTGCATGAGGTTTCTTAACTACTCATCTAACAACTAATAAATAGTTAAGCATTAGTCTCCAATCGGTTATTTGGAGTCTCGAGATAGGATTTTTTTGTTGGCAAAGTGGTGGAACCCCCCTGACTAGCAAGGTTTCCATTGGCTAAGTAACCACGGACCAGGGGTATCTAAGCCGTCAAAATCACTCGGGGATTGCACCCGGCCTGGACTGCACCAACCCTTAACATGGTTGGATTTTTTGGTATCTGACGGGATTAGAACCGACAACCTTTCAGCTTAGGAGGCGTCTTAACCATACCCCGCCACCAACTGTTCTACATCTCGCGGATGGTCTTGAGATAGGATTAACTAATATATTTTTTAGCTAATAGCCGAATAATTTGACTATGGTTGTCGCCATAACACACACAATATATAAAGGAATAAGAAGGAAGTAATTCCAATACACTATAATTACCATTTCTAAGGAATCATGCAAGTGAGGTTAATGATCGGGCATGTCAATCACGATCCGTGGGGTTGGGTTTTTGGTGCTTTTGGTCAACCATATTGCTTGTTTATACAACCAATATACCTCTATAGGTAAGTCAATTCTACCAATCATTGAGTTGATTACTTTTGGTGGTCAATGCATTTATTTAACAATGTCTACTATCCCTTGAAAATGAGTTGGCATATGTGTTGGAGTGATTCTCTATAGCAATTACTCCACCCACCCTTGACATCAATTAGAATAACACACCTCTTGTCAAGAAAGGTGTAATCTATGTTATCGTGCTGCTTTAAAATTTTAGTCGATGTTTCTTCAACAATTTGGTTGATTCATCTTCCTAATTATTGTGGGGCCAATAAGAATCTTTTTTCATTTGGTCTTCATAATGATTTCCCTTTCACCACGGACCATTAAGTTCTTTAAATGTTTGAATTGTCCCCTCTAAAACAAATGCACGTGACCCTTATACAAGGATTGGAGGAGAGGTCACCATCCAATGGGATCTCAATATTATGTGAGTTTTTCTCAACAAGATTTTAAACAATAGCTTGATCTTGGAAAGTAATGTCTTTCGAAGTAGAAGCAGAGATAGGAGATTTCATAACCATTTTATTTTATTTTATAACATTTTACAACCAAAGCCACTACACATAAGAATCTATAGGTTTGTTACTATTGCCTTTAGTCTTCGAAGGTGTGTTTTGGTTTGTCGAGGGTTGTGAAGAGTACAATGATTGTTGGAAAAAGGTAAAATTGTTGCCATGTATCTTAACCATCGTTTTGTTGTGTTTCTATTTGTGAAATGGGAGCTAAATTTTATTGCTTCTATCAAGGGTCACACGTTCACTTTGTTGCTACCAATTACTTTACATAGGGGGGGGAAGTTGTCCCATCTATGAATTATAAAACACATAAAGGAATTTCATTTATGGAAAATGGTATTTTTTCTTAGTTTGATTTGTTAGCCATAAATGACAACATACCCACTTTTTTCTCTCCCAAGGTTATTATTGTTTTGTTGAAATTTATTTTTATAGCTTACACTCTGTCCACTTGTCACTTGTAAAGTAATGAGTTGGACAAATATATTTATTGTAAATATATGAAAGTTACAAATTAAATCTAAAGTCTATCTCAAAGAAGAAAATAACCCTTATAAATGGAACATGTAATTAACTTTAACATAGTGGATTAACAAAACTATTGCAAGAACAAGGATATATAACGGAGTTGGCTAATCTCTAGACTATTTGCACTTTTTCAGGCAAATTTGGTCGGAATCCGGTAACACTTTGTTGTTAAAAATAAAATTTTCAGTGTCAAAATTGCAATTTTTATTGCAGAAATGGATTCAGGACCCTTGATTACCCTTGGGGCACCCAGATTATACAATTTCAATCACTAAAAACTACGCTTTGAACAATTTCCACTGGATTTTGGTAAAAAAACTCGCCAGATTTTTGGTGAAAATGGTCTAGACTTTAGATTAAGCCATATATAACCCTTATAAATGGAACATGTAATTAACTTTTACATAGTGGACTAACAAAACTATTGCAAGAACAAGGATATATATGACCCATGTTTATTAATTACACCGAAGGAGTTTATTGAAGGAACACATTGTTTGTGCACTGTAGCAAATTTCTCGCGTCTAGGATGAATGGAATCTCACCACATACACACTCAAATTCACTATGTAATTTGTTTGTCCTTGACCTGTAATTTGTTTGTCCTTGACATGTATTGGGGCTCCGGTAATGGTTTTTCTCTTAAACGTATCAGGATATCGAGCTTGTTTATTTGTGACCTGTATTAGGGGTTTTTCTCTTTAACATGTCATGATATCGAGCTTGTTTGTCCTCTACCTGTATTGGGGGCTTTTCTCTTAAACATATCAGGATATCGAGCTTGTTTTTTCGTGACCTGTATTGGGGATCCCACGATGGTTTTTCTCTTAAACACATCAAGATATTAAGCCTTTTGGGCGGTTGGTGTTTGAGCTTTACCGTCCGATCCAACCTTCCATTGAATATGACTTCGTATAGGACTTGAGAGAGCAAAATCTAAGCAGAGGTAATCAATTATATGGTGAGCTTCAAGGGATTCTCGTGCACGGTTTCAATGACACGGATAATCTTTTTGGGCTTTGGGACTTTCCTGGAAAATGAAAATGGCCTTTCTTGTTATGTTATCATTTTCCAAGAGAATGGTGTGGTTCCCTTTTGTTGAGCCTAAAATTCTAGTGGATGGGACTCATGATATTGAAACATGTGAAACTCTTACTAAGAAGGTATTGGATACTCATGACAATGCTCTCAATGACCACCATGTCCTCCTCGAGGGCACACTTTTGAAATCCAACATGGTAACACTTTGTTCTTATTTTCCCAAATTTACAACTAAGGTTATTGTAGAGCACATAGTAAGGGCTCTTTAGAGAAATGTGCCCCCCACAATTCCTAGCATCATGTTTCTATCCATTGGGCAGAGTGAGGAGGACGCCACCTTGAACTTGAATTACATGAACAAGCTACAGACCAAGAACCCCTGGACCTTGTTATTCTTTTTGTTGGCGTTGATTGTGACTAACCCAGGTTCATATTTCCCTGCCCATCCAACAAAGCCCAAGATATCGACCGGACAGAGTGTAACTCCGTCGACAACACCTACGACGCAAGTGAGGTCTCACTTGAGATACTATGGGGACTTCCAAAACCATGCTTCTGCAGTTATGGAAGGGGATTTCTTCATGGCAACATTAACAGGCTGCTCGACCGAAACAGAGGGATGAACTACCGTTGACACATTCACAACAAAAAAGCTGATCGATATGTCGACACATATGCAACATATAATAGATACATATTTAAAGCATGTCTACCATCATAGTTTTCAACATTCCACATGATTATGCCAATATAAGTGAGACAAACTCATAAAGATTCATACAGAGAATACATATGCATCATAAACACACATATTTAACGTGGAAAACCATATGGGAAAAAACACAAAAGTGATCTTCATTGGGCATGAGTAATATTTGGAACACTTTTGTTCTACACACACAGGCTGCAGACTTCTCTCATAATATTCTTTACACTATATGAGTTTTCTCTGTCTTTATCATGCTCTGATGTCTTCTTCTTCTTTTTGTCGACCTCTTCTCAGGGTTGTATTTCTCTGTCGAGCTCTTCCTTTTGATAAGGGTCGTTCTATCAGGGGATCCATACACATATTATGGGTCGACTCAATCACTTGATGATCACCCAGTTTTGTTCAACGTCTTATGATGATCATCCACACACAACATGGATCCACCTTATATACTTCTTACAATTCTTGTTCTAACCAAACTATTTCTCAACCAACAATCGAATGGTTGTTCTAACTAACCTAAGAAATACCATTACATTAATAAATGTGTTATCGACCCAATTTACAATCATGTTCATTCCCAAAAATAGTCCATTAGTCTAACTTAACTCACTCTTACATGTATTGTTTCCACAAAACATGTCGAATTCCTAGATTCAACTTACTCTTCTCCTTTTCCGTCACGGCCTTGCTTGCCTTGCGACCGAATTCTTCATATTTTCGACCAAAAACTGGTATTCACTTTACTAGGGCCAACACTTCTTCAGTTGGGCTATTTAGGCTAATACCTTGAAGACATGGGTTGGAAAGGTTGAGAATACCTTCGTCGCACATGATTCCTTCTTATCTCGATGCAAGGCCACTCTAGGAATGTATGCTGGTGATTATTCCAAGGGAAATGGAGTTTATGGGAGCCTTCATGTCAAGGAAAATAAGCCATCACTTCATGCGGATGACATTGTTGAACAGTTAGGTCTTCTTCATAGATCTGCAACTATGTCCATGGCTTACACTATTGCTAGATTTGTTGAATCTTCTCTCTATGCATTTGATGGTGATCCAGATATGTATGAATGTTCCTATATTTAATCTAAATTGACAGGATTACCTTTATTTTCATCTAATATTGATGCCCTATGGTTAGAATTCTCAAGTTTTTACATCGGGCTTGGAACCACCATTTTCATCGACCTCTATAGTTCCCTATTTGCTAGAAGCCCATCTTCATGAACAATGTGATTGCCCAACGGATGTTGTTGGTCTGTTTTTTGCAAATTCTTATGGTTGTGATGCTTTGCATAATGGCAGAGGTTTGGCTTATGACGTACATAGAGATAATAAATATCATAAGCATAATTAGAGAAAGAGGCCATATTTTGGCCTAAGATTAAGGAAGTTTCCCACAAACATCTGTTACAGAGTGCTAAGTCATTTACTTTAATCTCCTGTAGAAAAATAAGAACTAGCTTCTATTTTTCCATGACATTTTTCACAATAAACATATTGGGGAAAGACATGTCCCTTTGCATTCAAAGAAAGACGCTTGTTGTAGATTTATTGTATTCATGAAGTGTTTCTCTGGTTAATATTATGTGAATGCTTTAAGGCTATTAGAATAATTCTTTAAAATTCTTTTCCTTTTATATTTGTTTGTTGTATCGTGTTACTTTGGAGTTTTATAATTTCCTTCAAAATATATTATTGGTTATGGAATTGCCCATTTTTGTTGAGGTGGGGTGGAGGTGGGCTTATAGATGCTCATTGTTGCATTTGTTTTCAGGTATTATTGCAATACTTCATTTTGGTTTAGGGATGCTTGAAAATGATAAAATATTGCCAAACCAAATACAAGGTGAATTATCATTGGATTGTGAGAACAAAAGTGGATGCGTATTGGAATGGACCACTTCCTCCTCCTCACGTTATTTAATAAATATGTACATCATTCCACCTGGTTCTCAATTTGGTGGCCTTAATAACAGACTTCGAATTGGTAATATGGAAACTACTGAAGTTGCATTATCAAGAATGAACCTTATACCACTCTTGCACAATAGTGTCTATAGGAATCTGAATTTAGTGTTTGCTTTCAAGCATCAGTTAGATGTGAAAGGGGTAGCATTTAAGTTGAAAATATTTTCCTTTTGCATAGTGAGTGAGAGGAAGTATGAATGGCATCCCACTAGATGGGGTGTTCCTATGGCTTCTCTTTCAACTAGAGGACACCTGAATGGAGCCAAATGTAGGCCATGCTTACCAGTGTTTAAAGGAATTGATGTTGTGGATATTATTCAATCTTTGGGAAGGGGTTGGAGTTGGACTTTGCCTCCACTAGGGTTAGATATCTATGATGCTTGTGATGTTTGGGAATAAAACTAGGAAGGCATGTTTGATAAGATAGAAAGGCCTAAACTTGCAGCTGCTAGAAAGAAGGTTAAAAAACACTCCTTCAGTTCTTTCATCAAATATTTTGAGGCCATGGAAAATAAGAGTGTTGTTTGGGATGCTCCTCCATTAGAAACTATTTGCAAGTAAACTTATGGGTAGCCACAATGAATGAAAATGAGGGATACCATTATATAAAATTAATAATAGAACCAAATTCTCCCATAAATTCGGAGTATACCAAGAGGTTGTTTGTAAAGTGTACAATATTACAATAGTATCGGATCAACATAAAATTTCTTTGACATATATCCCACCAGTTATTTGATATTCAATTCTGGGAGAATTAGATTTAGACTGGTAAGTGATATAAATTGAACAATATTACGTAGTTGTATGTGCAAAAGAGATTGACATGTTTCCAATGTCCAAAATTTAGAAGAACTAATATACTAAACAACATCGTCTAAGTCAGGGAAAGATGAATATAACCCATTTCAGGTGGTTTACCCTTTTAATAAATAATTGGTGATGACCAAACGACCCAGGAACAAGATGGTTGCAAAGTCAATCCCTTCTTCATAACATATGCAAGCATGTTTAGCTTGTAGGATCAAGGGTGCCTTGAGTTTTGGTTATGTTAATGCTTTCTTAGTTGAAAGCAATCACAAGTGTGCAGAAGAAGCTATTAAACTTTTACTTCAGCTAACAAGAAATATTTTGCATTCCATATTCCCTGCTATGGTACTCCCATTCTTTTGCAGCTTTCTAAGTTGCTTGCTAAGACTGGTCCTAATCATAACTAATACTCAATTTGTCATAGCTCTTTAGCTTCTTTGCTTGACCTGAAATCTAAAAAAAAAATCAGGTAGGGATTTCCCCTATTTGAGCTTGGAGCACTACCACAAATTGAAATCTTTGTTAGATTCCCTTGGACAATTGAATTAGTTGACCAAGTTATCAGTACATTTTTGTTCGTTACATCAACTATCATTTAAGATATTTGAAGCAAAAAGAGAAACTCTTTTCCCCAAACTTCAACATTTAGAAATACGTGGTTGTGGTCATCTAATGAAGCTTCGAACACTGTTGGGTTCACTCACTACAATGAAACTGAGAGGTTGTGCTCAATTGAGGAAAATACAATGGTCAGGTCCTCTTTTAAAACTATAAAAAAAAATTTTGGAACATTCTAAGCTTTGCATACATTTTTTTATTATGACAAAATGAAAAAATGAAGGTATGTAGCAATGTTTATACCTAGTGTTAAATGTAATTCAAATTTTAAGGAATCTAAAATAGGCTCCAAGATCGCTCCATCAAGGTTTGAATACATCGACCTGGTTCTCTCCTCTGGCTCGTATCTTCCAGGATTGCCATCTGCCCAAAGGTTGGGTGTTCTTGCGTGATCAATTGCTACAGTCTCTGGTTTTGAATTGGTCTTCCTGGTTCACCTTTTCTTTCAGGAGTGCCAGAGTGTTTTTTCAGGCTTGATTGAGTTTCTCGACCTAGTTCTGCGGTTGTGGAGTCTAGACTCCCTCCAGATCGATGTGATCGACCTGTTGTTGTTGCGGATCTGTGTGTAGCCTTGGCTTGGTGGAAGAGTCTCCTATTTCGTTCAAGATTTCTTTGCTTGTGCCAGATTTGGTGGCTCCTTCTTTCTGAAGTTTCTGGTCAAGTTCAGTTGAGAGGTTTTGGTGGAGGTTTTCCTTCTGCTCTGCCATCGTTGGTGGAGTTGCTCTGATGTTCTGTGGGGAGCCCCCTCTTCCTCTTCCTCCTGACCCAGAGGATTTCAAGAGATTGATTGCTTCTAGTGGCAAGAGGAAAGGAGGGCTTGCTCATAATTTTGTCAAGAAAATGGGCATCCCTTCTGTAGAACTCCCAGCTGATAAAAATTGTCGTTCGGCCTTAAACCTAGCAGAACATGGGTTAATCGGGCAGTTTACTGATCTCTGGCCCTCTCCTAAGTCCATTGATGGGTGGGTACAGAGGAACTAGCATCCACTAATCTCTGATGGCATCTGTAACCATTTTGTTGGGAGAGGTTATTACGATTTTGTTTTTGACTCCGCAGAGGACCGTGACCTTATATTCAGGAATGGTCCATACTTCATGGGCCCTCAGGGGCTTTACTTGAATAAATGGACTCTAGATTTTGATCCCACACAGGATTTTTTGTTTGCTATCCTTGTTTGGGTCAGGATACCACATCTCCCTCTACATTGTTGGAATTCAGCTCCCCTCGAATCCATCGGGAACAAACTAGGTAAATATATCAATAGGGCTGAACGTAAAGATCAATTTTCTTGTGCAATAATCTGCGTAGAAGTAGACTTGGAGACTAGCCGTTCGGAGGCAATCAATCTAACAGTCGTTGAGTGGTCTCATACCCAGGAGTTGGATTATGAACAAATTCCATTCAAATGCAGATTCTGTTACGGTTATGGACATTTTGCTCGGAACTATAAGAAAAAGGGAGAAGAAGAACATGCTAATGAGAAAAACCAGCAGTGGACTCTAGTACAGAAAGCAGGAAATTCCAATATGGGGCCTAGAAAGAATAATAAAGAAGGTAAAATAGTGGATAATGTTCCTGTTGTTGAGAAGCTTCCTACCCCCCTGGTTACTGACACCCCTATTAATCCTTCCAATCACTTTGTTGCCCTCAGCTCTTCTGATCTCGAAGAAGGTGAAGTTCAGTACTTTGATGGGATTGAGCTAGATTCAGAAGCGATCACAGTCACTCCAAATCAAGTTGGTCCTTGTCATTCAAATCCTCTTCGGGATGCAAAACCTCCTCTACATATTGGGGATTGCTCTCCCCCTTCTTATGCTGATATTGCTCGAAAGAAACCGACTGAGAGCTTTGATTCCTCTGATTCCATTGAACAGCTTTCCAAAAAGGGTGGCAGGAAATCTATGAAGGAGATCTGGGAAGAAGAAGCTGAGAGACTTAAGACGCAAAGAAGCTAGCCCACCATCGAAATGTCTTATGGGAGGAATAAGAGAACCAGGCCTCCAAAGGGAGTAATAACTCCCTCTAACTCAGGTAAGTAATGCAGCTAGTCTCTTGGAACCAATGTCACAAGGTTCGGGTTTGTGTTCGGGTTTGGCAACCTTCAAGTTCGATTCGGGTTCGAATTTTTGGATGAGGTTCGGCATAGGTTCGTTTATATACATTTAAAAAAAATCATATATATATATATATATATATTTTATTTTTATTTTTATTTATTTATTTAGAGGTTCATTACATAATTTATTTAAAAATACATTATGTTATAATTCATAAA
>LPNX010456803.1:55595-67325 GCA_001517045.1 Pseudotsuga menziesii | reverse complement strand
TCTTGATTTGATTGGGTTTACTGACAGTGATTGGGCAGGTGATAGCACAGATAGAAAGTCCACATCAGGATATGTGTTCATGCTTGCAGAAGGGCCAATCAACTGGACAAGCAAGAAACAGAGTGCCATTGCACTCTCATCTACAGAAGCAGAGTACAGAGGAGTTGTAAATGTAGCAACTCAATGTTTATGGTTGCAGGGGTTACTTGGAGAGTGTGGCTTCGAATCAGAGTACTCAACTACCATCTAATGTGATAACCAGAGTACCATTCGAATCTGCAATGATCCAGTTCAGAAGCAGAGAACCAAACACATTGAGATCCATATGCACTACATTAGAGAGCTTGTGCATGATGGCACCTTTCACCTACTCTTCTGTTCATCTTCAGAACAAGTAGCTGATATCTTCACCAAAGCATTTTGTGAGAAGACCTTCAGCAATCTCAAATCACTGCTGGGGATTTCTGATCATGCTGTGAAGCATGAGTGAAGACAAGATTTCCAAATTTTGTTTTACAGTCCATGTTTAAGGGAGGATTTTCCCATGTGGTTTTTGCCTCTTTCCTTGTTTAAATGGACATGCAGTATGTAAAGGGTGACTAAGCCTTGTTTCTAGGCCCTATAATTTTCTAATATATTACTCATAAGTCAGGCTTAAGGGGGGGTGTTAGAATAATCAACCCATAGTTAGCTACCTTAGACATTAAATTAATCATTTTTGTCTTATTTTCCTAGTTTCATGATTCCACCTTATGCAAGTTGTCATCTACCTATCCATAGTGGTAAAACTTGCCTATTTTGACTCATGGAGCAATTGGGAAACCTCAAGGAATCAAATCTGCTTTATTCCTGGCCTCCTAGGCGCCCTTCTGCTTTTTCTGCTTTATTGCCTACTTTTTTAGTGCTTTAAGGCAATTGGGAAAGTTTGACTAGGTGAGGTTAACTAGTTTTTTGTCCTCCACATCCTCCACTCTTTTCTCCTATGAAAAGCATGTATGAGTTGTCCTTCCATCACCTTTTAGCTTGCCTAAGTGCTTTTTCCAATTCATGAGCTCCTTAGCTGATTTGGAAACTACTATATGCACCTATGGGGGAATTGCTTAATTTTAGTAAGCCTGCTTTTGACTAGATTCGAAATGCCTCCTCATGCATTCGAATCCCTTATGTAATTATTTAATGCAGTAGCCTATGTTATTACAGGGTTGGCTATTGTACACTGAGTTAATACAGTTTAGTGTTCAGCTCCATATTCAGTCTCTTTTGTGAGTGATTTTGCATGTACAATTGATAATTGTTGTGAGTGTTATTGTTCTATCACTGGGTTCAATTTCCACAAGACATTAGTGTCTCTAAGTCAAGTCGCCAGGGTGTGCAGTTTAAGGACAAACTATAATCATTGTTTGGAGATCTCGATAAGAATTTAAGTTCTTTGAGCACTTGTTTCTAAATAATTGCATGATGGATATATCATGTTTCAGATATTAATAAGGGATTTAATATTTTCTATCATCTTCTTGTAGGTTTCTATGAGGATTACAAAAAATAAGTTACTAGAGATGCTTGAATTTGATTCACATTTATCAACAATTTTATGCTAGTCTAGCATTTTCCTGGTGTAACCTTTAAGGCATAAGTTGAGGAAGGGAAAACATAGAAGTTTGCATTTGTATTCTCCCCAATAGATTAATAATGTGTATGAGTGCAAACATTTTGTGATCACATATGTTGAATCCATACCCTTTCTTGTTTTATTGCATGGACGTACTAGTGTTCAATATTTTGATTTTCTTAGATAAAATTATTTTTTCTAGGTAAAAAAATGGCATATGAAAAATGGTTCAAGATGAGGCTTACGACTGATACTCTGATTTCATGCATGTTGAATATGACGCTTACCACTTCTACTATGGTTTCATACATGTGCACTCGAAGGACAAAACACAAGTGTTATACAATGGAAATGTGAATGAGCTTCCTTTAACCAAGTGTCAAGCACTGACCACCACCTATCAAGATATTGACTCTTCCATACTCTTTATAAGACAGTGTGACCACTCATCCTGACTTGACATCCATAACAACCTTCATTGATTAATGGATCTATTGTGATGAAAAACCAACCTGTGAGAGGCAGATATGGAAAAGTAAAGGTATAAAATGAAAGGGGAAATCATTGTTAGAATTAATAAAAAAATTATATTATAAATACTTCTTACATTCTTGTAATAAACCTATTGGTAGTAAAATTAGAAGATTCAATGCCCCATGGTCAAAATGTACTAGAAATTAGAATCCAGTCATTATGAATTTTTCAAATTATCACTCAACTCTCAAGTGACATTAATCTAGGTGTGCATTTTACTTCTTACTAGTTGCAACAAGTTTTCTTCTCAAAGTTGAGAGTGGAGTAATGAATTGTGGACAAATATGGAAAGTTGGAGGTACTTTCTACACTAATGGCATTAGAGAAGATAATTCTCGTTCATTTTTATGTCCAAGGAGCCATGGTATTTTCTTCTTGAATATAAGTTACTTGTCAAATATGACTTGAGAAGTTTGATGTGGCGTAATTTCGAAGTAGAAGATGGTGTTACCTTGGCTTGTGGATTACAAAGATTGTGTCACGAGTCACTTATCCCATTGTCACTTACCTCTACCAACATGTTTGGGTTAATTACTTATTGTTATCCTTGGAGATAAAGACATGTAAATAATAGGAAACAGAGAGAAAGGAATAGAGGTAGTCACTTTTTTGAACGAATATATCATACCATATTCAATAACTAGTTCATTCTAATGTCTCCATTCATTAAATGTCTTTCAATATAAGAAGAGACATTGCTCATATGGATTTTTTTCTTCTTGGTGTATATTTTCATATTGGTTTGTACTCTAGTTTTTCAACTAGCTGGTAGTTGGAATATGTAGTGTGTAGTTGCAATTGTAACTACATTAGTTGTAAAGCATATGATTTTCAATTTATGAAAGAATCCCAATGGCTGTTTTGGGCATAAGTTGTGATCATGGAATTCCATGAGCTAGAATTATACTATGCCTACCAATTCCATTTCACAAAAGTCCTCAAGGGCATTATGACAATCACCATTCTAGCATAACTTGTAATAATATTATCCCATGAGATAACACTAGACTATGATTTCTGATAGTTACATTTGATAGAGGAGCTGTTTGAGCTCCTCAAGATTCCCACTTCTTATCTCCTTAAAAACCTGCGTAAATTTAGATAGGATTCCACAGTTATCAAACTTAAATGTGAACATATGGGATATTTGTAGTAGATGGAAAAACAAATCCATGATACATCATGACTTATGAATATGGGTTTTATGATTGGGCTTCAAAGCACGAATGACATCTGGAGACTTTATAGTATTATAATAAAAAAATCATTTCTAGCAGTAAGGTAGTTAACGGTGAGTGGTAAAAATGGAAGACAACAAAGGTCATGAGGTCATGCCTAGAAATCTATGTAGATTCACCCCATAGTCTCGAGGATATCCAAAAAGGTTGTGAGGCCATGCCCAATAGGCCACAATCCTATATGTGACAATAAGACAGTGTTACAACATCAATAGTGATAGTGTCTGGAAAAGTAAAAGTATTATTTTTAGTCTCTTACATTTATACACAATATTAGTAGTTCTAACATCTATATAGAAGTCCTCTGACATGAAAAATGGAATTAGTTTAAATATCCAACTCTATTTCTACTGTGAGTTTGGATAGATTCCATAAGTTCTTGTAGAGAAAGGGAAAACAAAACATTTCTGTAAGCCCAAAATAGTTGATGTTGTATGCCAATTGGAAGAGATCATAATCTTTTTGAACGACTAAACTTTGGAAAATAACATTCTTGGCCTAGAAAATCAAGGCATAATATATAGGTTCATGGGGGTATGAATTTCTTAGTAGATCATAGTCAATTGGAGTAGTTGGGGTAAATATGAAAAGTGAGGTTCATTTGAAGTGTTTATCAATCCAAGAAGATTGAGAAATCGTTTATGAAAAAGTTCCATAGTTCATGGAAGAGGATTGTTCATGACATATGATCATTACACTAAAAACAGAAACAAAAGAGATACTGCATTTACTTATCGATCTGGAGTTAGAGAGAAACTTGCGGGTTGTCATGCTTATATGTGTAGGATCTAGGTTCATTATTTACAACTGGTTTTTTATATGCTCCTATGAAAGGAAATCGTGTCACACCACACTTTATAAATTAAACTCTAGCTCAATCACTCTTGGCAGTGACCCATGTACTTCAACACTAATCATGTGAACAGGAACCTTGTTGTCACCAGGAAATCTCTTTGCATGATCTAAATAAGTCTTTTTTCCATGGATTTTCACTCCCGTTGTCGGTTGGATAGCTACTAGGGAAAGAAAATGACTGGGAAGTATTACGATGCACTTGTACCCAGCGCACCTTTAGATGTGCCCCAGAGAGAGAGAGGCCATTTTTCTGACTAGGAGGGGTGTTATTCAATAGTGGTGGTCATGGTCGAGCCCTTTGGTCCTCCCTTTAGGAGTACTATGGATTAGTGGCATTGCTCACTTCCCTATGTTGGGGTTTTTAACCCTGGGGTTGGTGTCTAAGGCTCCTAGGGGCTGATCACTGGGTCACATGACCCCACACCTTGTTTCCTTTCACTCATGTCCCTTTTTTTAGTTGTGATACCTTTGTCTTCCTTCAAATCCACCTCAGATACCCTCCTGGTCCTTCAGCTAACTAGTGCATTCTCTCCCTGGACTCCTTCCATAGATGACATCATCATTTCACCCAGGACATACTGCTACTTTGAGGGGAGATTTGAGGGATTTACAACATTTTTGGGGTTATATGGGGCATGATTCCCTCCCTCCATCTCACTCCAGGCTTTCATTTTGAGTGATTTGCTTATTTTTGGCAGTTTAGGAATATGGGGAAATATACCCCAAGTAGACTACTTTAAGCCTAATTTAGGCCATTTTTTGAATTATTTTATGTTATAATTTTAAGTTGGCATTTTATAATTCCAAATTGACATTTTAAGGCATGTCAACCTAGATATATTTTTAAAGTGAGTGTGAGAATGTTAATTATAAGCCTCTCCTCACTTCATTTGAACATAAGACAAGTGGTATAATACATTATGCACTTATTCTACCCAACTAGGGCTCTTTGGAAGTGATGCGCACCTCATGAGGAAGATGACTTTCTAGGTTTAGATGGAAATTTTTGGAAGTTTCTTTGGTTCTATGCTCTTGATAAAGGTGATGCTTTGATTTCTTGGTTAAAAAATTGCATACAGAGGTATCTATGGTTTATTATTAATATCTCTTTGTTAAATGTTGATGAATTATGCTGTCACATCCCCACCCTTCTAGCAGAGAGAGGACACGACTATGCTAGTATCAAATCTAGGAAATCTAGCCCCATGAACAAACATAAACATAAAAATGCATGGAACTTAAAGACATACAAAGATGCATAATCATTAATTGAAAGTGGAATACATTTCGTTCAACACATTTAAGAATTCAACATGTTCATAATAATTCATTAAACAAATGCAGTTGCAGAGGTTAAGCACAAGAGAGACTTATCTTGGAAATAAGCTCGTCCTGCAACTAGTTATGTTGCTGCAACGTTCCACCCAACAATAGGCCAGTGTGATCATCAATATCTCAGCATCACTGCCAACCCCAAGCTAGGCATGATTCCCATAAGGAATAAGCGAACACTAGCAGACTCCCACATAGCCAAGGATACAACAAAAACTCAACCAAGCCAAAATAGTTTGGTTTATCATGCTGCAACAGAGCTGGAAAGGATGACTGCTAAGCTAGTGAGATCAACCATAGAGCTATGGACACCTGCACCATATCTATCCTGGCTTCTAAAACATCTACACACCCAACACAAGGAGGCATCCCCTTCTATGCTACACAGTCCTTCATGCTATGCCTTCCCTTCCAGTGTTATTCAATCTGTGCAAAGAAGAAAACTAGCCCCCTATATCTATCTGTGCGGTTACCTCTCACACTAGGTTTATCAAGCTAGTTCGTACCAAATCCCACTCTAAACCAGTTCAAATGAAAACAAAATAGGCATACACAACAATACACAAGTTCTGGCTTGAAGGAAAACATCATGGGATCCAAATCAGAAGTTCCAACTGAGGAAAAACAACCCCTAGACCAAAATAGATTTCACCAACTCAGCAATAGCTTCACGTGGGTGTAAATAGCTCAGTACCCACTCAAAATTCGTGGTCTCCTTCCCAATTCAATGTGCATTATCAAAACGATCCTCCAACCATGGAAGAACAAGGATGTCAGAATCCTAAAATGTGCATGAGCAGATGGACGATGGTGGACTAAGGAAAATTCACTACATCAATGCAACATCAACAACATGAGAGTAGAATCAATAGCACGTGAGAGTAATCAGCTCTTGAGTGAGGGAAGAAAACAATAGCCAGGGAGTAATTCGCTCCTCTCCTTGTGAGGGAAATGATGGCCAGACCCTCCGTCCTTGGGAATCCATGTGGGAAATGACCTACAGCCCTACCTAGGAATGACGGCTCCACCCACCTCTGTGGCTGCCCATGCCTCACGTCCCTCAAGGAAATAATTGCCCAACTAACTCTTGGAGAATTGAATGGATAGGGTGAGTAAGACAAAAAGGTGTTTAACATCTAGATGGGTTCTCCTATTAACAAATGGATTTTCCCCAATGGCTCAAGTTTAAACATTCCCCCCCCCCCCTTATCCTTAGAAAATCATGCCCCCATATCATTGTTTGTTGCATTGACATAGCTGGTTGTGGGTTTTTAATTAAATTGCATATTTACATGATGTCTAAAATTATAATGTGCAGGGTAGCACAAAATACCATCGGCAACGATTTTAATTGCCGCAACATAAAATGATCAATAAGTGGTGGGCCTTTTGGCTTTAGCTCCACACCATGATTAATTACAATATTCACATCATATACATTTAATGTAAATGGGGTCAAAACCGGGGTATTGCAGACGCATGTTTATGTATTGAATGGTAGCCACTGGCGCTACATTATGTCTTGGATAGGTCATTTTTCAACCTTTATTCACCTTGGTTCACGGAAGTACATAACTTTTAGGATTCCTTATAGGGTTATAGCTTTAGGTATTTAGTTTTGTTTCCAAACCTAGGATAGGATTCTCAAAAGGAAGGTTGGTCACTTCCATAGATGCCCTAGGGTTAGGGTAGAACCTAAATCCCTTTCCCCAAAACCTTCTTTCTATTTAAAACCTAACATCTAGGGTAAGGTAGGTTGCATGTACATGTTATATTAGGGTTAGCTAGGATTATGGTTCCTCCTCGTTACCCTCGCCTTCCCTTCCTATCTTCTCTTCACCACATCATCCACTCCCTTTTCATCCTCGGACTACTGGTTTAGAGGATCGACCTCACCTTACAACCCCATCCCTTCACTTTTTAGGTCACTCCAAACCTTGGCCATCCTTTACATAGGCTTGGTCCTCCATTTTAGGGCATGCCCAAGGACATCCATCCAAATGACAACCCTTTCAGTGGTTGTAACATCCTTTTAGGGTTTCCTTTGGCTGTCCTTTTTCAAGTCTTTCAATTCATTATAGTCTGTCCCAATATTGGATAGATTCAATACCTATAAAATTACACCAATAAGAAGGGTTAAAGGGTTCATAATTGTTAACTTCAATCATTTCTCATAATCACAGATTACTTGCAAGTAAAAGGGCATATATGAGATTGTGCATAAGTCCTTGAAACATTGGTGTTGTCGTCTAATTTACATTGAAATTTGGCTTAGAAGTTGGATTGTTAATTGTTATAAATGTTTGATACATAAAACCCTGAAAATATTGTTTACCACACACACCATATATTTACTTGTTATTCATTTTTGTCACTACTATACCTTTTGCAGACTATCCAATACAGTTAACTTCTAGTAATTCACATTTTTTGCAAGGTTGCATGAACGATTGTCTACTGGACATTACAAATTGTTAAATACATGGATGTATTACATACTTTGAGTGCCTACATTTGTTAAAATAGTAACAATGAATACATGCACTTATTAATTTTTTTTATTTTCTATATTGTTGTAAGTAGGTTGCTACATGTATGCATATATCTAAATGAATGACATTTTGTGAATAACATGGGCATGATCTAAAGTTGGAATTTGTTTCTTGCTTGTCACAAGTGGATGTATTAATGAATGAAATTGATGCCAAGTTGTGTTATAATATTTATGTTTATAGTATGTCTTCGTCATTCCTTAAATTGACACCATAAAGGCACTAGTCGCTAACCCTTTAAAAAGAAGACATAATTTGGTGTCTAAGTGCCCCTATAGACTTGCACTTAGGGATCTTCCCTAAGAGGTTCTGAATTCCAAATAAGTTTGGAGAATTAACTAAGGTGACAATGATCACTCTCTCTGTGCATTTTTTCATTGGATACTAGCCCTGCTAGTTCATCTAGTAACATTTTTGGCGCCGTTTCTGGAGACCTCAAATTTGTTGAGGTGACTTATCTAGGAAAGAACGACATTGTTGGTAAGTTGAGAGTATGTGTTTACATGATTGCATTTTTTTTTTTAGAAAGGACTAATATTGGAGGCTTATCTAGCAACTCCACAAAGAAATCAACCCAGCAATCAAGTATGCTTTTTGTTATGTACTTTAGTGAGATTTGTTTAACTTGACATGTCTCTCCTCATGACTCCACTAAAGAAAATAAAAAAAAGTGCTTTGCAAGAACAATACCAACTGGTATTCTTTTCCTTTTTGTTTCATAAAAGAAATTTAAAAGCTAACTTTGCACGAAACTCCACTAAAGAAAAGATAAATGTGTTCAAAGCAAGCATTATTGGGCATAAGATATGGGGATTTTCGATATGTTTGACTTCTCAAACATTCCATAATACCCAAATAATTTTGACAAGCATTGTTTTTTTAAATCTATTCTGACATTCCATAAGGGTAAGGATACTATCACAACACATATTACGAATTTCAAAGTTCTTCTGGAATGGGATATCACAGATGAGGATACCATGATACAATTATTTGTAATTTCCTTCGGTCTGAGAGGGAACCAGGATGTACACACGTGGTATGATGGAATTCCTCCTAAGGGGATATACTCCTATCTACAACTAGTTTAACTATTCTACAATCAACGGGATCCTAACATTAAGGAGGAAATACTTAAGATTATAAAGGATAAACATACAGATATTGATGAACACGTCTTAGTAGAGCATGAATCACTCCTCGGTGACGGTGTTTATGATTAATATCAATGTTTGAAATGTTTTCTTGAAGAATCCATTGTTGATGAATTGGTCACTGACATCATGGCCCTTATGTTTGAATATGAAGGGGATCTTAAATATGAATGTCAAATTCCTCTAGAAAATGAACACCAAGAAGCCCTAGTTGAAGAAACTGTATAATTTGTGAGTTCTCCATATCCTCGGCTTGTGGTTTCTTATGATATTTTGGCTCTCTTGGAAGAAAATTATAAGGGTATAGAAGACAATAATTATTGGGATTTCCTTTTTCCACTAGTATACGATTCCTCAAGACCTTGTAGCACCATAGTCGACCCTCTCCCTTGCATATATGTGGGAAAATAATTATTGTCTATCATCAATGAAGAATGGATGAACCGTTTTGATGCTTTGCTTGATTTCCATAAACAAAGGGTCCCCATTACATTTCAACCGATGAAGTCCTCAGATCAATACTTCCATCATTGTTTTGTGGTAAGTATGGAAGAAGTTCCTCAACCCTTTCTATCCTACCTTGGCAAGTCCTTAATGATTCATTTCAACAAGATCAAGACAAGAATGATTTTTATTCCTCAGTTTCATAGTATTTATTATTTATCTTTTTGTTTGAAGCATGGAGGTATGAATTATATAGTTGACAATTTCAAATTTTCAAGAATTATTTGGGATACTAACATGATAAAGATGAGCAATATACTTGTATATCCAAATAAATGATTAATTAGATGCAAGGACAAATTGCGGCTTAGATATGAATATTTGTGAGGACCTGCTTTACTAATAGCCTCCCAAGTTCAAGATCTGTGGAAAAGTTTCAGGAAAAAAAATTCTCAATGGAAATTCATGATAGAGGTGTTCCATACATAAGTCCAGTAGAAGAATGGATCAACAAATCTTGTCAGAAAATCCCTCTCAACGGTACCAATGTTAAGGCTTCTAGGCTCCTGCAATCATCCAGTTTCCATCTCCTATCCAAAGGAAGATCTTGGTACATACTTGGTCATTGATGAGATTTTATCATGGATTGTATCTAAAGACAAAGGTAAAAAATCTGGTATGGATTTCCTATGTTGTTGGTTACATTGGTGGTATGATTACACTTAACCTATTTTTTATTATCATGTTTAGGGTAGGTAGGGTTGGTTTCGTTTGAATCTAGGCATATTATTGTTACCTTGCATTGCATTTGTTATTTCTCGTGATTTAGTTACCTTTGTTTCTTATATCAAATAAGGTAGAACATAAGTGTCTTGCTCAAGATTCTTTTAATCCCCTTGGATATTTGATGTGTGTAGGTCTACTGGTACTAAACGATTCATAGGTTCTCATGCAATCCTTGGAAAAGAACGCGTCCCATAGTTAGAGCTATTGTTACGTTGCACATGTACCTAGTGCACCTTCAAATGTGCCCTAGGAGATATAGAGGCCATTTTTCTGACTAGGAGGGGTGTTATTCATTGGTGGTGGTCGTGGTCGATCCCTTTGTTCCTTCCTTTAGGAGTACAATGGACTAGTGACACTATTGACTGCTCTATGTTGGGTTTTTTAATCTTGTGGTTGGTGCTTGGGGATCCTAGGGGTTAACCACTGAATCACATGACCCCACACGTTGGTTCCTTGCATCGGTGGCCTTTGTCTCAGTTGCGAGACTTTGAGGGGGGTGTTGAGGGATTTACAACATTTTCGAGGTTAGATGGGACATGATGACCTCCCTCCATCTCACTCTAGCATTTCATTGAGATTGATTTTCTTATCTTTAACAGTTTTATGCCCTGGGGAAAAATATCCCATGTAGCCTACTTTAAGCCTACTTTAGGCCAATTTTGAAATATTTTATATTATTTTATGTTATAATTTTAGGTTGACATTTTAGACCTCCAAATTGACATTTTAAGGCATGTCAACCTGCATATATTTGTAAAGTGAGTGTGAGAAGGCTATTTATAAGACTCTCCTCACTTCATTTGGACATAAGACAAGTTGGATAATACATTATGCATTTATTATACCCAACTACGGCTCTTTGGAAGTGAAGTGCACGTCTTGAGGAACATGACTTTCTGAGTTTGGATGGAAATCTCTTGAAGTTTCTAGGTTATATTCTCTTTCTAAAGGTGATGTTATGATTTTTCAGTTAAACACTTGCACAAGGAGGTATCTAAGGTTTTTACTTGATATCTCTTTGTTAAATTTTGATTAATGATGCATGTTTACAGATTGAATGGTATCTATTAGAGTTTCATTATGTCTTGGTTGGGTCATTTTTCAGCCTTTAGTCACCTTGGTTCACGGAAGTATGTCCCTTGTAGGATTCCTTCTAGAGTTAGATCCTTAGGTATTAGTTTTGTTGTCAAACCTAGGATAGGTTTCTTAAAACGAAGGTTTGTCAC
>LPNX010456803.1:40775-55511 GCA_001517045.1 Pseudotsuga menziesii | reverse complement strand
CCCAAAACCCTTATCCCAAAACCTTATTTCTCCTTAAAACCTAGCATATAGGGTAAGTTAGGTTGCATGTGCATGTTAGATTAGGGTTATTCAGGGTTATTTTAGGATGCATTTTCACTCCTAAAAACTAAAGGAATCCCATTTTTCCTCCTCCTTACCTTCTCCTTCCCTTGCTATCTTCTCTTCACCACCTCATCCACTCCCTTTTCATCCTCATCCTGCTGGTTTACAGGTTCGACCTCACCTTACAACCATCTCCCTTCACTTTTGAGGTCACTCTCAACCTCAACCAACCTTTACATAGGCTCGATCCTCCATTTCAAGGAATGTCCAAGGCCTTCCAACCAAGGGACAGTGCTTTCAGTGACTGTAACAACCTTTTAGGGATTCCTTTACATGTCCCTTTTCAAGACTACCAATTCATTACAGTCTATCCCAAACTTGGACAACTCTAATACCTACAAAATTAGACTGATAAGAAGATTTAAAGGGTTCATAATTGTTGAATTCAGTCATTTCTCATAATCAGTGATTACTCACATGTGATAATCAGACTGTGCATAAGTCCTTGAAACGTTGGTGTTGTCATCTAATTTACATGGAAATATGACTTAGAAGTTGGATTCTTCATTGTTATAAATGTTTGATACATGACACCTTGGAAATATTTTTTTCCACACACACCATATATTTACTTGTAATTCAGTTTTGCCACTAGTATACCTTTTGCATACTATCCAATACATTTAACTTCTACCAATTCACATTTTGTGCAAGGTTACGTGAAGGATTGGCTAGTGGACATGAAAAATTATTAAATACATGGATGTTTTACAAACTTTGAGTGCCTAATTTGTTAAAATAGGAACAATGTATACATGCATTTATTACTTCTTTTACCTTTTTTATATTGTTGTAAGTAGTTCTACTCTTATGCCTATAGCTAAATTAATGACATTTTGTGAATAACATGGGAATGATCTAAAGTTGGAATTGGTTTCTTTCTTGTTAGAAGTGGATGCATTAATGAATGAAATTGATATACCGTGTTTACAAGATTTATGTTTATAGTATATCTTCTAAGTGTTACCAACATCGGATTAAAAATCGGCGATGCCCGAGAAATCACAATATTTCGAAGGTTTTGGATCCATTTTGGGAGTGGGGAACACCTGTTGACCAACTCAATTGAAAAATTCTCACTTGCAATCTATGTGGGAAGAGATAGGTGGGATATATAGGATGAAATACCACCTTGCACAAATAGCAGGGCATGATGTGGGTCCTTGCAATCAAACAAACCCATAACTCATTGCTAGCTACCACATAAGCAATTGAGGGCACTGAGCTAAGGAAACAATACAATGAGGTCATGAGTAAACAAATTTCTTGAATATCCAGGTCCCTAACAGGAGTAGGGGATAGTGGGATGAGTCCAGATACTGATACCCACTCCACAGAGTGGTCCACATCGCCTTTCATTGTATCTTCAAGATGCAAACATGGTGGAAAACCTTCTATAATATCCATGGTGAAAGTAAAGATAAAAAAATATGCAAACAAACTTATTGGTTTATTTTTGCTATGGAATGCTATTCCATTTAACTTTGAAAAGAACCCATTTTATGTGTCCATGTTTGAGGTTTCTGCTATAGTTGGACCATGGTTTAATCCCCCTAGTTATGAGGAGTTGAGAGGGCCCATTTTTCATGATGAAATGGTTGATTGCACTCACATATTGGAGGAGCTTCAAAAATCATGGGACTTAAAAAGATGCAGTGTGATGTAAGATGGTTGGATTGATATGAGGAATAAGATACTTCTCAAATTCTTGGTTCATTTCCCTAGGGGGTCTATGTTTATGAGATTTGTGGATGCATCCGCACATATAAAATGTGCGGCTTTACTATGTGGCATGTTGGACAATTTCATCAAAGAGATTGGTGAGCAGAATGTTTTCTAAGTGATAACAGACAATGCTATGAACTATGTGGTTGATGGTAGGATTCTCATGGCCAGGTATCCTACATTATTCTGGACTCCTTGTTTCTCCCGTTTCCTTGATTTGATCTTAGAGTATTTAGGAAAGATTTATTGGATCAAGGATATTATTGATTCAACGTGGAGCATAAAAAAATTCATATACAACCATGAAAAAATGATTATATTGATGAGAAGGTTCACAAGAGACAAATATTTGGTGTGTTCTTCCATCACACGCTTTACCACTAGCTTTATTTCTCTTCAGTATCTCTTGAATTCTCTGTGGGACTCGCATGCGATGTTATTTTTACCATAGTGGCGTGCTTTATCATTTAGCACTAGAACAAAGGGGAAAACCACATTCATGCTAGTTGCATATGATGAGAGGTTTTGGAGTGTGGTGAAGGAGGTGTGCGCCATCACCAAACCTTTAGTAAGGGTTCTCCACTTGGTTGATTGAGAGAAGTGCGTAATGGGATACCTATATGATTCCATGGATAAGGCCAATGAATCCATCCATGCTTATTATGAGGAAAAGGGAGATTAGGGGAAGGAGATACAACATATGATACAAGAGGTGATTGATGTTAAATGGAACCACCATTAGAGGAAATTTGGGGTCTAAAATGGGCCTTATAAGAAAACGTGCCAAAATAAGTTCTTGTGAGTTGGAATTCAAGAACCAATAGAATTTCAATAAAATGAGTCAACCATAATGGTTGAATTGACATATTTGTCATAAAAAAAACTACTTTTTTCTTCGTATTTTCGACATATCTCACTGTGTTTTTACTCAAATTTTGATTGAGAGAGCTCGTTGGATGCGGAATTTGATTCTACATCCAACGAGTACTCACACTGCATACTTTTGACAGACCCTGCTACCCCAAAAACAAGAAATACCTGAAAAAACGTGATGATGATGTCATCATCACATTTTTTCATGTATTTCTTGTTTTTAGGGTAGCGGGGTCTGTCAAAATTATGCAGTGTGGGTACTTGTTGGATCCAGAATCAAATTCCACACCAAACGAGCTCTCCCGATTGAAATTTGAGTAAAAACACAAGGAGATATGTCAGAAATACGAACACAAAAAGTAGTTTTTTATATCTTCCTCCAAAATTAATAAATATTATTTTATTATTTTAACTATTATTTTATTATTTTCCTTAGGAGGCCCATTTTAGACCCCAAAATTCCTCTAATGACACTCCATTGCCCCATTCATGTTGCAGGGTTATACCTCAACCCTATGTTTTCTTACTCCTATGGATTTAGATTTGATGGAGAGGTTATGTTTGGATTCTATGAGTGTATCCATAGGATGGTATCTAGTGCAGTTGAGTGTACAAAAATTCCCAAGAGTTGAAATGTATAAGAGAGCGACATGATTATTTGGGTTTGATATAGCAATAAATGATAGGACCAACCTGATGACAAGTAAGATTCACCTAGTTTCAACTTTGAAATTTCATTTTCTCTTTCTAATTCTTTGTTTTAAATTTGATTGCCATTTCTCATGTTTATTTAATTCATAATTTCATTATAGATACCTGGTGGAAGAACTATGGTTGTTGTATACCTATTCTACAGAGGGTTTCCATTTGAGTGCTCATCTATACATTTATCTCTTCCAGTTATGAACACAACTAGAGTGTATTTGTAAAAGTACACTCTCAAAAGTGCAACAGGTTAGACAATTTCAAATTCATTATATAATATAAATTATTAAATTCTAATTTATAGATTTATGCCACTTTACCTTATAATTTATGTATTATAAATTTATAATTTATAAATTACGAGTTTAATATTTAATATTTATGACCCTCCTAAAGGTTGGATACTCAATGCCTTAATGATTTGGTCTACGTACACTACAATCATAGGTTGTGGGTAAAGAAACATGAGAGATAATTTGATGCAACAACCATTTCATTGGATGATATTGAAACCACTTCTGCATGGAGGACAAAGTATGAGGAGCCTGTTATGGAGGTGGACATTGATTGGATAAAGGACACTCATGATACTGATAGCGATCATGGTGATGATACTCATACATAGGATTTGGATGAGAATGTTCATGTTCCATAGGAGTTTCATGGTGAGTCTAGGAGTGTGCCATAGTCATAGTTAGAGGAAGATAGACTTGATGGTAGCACTAGCACTGGTAGAGGAGAAGGACTACCTCCTTGACCTTTTCATTCTCCAGGACATCAAATTTGACCACCTTCTCCAATTTCTAGAGGACATAATTTTGTAGGGTCTTCTTCTAGAGGATGTCAGATTCTAGTAAGAGGCCCACAAGCCTTAGAGGCAGCTACTTCTAGTTCTAGAGGAAAGGACATTTCCACAATGATTACCTTTTCCCGTAAAACGGGTAGAGAGAATCGATAGTTTATTTACTTTATTTCATTGTATATGAGTCACGAGTCATGTTGATGACCATGAGATATAATTCTTATATTTTTTATGATTCGGGATTCATGACAGGATGCATTTTTTTATGTGTGATGTATCTCTATACATCTTATATATTGGTTTTATTTCCATATTTATGTGGAAATGTATTTATTTGATGTTATTTTTTCTTTCCTATGTTTAAAAATTTGAAAAAATAATAATATTTTTGTATTTTTTAAGTTTGTCAATTTTTTCCCGCTATTTGCGGATGTTTTGTCGAGATATCCCAAAACAATATTTCCTGGACCCTGCCAATTTTTTACTCATGCCAATGTTTGCAACACTGGTATTGATACATATAAAAGTTAAAAAGACCCATCAATAACCCTAGTTTGTTTGGAATATTCCCACATGCATACTCATAATAAGATGTTGCAAGACCCGAGCAATTAAGTCGTTGGAATACAATCTGAAATATACTGAGAGTAAGATCATCAACACGACAATAATCCTTAACATTTAAGCATAGGGGTAATGCTTCATCTATATTCCGCATTCTCTCTAAAACCAAGGCCTTTAGTAACTTATAATATTTCCACTACTGAGTTTGAAATTCATTCTGAAATAGTCTTTCAAATTCAAAGATGGTAGAGAGCAATAAAAGGTGATTTGTGATAGTGATTTCTAGTAATCAAAACTTTGAAAAACAAGAATCGAACAAAATATTCTCTACCACCCTTAAAATATGCGAGATGCTCAATTCATAAACCAAAATTAGGGGTTGGCTGGAACATTGCTTTATTAACAAAAGTTGTAAATAACAAAGCATTGTTTAACAAATATTAACCTTGACAACGGTTGGTATCATTCCTTTGTACACCCCACTAGCATAATTGTCTTTCATATTTCCTAATGCATCAATATGTCCAAGGTTTCCAGTCCATTGGAAATTGAAAAGACTTCATTGCAACACTCTATTGGAAAAATTGTCTCGGTAGCTTGAATTTGCAAAAGAAGGCCAATCTGGTAGCAGATCAAGGACAATCAGGATTGGCTTTAGACTTGAAAGTAATTCCAAATCTAGCCTCAAGACATTTTGAGGAATAGAAATATAAGCTTGAATAGAGTTTGTGGCTGCAAGGAAGAATTCTCAAGATGAAACATAATGAGAAAGCATCATAGATTTTGAAAAACTTGATTCACATAGAAGCCAAACATTAAAACAAGATATACCATCCTTGGATGAACCCCTCTTTTATTTTCTCTCTTTTTTTCTCTTTTTTTCCTTTTTTTTCTCAAACCTTACCTCTAAGCAAGTTGGTTTTTAGATAAGGCTTGTCCAATTGTGCCTCATAGCAGTTTTCATAGTTGGATTTATTTTTCCAAGTGATTCCAACTGAAGACTAGTTTTCAAGCATCACAAGGTCTATTAGTCTATGTAACAAGTTTTCAATATTAGAAATATATTTTTTTTCATCTTCCTTTATTTTTAAAATAGTAGGATATCCATGTAGCTCAATGTTGTAAGTGGGTTGAGTTACTTTACTGAGTGTGTTAGGCGTGGAATGAGTAGGAAGGTATGAGGCCTTTTGTGGAGTATTCTTAGAGGGTAGCGTAAGGAGATATGGAGGTGGAGGTGGTTTGGCTGTCGGGGTATGGATACCAAAAAGAGTCTTGCCAACCATGTTTCCAAGTATTGTATTGGGTTTTTTGGAGTGGGAATCATTGCCATATCGCGGGTGGATATTCAATTTGATGAATACATTGGGTGTTAGGTGAAAATGAGTGAAAGTATGAAGATGATGACATATGGTTCGAATTGTGGTAGGATAGAATGAGAACCTAACATAACCATACCAGAAACTAAAGAGTGTCTCACTATACATATAGTAACTTAAAAATGGAAAAGAGAATGAGAAACTAACATAACCATTGTGGAAACCATAGTTTTTCATTCTAAAGCAGTGAATCATACTATAATTCCAAGTTTACCCATTAACCTCCTCCTCTTACTAGTATTTCTGCAAAATGGTTAGTGCTTTGGGTGGATCTTACTGCACCACAAAATCTTCCTTGTGGATATTCTAATTATATTCATGCAACTATATGATATAATTTACATACATCACATGTCGTATGATATTTGACAAAGAGGGTAGTCGATAATTGCTCTCGTTGATCCCCTTACTATGTGTGTTTCTTAAGAACTAGTGCAAAAATATACTTACTGTGATTTTGACATCTCCTCGGAAAAGGAACCAAAATTACGTGTTAAATTATTACCATAAATAGAGAAACAAAAGAGACAGTGTTTTTATTTATCAATCCATAGTTCGACATAAAATTGTTAGATGTCATCCACTATATGTGTAGGAGCTAGGTTTATTATTTACAACTATTTTTCTACATGCTTCTATGAAAGGAAATTACATAACACCACTGTTTATAAATTAAAGGCTATCTCAATCACTTTTGACAGTGGTCCATGTACTTGAACATCGATGATACAAATGGGAACCCTATTTTCACCAATAAATCTCCTTGCATGATATAAGGGTGTGTGCAAGCTGATGAGGGTCTCTTTTGATGCGTTAGATGCAATAGAAAAGTGAAAAAACATGAATCCATCAACTTACATGGATATTTTGAGACACTTACACAATGAATCTTGCGATGAGTAAAAAAAAATGTAGGAAATTGAATGAGGTTTCCAAATACATAATTTTTTTCTATTGAAAATGTTGTTAACTATCTAAAGTGAGATATTTTTTAACAGACACTTTTTATTTGTGGGACAAATTATAAGGTATATGTTTTTGTGGGTGCATCCTTTGAGTGACTAAATGATGGAATAAACTTAGGAAAATTGGTAGAAATATAGAGAACATATATTAATAGTGCATGACTATTTTTCCAATGATAAAAATAATTTTTTTAATTTTTTTAATTATCTAAGTGATCAAACCTTGAAAATGGTATGTCAATTGTGGGTGCAACGTTTTAGAGGTCGGGGTTCTTTAGTGCACCATACAATTTGTTTTCGAAATTGGTGAGAAACGAAAGAGATATGGACGAAACACTAACAATGTGTTTTTTGAGTTGAGGAGTGATTAAAGAAGATAAATAAGAAAAAAATAGAAAAAAAATTATGTATTCTTGTTAAAAAATACATATTTGGAATCTACAAAAAAAAACATATCTGTTTCTAAATTTTCATAAAAAATGGATGTGTGCAACATACTATAACCAATGGCTAAACACGAGCATATTGAAAATTTGGATACAATGCTCAATTATCCATGGTTTATCATACTCCAAGGCATAGGAATGTTGAATTCGAAGCAAATTCTGAAGAAGACGCATAGGCATAAGAATGCCATGCAAGCATGGGTGGAGGCTCGACCTTATCATTTGGAGGGAATACAATTTTGAATTTAAAGAAAACGGGTGCACGTTTTATTGAAGAAAAACATGAGCACGTTTTATTGAAGCAAAACATGAGTGCATTTTATTGAAGCAAAATAGGTGCGTGTTTTAGTGAAGCAAAATTCCTACACGTTTTATTGAAGTACAATGCGTGTGCATTTGAAAAGATGCGTATATATTGAAGAACTACGAACTTTCATTCAGGTTTCGATACTACTTCCTAGACATCATTCTTCTTGAACTGGTCTTCCCTTTCTTCTTGGCTACCTCTTCATAGCTAGAAGGTTCTGCATCAATGATGTCGCTGAATTCATCATATTATTCTTCATTCTTGGATTATTTCTCGAACTGTCATCACTTGTTCTTCGGAACAAGTCTCGTCCTTCTTGTAGGTGATTGTCCATGATTTTTCCTACAAGTCAAATGCATTATTTGTATGGTTAGAAACATTTCATAAGGTATATTGATAATGAAAAATTCTTTTGCATCAAGATATATGATCATGGAACTATTTTATCCAATACAACATTCATCCATATCTCGTGAAAAATTTCTAGATGCCTTCCATATCTACCAGGACAACATTGATATTGTGCACTAATCCAATATGTCAGCAAATAGGTTTCATTCTAGATAAGTAGCAATGGAGAGTTGTATAGCACCATGAGCTACTGACCCATCACATGCATATTAGTAGTATACTTTCATTAATGCAAACATTCTATCATGCATAATACATCAACTGAATATAAACAAATGCATAACAAAACAATATCATGAAATGACAATGAAATACTTATCTTTATTTGTTTCGTGGGTAGACTCCTTCTTGAGCCTTCTGCTTCATCATCTTCTTCATTCATGACATCATCATTTCTTATCCAAATGCTCAACATGGATAAGAGGCTCTTCAAGAATTGATTCCTTCATATTCCTCATCACTTGAGGGATCTTATTTGAATCATGAGAGCTTGATCTTCAGTTGCTCCCATCTTCTTTTCTCTTATTACGAGCCTAGCTTCTTCTTGTGTGTGCTCTTCCCAGAGTCTGCTGAAATTAATCACTTCCTTCTGGAACACATTCCTCGAATGAATGAATCCCATGATCCTGGGAGGCCATTCAAGGTGCGTATTGCAACTTTTGCATTCTCCACTTCTTCTTCTCTTGTTTCAGGTTGTTCTTTGATTTGAGAGACCCTTGTAAAGTATGACTGTATGGTCTCAGCATTCTGGATCTTCACATTCTTCAACTGGTTTCTCGAAGTCATCTTTTGATTTATGTTCTTCCCTTTAAATAGCTTGGTCAAGGAATCAAACATCTCTTTCAATGTCTTTAGGGAAGACACTTGGGGTATAAGGTGATCCTTGATTGACTCAGCAATGATATTCTTGGCCTTGACCAAGTTATTCTTGTGTAATGCTTTTAGCCTCATCTCCCTCTGGAACTGGAACCTCTCCACTTATGTAGGTGTCCAATTCATTTCCTTCAAGAACGAGTGATATCCAATACTTCCATGTTTGGAGGTTGTCAGTTTCACCAAGCTTGTCATCAAGTTGGTGTGATTAGACATTTTGGAATAAGAACCTCAATTGTAAATAGAAAAAGATTAGATCTTACTGATTTGAGGTGTCCATCCTGGTTACAGAGCTGGCTGAACTAGGGTTTGTTAGAGAAACCCTAATTTTCAAAATTTGGAATCTTTTAGATATGATTGAAAAGAAATATAGACCTATTCAAGATGAGCTGTCCAATGTACTCCTTTTCTTAAAACAGTGGAGGGAATCTCCCAGAACAGAAAACCTTAGTTTACCAATTTCTTATGCAAAAATTCCTGATACTGTTTCTATGGTATCTCTAAAATTAATGCTCCTCTATGTCTAAAATTTCATATTGAGGTAGCCTCATCTGTCCTTGTTCCAAAACCATAGGTTTCATCAGAATTTGTTTCACCCACTGGGACTTATGATATTTTTCCCAACATGATCTGTTTCAAGACTGTTTAGCATAGTGAAGTTGTACGGATTTCCACGTGTCACTATTTCATCTTCGGGGTCTAAAAATTTTACCACAAAAAGGAAATTTCATGCCCTTTCTGGAACATATTGAGAAATTTTCTTTCTACCTTCGTATCCCGAGATATAGCAATTCTCCCCAGGTGTCTTGTTTGGGGAGGAATCCTAGGGGAGGCTAGAACCCTAACTGGGAGGAATCATATCTCCTAGAATATAGTGAATATAAGGCTGAAACTTGGAAAAAGTGTACATCAGGAATTTATATTTGACCTGTGAAAGTTTCACTACTTGATCCTTCTCCAATCTCTAGATATATCGAATCTACCAAAACTTATCAGTTTTAGTATTTTAGGGTTTTTCAGGCCCAGGGTGAAACTAAGGTTTGACTTTCTTGGAGTTTCACCCAACCAGAAATTTTGACCCAGGTCTCTAAACTTTGATTTTGATGAGGAGAGAAATCCTATGTCGGGCTCACTCAAAAATTCATTTTCTATAAAAAGCCCTAATTTCTCGCACCAAAAACTGAAAACGCTCGGACTCAAATTCTACTTCGACAGAAAAATGCGCCCTTCAATGGAGAGTTAGTCTAGCATACTTTTTCTGGTGGATTGTGGAGAGAGACTAGAAAAGTAAGAAGCCCTAGATTATGCAGCTGCATAGTGTCTTCTTCTTAGGTTAGCTCTAATAGCATGTTATATTTTTATCATTTAAGCAATATGATCTTAGGATCTTATCTGAGAGAATAACATGAACAACAATAAACACAAGAGACAAGAGACACAAATAATTTTCCTCAGGGAAACCATAAAGGAGAAAACCCTACAACTTCCTCAGAGATAGAATGAGCACCAATGGCAGTAGTAAAACCCAAAGATAGAAAAGATGATCTCCACAGTTGTTCTCTCTCTCTCACTTGAGAGAGCTTCTCCTCTCTCACTCATGCGCCCTAATGAGTGAGTGTGTGTCTGATAAATAGAGAGGCTCACTCTCTATTTATATTCGTTCGTTCACTTTATGTCCACTCCAACAAGTCGACTGCACTTAACAATTACTTACTAGGGCCGACATCTCTAGGAGAGTCTAATAACCCTAGTGCCCCACAACTGTGGGGACTTTTCCCTTCGATCAACAAGGAGGGTTAACCTTGACACAATTGTAGGGACTATTTCCCCGACTTACAATGGAGGGTTAACCTCAATGAATTTACATGACTTGTTTACATTATTGAAACTCCCGATCGGAACATCGAGGCATGAAATGACTCAATTACATTATAGATACTTCCTGGAATAAACATCGAGGTACAATACATAAGATATACAAGTGAATACATTCCGAAGTTACAAATACATCAACAAAACAGTCTTGCAAAACTATCCCAATCTACTATAGAATTGGATGGTAAACCGATGATTCTTTAGATTCGAAAGTGTGTGGAAATAGTCTACACACTACATCTTCATGTTCTACTGCTAAAATTTCTAGAGCCAAATAAAAACTCTGCAAGTGATCATCCATAGAAATGTCTTTTCCAGGGTAAAACTTAGGCAAATAGTTATCAGCATTCTGAGGCAAAGCATGCAACGAAGGATCCAGGTTGAGAGGTATTCTGGCTCTCCACGCTGGTTGTTGATTAGGTTGATTAGCATTTGGGGTGCATTCCCAACCATTATTCTACAAGGAGACTGTGGTGGAGAGTTAAAAGGTGATTGAAAAGGTGAACAAAACAAGGAATCCAGTCCCAACTGATCAAGTGGTTGAACACTTTCTTGTAAAGACAAATTCACCAATTCTTCCATATTTCCCACCAAAATTGAATCTTCCATGTAAGTGGGTGTTCTTCTAGGAGCTCACCTTCTAGGTAATTCAGGGATTGTCTACAATCCTCCAAGCTTATTTACATAAGACCTTGTGTGTCTCCTAAAGTTACCAACTACCTCCAAAGGAACATGGTAAAGGTGTCATGCAGTTCCTACTTCAGCATTTACTCTCTCTTCGGAAGTGAAACTTTTGGTATATCTATTCTCAGAGCTATCACCAGTAGAATAATTTTGATTGAACGGACTTCCACTGCCATCCATGCACTGGCAGCCCTCCTTCTAGCGACAAAAATGTTGATTCCTAGAAAATCCTAGGACCGACAGTAGGGATTCTTCCCAATAATTTTTCCCAATTAGATCATTTATCGTTTGGAATGGGTAATCCATTCGGTTAGCAGCCCGGCTACCGTAGAATTAAATGAATGTTTAATTCTATTTTACGAGTGGTTGACCGGTCCACCATTTATGTAATTTTATGTTTTATGAATGATATGCAAGTGCCTAAACTAAATGCAGGTGATTTTGAAAACAAGAACCTCACAAGTAGTTATCCACGTATTGAGCTGCGGAGGGTCTTACCTCTCGCCTTACATGAATCAATTGTCCCTCAATCACCCAAAGCAAAGAACAACTAGTTTAATCTAATATATTATAAACTAAATCTAACTATCCCTAGGGAGTGAAATTATATAGAAATGAGTAAATACATTGTATGTTTGCACACAAAATCCTACAGATAGCCATTAGATTCTTCATACATAAATACAGCAGAAAATTAATCACAAAGATAGCTCTGTGCAGTTAAAACATTTATTACTCATTTTATTGCATAAGATTCACAACAAAAAATGAAACCATTCATTACATATAAATAGTTCAACGAGTTTAGAACAATCTCAAAAATTGTACAGCATGCCAAAACATAAATAATTCCTCATTCAGCGATCTACACAACCATATTGAATCTCATACAATCCTTCCTCCAGCGAAAATTCAGTTCTCTTTATTATAAAAATAAATAGTTCTCCTTACAAAAAGTTTCAGCATATGAGATCTAGAAAAATTCCCAATATATTCTACTCTACTCCTACTTATACCTTCACAAAATGACCTTTCAACTTCCCTAGCCCTTTGGGCTCCCTTAACGCTTTGATTACAAACTTTCATCCTCTAGTGTGCTCACTAGGAAAATTTGGAATAAATACAAAATATTACATGTAAATTCCATGTGTGAATAAGACAAAAATTAAGAGGGTCTGACTGATAATTTAATGGAAACATCCCATGTACAAGCTTCAACAGCTATGACTCGAAAATCCATCGGATCTAGTATGCATGTTGTCAACTCGTGCTTGGCGAGCAATGATTCAATTTCCTTCACCCTCGGTTGGGATTGCATTAACCATTCATCTAAAATATATTTATTCACTAAGGCCTATGCAACCGAAGTTCCGATAACTCCTTCATCAATATTCTCAACTTTGTGGATACTTTCTTCATCTACCTGCAACTTGTCTTGTAGATTCTCCAAATGCTGCTCCTTTTTCGGGTACTCTTGAATCGACATGGTTGTTGAAGCTTAGCACTTGTTATGTGTGGCAAACATTTTCATGTAAAACTCTTTACAATTTTCTATAGCCTTATCGATCGTGGTGTGCAATCCGACTATGGATGTGCTGCTGAGATCCAGGATGACCAACTCCATCTTCAACCCTGTGACTATTTTCTGGGGTATGTGATATGGAAAAGCTGGATTGGTTTCAATCCAAAGAAGTTTGCTTTGAATCAGCTCTGCAACTCCCACTACCTCCTATTTGAACCCTAATGAGTTATCTGTTTTTTTCTTTTAACCTGACTTCTATATGCTTGATTCTGTATAGTTCTTCTACCAATTTTAGATTAACTTGGTGTATTTTTCTTTGCATTAGGTCGGCTTGGATACGAAATGGAATAAGGTCAAGCTACTTTTTCATAGCTACCTTGAGTTCTTCTTCTAGTAGGTTGTTATGAGCCTCCATTTCTTCTGTTCTATTGCTTGTTGCATCTTTTTTCTTCTATAACTCTGAAACTTTTCCTTCAATGTCTCTCTTCTCACCTTCAGTGATTGCTATTGAAAAAGTTAGTGCAGCCTTGTCTGATTCCAAAATCTGATATGCTCCCTTGAGCTTCTCAATATTTGACAAGGTATCATCAAATTTCCTCTTTAAGTCTTGTCCCTCTCCTCTCTCCTTTCTCATGGTTTCTTTCATCTAAGACAACTTTTCTTTTGACTGATCGACATCCTAAACCATTTTACTGACATTAACTGCATTGGCTTCGGTTCTTGCTAAACTTTCCATTGCAAGAAGTCAAGGGTCTTCATTGGTATTGTGCATAACCGTCTCTTCAATGACCACAATAGCCATGGGCTGATCACCTGACTTCATTCTCTTTTCTCTTCTCCTCACTATCCTCCTCTTATCTCGGTCAAAAAAATCATGTTAATATTCACTACAGCTTGCTCCTGAGATGGAATAAAGGGTATCAATTCAAGCTCTACTGAGGGAGTTGGGTTCCCTGCCACTATGATACTTGATGGGACAAATGAATCCATGGGATTATTATGGACATGTCCCTGCTCCATATTTTCATGTTCGCAGTCTTCCTCCTCCCTCTGCTTAAGTTCTTCAGCTGCATTTTTTTCTACTTCTCTTCCTCGATCAGACGCTTCCTTTTGTACTCTTTCACTCTCCTTCCTACCTCTGCTCTTGTTCTTCCTTCTATTGTTGTTCTTCCTCGGTTATATGCCATTGTACCTCCTCTGCTAATCGCTTCTCTGCTTCCTGTAACAATCTGCGGGCTTCCTATTCTCTTTTCTTTGCAACTTCTTCTTCTTTCTTTTGTTGTTCAGCAATACTACTAATGCTTCCTTTTCCTCCCACAGTTGTTATTTTATTCTTGAATCTTCTTCTTAAGACAGCCATGTTGCATGCATTACAGTATATCTCTTCATCTTTATCCCAGTAATTTGTGTATTCAAATTTCACTACTGCTGATGCGCAATATTTTGAGATTTTGTGTGTCGAATCATTCCTGTGAAAAATTTATC
>LPNX010456803.1:23730-40273 GCA_001517045.1 Pseudotsuga menziesii | reverse complement strand
GATTCTGCTTTATTCTGCTTTTCCTGCTTTTCTATGGATAAGATAAAAGCTAGTCAACTAGGAAACTGGGAGCTTTTGTTTCCAACCCATCCTCCATTACTTTTTCTCCATTTTCTAGGATTAGCATCTTATTTCCATATCCTTGACAACTCACTCATGCTTTTTCCAACTTGTGAGGTCTTTGATAGATTTGGTAAGTGCTTTAGCCACCTATGGGGGTTTGTTATATTTTGGTAAGTCAACCTTTTTGAGCTTTATGAGTTGTTTCCATACAATTCAATTTTCCTATGAGGGATGTACTATTTATGTACACTATTATTCATCATTATTCAATGGAAGGATACACAGCAATATTCATCTCTTCATTCATGTGATTCAGTCTCTTTTCTTCTCTCTATTTTCTTGTGTATGCTTGTGAGAATTCTTAGTAGCAAGATCTATTTCCTGTGCTTCTTCTTAGCATCATTGCACATAGCATTGATCTATTATTTCTACAAGTAGCATACTTTGGCAATAAGGAAGGGGCTTTCTATCCTCCATACATTCTTAAGTACATACCTTCCTCTAATAAGTAATAATCCCCGTTTTCACTCACCGTCTCGAATGCTCTTTCAGACATGCAATTGTAGTATGTGAGAACTATTAGCTTGTAAAGCGGCATTAATAAATCCTCACATATGCTTTTGTAGAAACTATAGTATTTGTGCACCCAAAAGATCTGATATGCAGAATATACAGGGGTCTTGGTCTTATCCCATTTGAAATTTAGTGTTGGGAACTGGTGGGTGCACAAAAAGCAATCAATTAGGAAAGAGCTCATATAAAACTATGACTTCCTCTACGTCAAACCCCCAAGTGTTGTACTTATGCATGAAGACAGATTGTTTGCTATAATGTTGGCCTAATTAAAGAAGATACCTTTTGTAGCTTCAAAATAAATCAATGGTACCCAACTATATTATAAATCCTTCCATTAACCTAGCCAAAAATCTGGTTTAACATCAAAGCTAGAAGCTGATATGGGGTACGTAAGTTGGTGGTTTCATATTCTCCTGAAGGCTTCATGCAGAATTGCTTCCCAAGAACCACGATTCTCCTTACACAATCAAAAAAATCTAAGTATAGCTCCTTAATCCACTTTTTTGTCATATAGATCTGAGGTGTAGGTAGCTTACATGCTTAAGATACATATGTCGGGTTGTAGGCAACAAAACCTTGTCCACTAATGTTTAACAGAATCATCTTAGTTATATCTGCCCTTGGAAGAATCCAGTCGATTACCTTACCACATGGGAAGAGTTCAGGATGTGTAGACACTTTCATTATAGTGGACTTCATTATATTTGCATATATTGGTATGTCTTCTAAACCCGCCTCTAAGATAGCCTGGTCCTTGATCATCTGATATTTTTGACCCCATCTAAATTATGGCTCGACTCCAGTGAAAGATTTTGTGTCTTCATAGATCATTTCCATCTTCGGTACTATTTCTATCTCTGGATCATCTCCCGTAGTCTGGACCTTCTTCTTTACCCTTTTAGACATGGTGCTATATAAAAACTGAGGCTACAAAACCAGTCAAACATGTCTTAGAGCATGATAAATAAATACTTAACATAATAATCATATCTGAGATTGAGTGAAAATAACAATAGAATTAGGTTATAGTTAATCAAAACTTCACCAACTCATTATGGAACATCTCAGTATCTTTGTGATGTCAGGGACATGACCTCCGACTACCTTAGAACCCCAAAATGAAACAAGGCTACTATTGAGAAAGAGCCAAGCAACGACTCTCCCATGTTAGGTTTGAAAAAATATCCTTGGATTCTGCTAACGATGCCCTACTCATCTTGAGACTGGGAAACCTTTCCACCAAGTATTTTCTATATGGAAAAGAATGGAAAACCTTCCCATGGCTTAAAACCTGAAGAAAAAGGTAGATCTAAAAGGGTTTTGGGAAAAAACCTTCCCAAATGGTGATGCCCCGACCGATGGTGATAACCCCTCTGCTTATGCTTTGATGATAAGAACAAGGAGTGGCACAGACGACAAAACACTCATCTATCCATGACCCTGCTACTGAACGACACTGACATAACCACTCCCATGGCAAGAGCAGCGAGGATGAGTGGCGCAGAGCAGGTAAGAAACACCCTATGGCCATGCTAGCAAAGAGCGGAGCAAACAGGGCTCAATGCACAGGAGAGAACAAATCACTTTCAAAGGTATTTGAAACCTAAAAATGCAAGGAAAACTATCTATGGTCTTGGGATATATACTTTCCAAGGACGGGAAAACATAATCCTATAAGAAGAAACCAAAATTTCCCATAAAATTTGTAAAACATGACTGGGAAAGGACTCAAATCCTACTTGGCGAAAGCACACCGACTATTGGTGAGCACAAAACATGTGTAGCTGGAAAAATCCTCATGACGGTTGACAGCTCCATAGAGTGATGAGGGAGATATCTATAAACAGAAATCAACAATAACCCTAACACGACCCTCAATGACTTAAATAGTAAAAACATCAGATGGGTAATTAATAACTCACGAGCGAGAACGTTGTTGGCTCCCAGAAGGAAAATCATTGGATCAGCAACAAACTGTGAATGCGGCGGTATCAAGTGGAAGTTTGGAGTGGATCCGACGCTTACCAGATAGCCTCAAACTTTATTACCGGAGATTGAATCATGGGCAAGAAATTCAAACTCTAGCAGTGGTGAAAACTATGTTCACCCACAAAGGTATCAGTTAGCCTTCCAGGAAGCTCATCAGTTAACAAATATGGGTGCACCCAACAACATCAGCTCGAACAAATGAGTCTTGCGATGTAATCGACAAAAAATTCTGAAGCGGCCTATCGAAAAACTTATGGAAAGTTTCTGACACAGGTTGGCAGACAAGGAAACACAACTCCCTTCGATGTTGTCAAAAAGTTTTAATGAGATAACCTGATGCATCGGAAAAGCTATTGGCAAGACATCGAAACGAAACTCGAAAGCTTTCTCCTATAACATCGGCTCTAAAACATGAGTCTTACCAATGAATCGAAAAACTTGCGTAAGTTTTTTTATGAAATAAAGAGGAGACAAAATAGAGGCGGGAAAGGGTATTTATTCCGTCAGCTCAACTCGATGAGATCATTGGATGCAGCGGGTAAAAAAAACTGAGTTCCATCTTTGTTTTTTAAGGTTTTTTCAATGTGTGGAAAAAACTAAGTTATATAAAAAAGGTCATTAGAGAGAAGGTAGTCTAGGAAGGCTTTTAAAAACTAAAATCAAAGGGGGCCCTAAAATATGAAATTTTTTTTGGGGTAGTAGTTGCAGCAACAACAAGTCTATAAAACTAGTAACGTATGATCTCCCTCTCCACCTCATGCGATCAACTGGGATCAGAACCTCTGGTTAGTTTCAAAAGTTTGGGTTTGCGCTTGTGATGATCTTCATTCTCTAAAGACGAACAATATATATTTGAGTATGTAATCTGAATTCTTACTCATATAGGTTGGGAGTCCCAGAATCCTGAAAGTAAGCTTCAGCGTCGCTGATGTCTAAAATCTAAACATACCTGATTTTGCATATATGAAGGAACTGAGTCTTAGGAACTACATATTCTGAATTTGCGTTTGGTCTTGGCGTCTCATTGGAGTCTTGTGAGCTTTCTGCATTCTATCTTAAGTGTCAAGCATTGTGTATGCTCTCCCTCTGCGCTTTGAGCGATCATTTGGGATCAAAAGCAGTGATCTCAAGTGTACTAAGTCTGTAAAACCAGTAGCGTGTGCTCTCCCTCTGTGCCTCGTGTGATCTCCTGGGATCATAAACTCTGGTTATTTTCAAAATTTTGAGTTTGCGCTTGTGATGATATTCACTCTCCGAAGAAGAAAAAGCTATATTTGAGTTTGTAATTCAAATTCTGATTCATATAGGTTGGGAGTCCCAGAAGCCTAAAAGTAAGCTTCGGCCTCACTGACGTTTGAAATCTCAATGGACCCAATTTCCCATATATTAAGGAACTGAGTCTTAGGAACTGCATCTTCTGAAGTCACGTTCGGCCTTGGCGACTTATTGGTATTACATATAATGTGACATTTGTTGACATGTGTTTTTCTTGCATATATAATTATTTTTTTGTCACAAATTGCTTGTATAATGTGTAGGTGATTGTAATCTAAAGAAATCTTTAAAGAAGATAAAAAAAATATTGGAGGAGAGAAAGTACTTGATTGATGTGTGAAATGAAAATGTATCTAATTTTGACATTTGTCAATGCACAAGAACATTACCTCATATTCCATCACACAGTTCTAAAACTTATTTTGCACATGACGTGTGTTCTTTTATCAAGATTTATCTTGGTTCAATAATCTATCGAATTGTTTCAAATTTTCAAGCTCTATGAAATTTCTAGGAGCAATCATACCTTTGGACTTGTGCAATGTCATCACATCCCTTTAAAATTTATGTTCAATATGATATGATATTTGTTATCCACATTTTGTTTTTATGTAATATGTCACAAATGCATTCCACTTGTTTTTTAAGTAAAAGGGCTATCACACTACCCACTGGAGGGTGTGAAGCATGGAGGATGCATGTAGGCCCTCAACTCATCATAAGATGTCACCCCAAATCCATTTCCCAACCCACACTACCCTCCAAATCAAAATACTTTTGATTAACTATACACTAGGAAATCAAAACCAACATGCCAAATCGAGGAAACCTCATATTTTTTATTTTGTTGTCATCTTTATTAATCAAATAATCCTTTGTCCACTTTAGCAACATCTCTATATAATGTGCCTAGTTTTGCACCTGGAGAATCTAGCACAAGTAGAATTTAAATGTAATTTATTTGGGATGCTAAAGTGGACACAATTTGCATCCACTTTAGCATAATCCTGATATAATCGGGCCTAGTTTTGCACCTAGACAACCTGACATAAGGAGAATATAAATGTCATCGATTTGGGGTGCTAAAGTGGACAAAATAAATGTAATTAATTTGATGATAATGACATTCACAATGATGTGATTATATGATGATGATGATGACAATGTTGTTGTTGATGATGACAATAACAATGATGAAGATGATGGGATGAATGATGATGAAGATGATGGCAATGACGATGAATTGACAATGATGATATTATATGATAATGATGATGATGATGATGATGATTCTTATAAGAAAGTGTTGGTAGAGATAAATAAACCCAGTTTCACTACAAACTCCAAGATTAAAATGTGCTCAATCATTGTTATAAGTTATACATGCTTAAAATTGTAACCATATCCCACTTTTTATGCATGCTTTAAATGGTAACCATATCCCATATTCTTTAAATGACAACGATGATGAACTAGATGACAATGACAATGATGACATTTTTTGATGATGACGATCATGGAAATGGCGACGATGATCATCATTGTCATTGTCATCATGATTATCACAATAGTTATCATCATTGTCATAATTATCATTAATGTCATCATCGTCAACATTGTCCTTGACATCATCGTCATCATCATAATTATTGACATTGTCTTCAGTTATTCATCGTTACCTTTGGCATAAGAAATAACATCTACCCAAAAGATGCAATTAGTGGAAAAGGGTCATAGACACAAACGATTTATGCATGAGAAATGACAACTTTATTTTTTAATATGATCAACATCATCATTCTCATTGTATTCTTCATCATTGCCATTGCCATCTTTATCACCATCATCATTCATTTCATTACCGTCATAATCATCGTCAATGTCGTCATTGTAATTATCATCATCATCATAATCATAATTGTCGTCACCATCATCATCATTGTCATCGTTATACTCATTATCAATAACATTATCATCATCATCATAGCCATCCTCAATATCAAAATCATTATCCTCATTGTCATCCTCAACATCTGGGTGCAAAACTGGATGCAAAAGTGGATAAAAACATGGATGCAAAAAAGGATGCAAACATGGATCCAACATAAGTAGGCGAAAAAGTGGGTGCATAATGGGGTGCATCAAAAGTGGATGCAAAAGGTCGGGATACAAAAGTGGATGCAAAAAATGACGTAATTGTGGAAGCAAAACATGATGAAAAAAGCGACGCGGAAGTGGATGCAACCATGGATGTAAAATTGGATGCAAAAGTGGATGTGAAAGTGGATGCAACAAAAGTAGATGAAAAATTAGACGTAACACCCAATGCAAAACCCGATTCAAAAGTGGATGCAAAAATAGATGCAATAATTGATGTAAACTTGGACGCAAAAAGGATGCAAATGTGGATGCAAAATTTGAAGCAAAAGTGGGTGGAAAAGTAGGTGAAAAAATGGGTGTGAATTGGGACACAACAAAAGTGGATGCAATAATAGATGCAAAAAAAACGTAAGCATGGATGTAAAATGGGATGCAAAAAGGGAAGAAAATGTGGGTGCAAAAGTGGATGAAAAAATTATGCGAAAGTGGATGCAAAAGCGGGTGAAACAAAACTAGATGCAAAACTGGACTCAAAACATGATGCAAAATTTGGCGCATGAGGCGATGAAAAAAGGGATGCATAAAAAGAAGCAGAAGTGGATGCAAAAGAGGATGTAAAAAGGATGCAAAAGTGGATGAAAACATGGGCATAAAAGTTGAGGAAAACATGGATGTAAAAGGGGGCACAACAAGAGTAGATGTACAAACTAGGTGAAAAATTATGCACAAAACCTGGCACAAAACTTGCTGCAAATCCTGGCACATAAAAAGGTGCAAAACCCGGTGCAAATTACGCCATAATTTGCACCTGATTTAGAAAAAGGACGCAAAAATGCCTAAAATAGAACCAAACCGTGAAATTGCGCCATTTTGTCCAAAAAATGAAGAAAAATACATTTTAAAGATGGTCTAGATGCAAGAAAGGAAGCAAAAAGAGATGCTAATCACAGGGTTTTTTTTGTAGTTCTTATGCAAAGTGTGGTAATTAGTACTAGCTGTTATAGACATACTCAGCTCCTGTGTAGTATTATCATTGTCTTTCTTAGAGTTTGTTGAATTAGATAGATCATTACTTTTATGAATTGGTTGTTTTGATTGATGGTTTGTGATTGTTTTGATTTCGTAAAATAGGATTTAAATTCCTACGAAAGTAATTCTAGGTTGATTCATTCTTAGATTACAATCCGCATGATTGATATTGTAGGAATCAAAAGTCCTTTACAGTTCATAGCTTAATGATTTAATTTCGTTTTCTACAGGAAGTTGAGTTGACTAAGCAGTAATTAGGATTGAATGATTTGTATTTTATTCATCAGCTACTGAAAATGTTTATGCATATATTTTTCTAGTTACCTTATAAATAAACAGACTTCCCTGGGTTGACAATTTATATTGAGCACACTGCTTGTTACGAAAATTAATGAGTATATAGAGTGACCAACATTGCTCAAATGTAATCAGTCATGGATGTAATAACTCCTGGAAAAGCTCGTAGGTCATCCTTGGATGTAATCAGTCCTAATATGTTTCTATGCTAGAAATAGCGAGACAGCAAAAGACACAGATGCATGATATCTCACATGGGAAATGAGACGGGTTATCTGAGCAAAAAATACCATGGTGTAGCAGGTTGTTTGTACATAATCGGCAATGTAGGTTGTCTAACTGTAAATACAAGTCCCGGCATGATACGCAGGTTATTCAGATGTAATTAATCATGAGACAGGTTATCTGAATGTAAATATGAGCCCTAGCGTGGTACGCATGTTATTCATATGTAGTAAAAGTCTTATGCGTTGTACAAGTGTAATAAGGAGCCCTAGCGTGGTACGCAAGTTACTTGGATGTAATACGCCTTGAAGGTTGTCTGAATGGAAAATATCCTGGACGTAGTTTGTTCAGATGTAATAAATCCTTGAGGTTGATCTAGAACATAAAATCCCTAGGGAATTTATCTAAACTTATGATGGGGAGGGCTCCACTAGCTAAATACGATAACCTAGGCAACCCCACTATTACAATATATATTGGGAAGAACCATTTCCTTAACATTTTAGTTGATTTAGGTGCTTCAATAAACGTTATGACCATTGATAATGTAAAAAAATTGGGACTCATTGATCGCAGGATCGCAAGCCTACCTCAACCATATTAGAAATGGATGACAGAGACACTATCAAACCAAAAGGAATCCTGGATGACCTAGTAGTCTCTGTTGAATATTGGGAGTACCCTGCAGACTTTGTTGTTTTACAACACAATTCATAGTTGGGGGGACACCATTAATCTTAGGAAGACCATGGTTATCCACAACATATGCATGCATTAGCTGTAGATCAGGGTCCATGACAATTTCTGATGGAATTGCCATAAAAAACCCGACCTTATATCCTCCAACCAGACCTAGCTCAGAAGCTGAAATTCGATTGTGGATGGATTTGGAGGAGGAGGAATATATTCATCCATTATTAACAATTGGGATACCCTTGAATTTCAAAATAGAAACCAAAGATGACACCATCTTTAATTTTATTAGTGAGCCTACGTCTTTCACTCAACAAGCCTATCAAATCTTAAACAACACCTTAAAAAACAAGAACAAGAATAACTTACAGAAGAAACCTTAGTCAGTAACATTGAAATAATCCCAGTAATTGAGAACCAAAGAGTGTTCCAGTAGAAATCGAACCAGGGAAAACATTGAACATTAATCCTAATCTCAAAACTGATAAACTGGAACTTCTTGTTACGTTGCCGAAATGACATAAGGGGGCCTTTACTTGGGAATATAAAGACATGAGGGGTGTCCCCTCAAGACTTTTTACTCACCATATTTACATCAAGAACGATTCAAAGCTCGCATGCCAACCTCAACGTAGAATGAATCTGAATTTAAGAGACATTGTGAAGGAAGAACTCCGGAAACTTTTATAGGCAGGTTTTATTTATCCCACTTCAGACAGTGAGTGGGTTTCCCCACCAATGATCGTACCCAATAAAAATGGGAAATGACAAATCTATGTAGATTACAGAGAACTGAATAAAGCAACACAGAAATACCACTTCCCTTTACCTTTTATCGATCAAGTTTTAGACACCCTGTCTGGAAAGAAGTTCTTTTCTTTCGTGGATGGTTTTGGTGGATATAACTAGATCCATATTTCCCCTCAAGACCAAGAAAAACCCACCTTTACTTTTCCTTGGGGAACCTTTGCATATAGGGTGCTTCCTTTTGGGTTGTGTAATGCGCCAGCCACATTTTAGTGAGTTGTAATCGAGATTTTCTCTAAGATGGTAAATGATTGCATGGAAGTTTTTATGGATGATTTCACTCCATATGGTAATAGTTTTGATGAAGATCTAAGGAACTTGGAAAAAATTTTAGAACGCTATGAACAGACCCACCTATCCCTGAGCACTGAAAAGAGTCATATGATGATGAATGAGGGTATAGTTCTTGGGCATTTTATCTCTACTGTAGGAATCTAGGTAGATCCAGCTAAGATAAAGGTAATTGCAAATATTCCTATTCCTAGGTCGTAGATAGAGGTACGAAGTTTTCTTGGTCATGTTGTCTATTATAGGTGATTTATAGAATTTTTTTCCAAATTGTCATCCCCTTTATTTACTTTACTGATGAAGGATGCACAATTTGTTTGGACAGAGGCATGCCATGCAACGTTTGCAGAACTAAAGAGAAGGTTATCTACAACACCTATCTTAAGAGGGCCTAATTGGGCCCTACCTTTTCACATCTCTTTTGATGCTTCAAATACAACCATTGGAGTAGTTTTGGGACAGCAGAAAGGTCACAGACCATATGCTATCTACTATGTTAGTAAGAATCTGGCTCCTGCTGAACTGAACTATATGGTAACATAAAAAGAGTTCCTTGCCATTATTTATGCCATTAATAAATTTAGGCATTATATTATTGGATATTCTACTTTTGTACATACTGACCACTCAGCTATTAGATATTTAATGAATACACCTATTACTAATGCTAAAGTGACTAGGTGGTTGTTGTTACTTCAGGAATTTGATATAACCATTTTTTACAGACAAGGGAAGGAGAATATGGTTGCAGACTTCCTTTCTTGACTAACTAATGATGATTATGATTCAATAGTCAAAGACTCTTTTCCTGATGAACACTTGTTCACAATCTCAACTTATTCCCCATGGTAGGCTAACATTTCTAATTACTTGTCTGCTGGTAGACTTCCAACGCAATTATCCAAATGAGAGAAGAGAAGGGTCATACAAGAGACTGTGAGATACTAGTGTATCGGAGGTCACCTATTTTACATAGGGACTGATTTGGAAATCATGCATTGTGTGAGGGAAGATGAGATCCACAACTTTCTAAAGGCCTGCCATGATGAGCCTTATGGGGGGCATTTTGCTGATAAAATAACTGGCCATAAAGCATTAAGGACGGTGTATTTTTGGCCAGCCATGTTTTAGGACGCGAAGAATTATACTCAAGCCTATGACAGCTGTCAGAGAATGGGCCAGCTGAACAAATTGGATTAAATGCCACTTTAGCCACAGTTAGTGGTTGAACCCTTTGACAGATGGGCTCTAGACTTTGTAGGGCCTATTAACGCTTGATCAAGACATAAATTTTATATCTTGGTTTTCACTGATTATATGACTAAGTGGGTGGAGGGTATGGCTTTGGTAAAATCCAATGATCAAGCTGTGATATATTTCTTGTATGGGGAGATATTCATTCACTTTGGAGTACCCAGAGAGATTGTAACAGATGGGGGACCACAATTGGTGTCCCGAAAAATGGAAGCCTTATTTCATAAGTACCATATTTAGCATCAAGTTACCTCACCATATCATCCACAAGCCAATGGCCAGGTGGAAAGCACAAATAAGGTAATCGACTAAATCCTTACAAAACCAGTGAAAAGCCACCGTAAGGATTGGGTTGAAAGGCTTCCAGAAGCATTATGGTCCTATCGTACTACATGGCGCAACACTACAGGTTTCTCCCCATATGAACTGGTGTATGGAAAGAATGTTATTTTCCTTATTGTTTGAAATCAAAACCCTAAGAACAACTATAGAAGCAAACCTGGACCTAATGGAGGATTAGAAGAACTGATTGAACCAATTGAATGAACTAAATGAAAAGTACAACGATGTTTTGCATCACACAACATCAATTCAACAACAGCGCTCCAAATGACATGATAGATTTATAAAGAAGAAAGTATTTTGCAGAGGAGACTGGGCTTTGTTGTATGATTCATGGTTCAAAATGGATTTTAAAGGAAAATTATAAACAAGATGGTTGGGACCCTACAGAATAGATAAGGTATTTGACAATGGAACTGTCAGTTTGACCACTATTGATGAAACTCATACACCTCTGTTTGCAAATGGTCATCAGCTACAAATTTATCATAAACTTATCTCGAAGGATTTGTTTATCTCTCAGGTTGCAGCTGATCTGGAGGATCAGTTGGTACAGGAACAAGGTTTTTCCCCTATTTCTAAATATTTTTAAATCTTCTGCAAATTCCAGACATAAATTGTATATAAATAAATTGTTTGATTTCCTTTTGTTTTTTTAAGCTATGAGTGGTTTGTTGTTTTTTAGAATTGTGAACAGAATTTCGTGTGAAGGTTCAAGAAGAAGAAATAGTCATGAAGGGCCAAGCGATTACAGGATTCTGAACGATCCTTCTTGATTAGTATTACTCCTTGAAAGAAAAAGTGAACAAGATTGCGGACCTCTGTTGGAAAGTTCATCATTTTTCCATGCTTTTATCAAGTTCTATCAAAATTCTTCGGCGAAGACTCCATTAACTGCTTAGTCTTTATCTGTTGTAATTTCATTGCAACTATGCTACTTTTTCCACCAGAATTGGCCATTTTTCGCTGCAACTCCGCTATTTTCCCACTAAGGTTGGCCATTTTTCGCTGCAACTGCTCTACCTTTTCCACTAGAATTGGCCATTTTTCGCTGCAAATCCGCTACTTTTTCCATCATAATTGGCCATTTTTTGTTGCAACTCTGCTACATTTTCCACCAGAATTGGCCATTTTTCACTACAACTCTGCTATTTTTTCACTAAAGTTGGCCATTTTTTTCGTTGCAACTCCGATATTTTTTTCCACTAATTGGGCCATTTTTCCACTGCAACTACGTCATTTTTCTTCCAAATTTCCATTGTAACTCCTCTAGTATTGTTGCTAAAAGTCTCACTAAAATTCCGCCGCATCTCTGGCAAATTTTCAACTAAATCTTTCTGCTTCATGATGAGATCCTGCTAATAATCCACCACTCTGCTATAGTCCCTCCACGCATCCAGGAAATCAATGCTACCACGAACGTGCTCAACCTATTTAATGCATGACGGTCGATTTGTTCTACAATTGCGAGTGCGTAATTATACCCCTCTTGATTATTCAAAATCAAAGGAAACCATATCGGCAAAATTATGGCTCGAGGGATGATGATCAAGTACAAGTTTTCATTATGAGTATGATCAAGTGTGAACTGATATGTGACTGATATAGTAGTAATGATTATATTCTGCCTTTTGAATCCCTGTCAGTATCCCGTAGCCAATCAATTTTTTTTCAAATATTCCACCTGCATTTGGGTCATCCTATTTGAACCTGCACAATAATCCGTTAATACATCCTATTCTTGACTCCACCAACTTTTCAAAATATCAATACGAACCCTCGCTAACTAATTATTCTATTCGATTGTTGCAACTGTAACGATTGATATTGCAAATTGCTACATTCATCATCACAACTAGCTGAGGAAAAACAGTATGGGTGCTCCAGGCAGATATGAACCCAATAATTTAGACACCTTGAGTGAAAACAGGGAAGTCTTTTCCATCTTTCGGAAAACTGGATGGATTGAATATTTCCAAATACTGAATGGTTTTCATGAAGAAATTAAATTCCAGTTTGCCATGAACTTGATTAGAGAACATTCAAAAATTAGAGGATTAAGAATAGATGTATCAAAACGGGCTTTAGCAGAAGTCATGGGACTACCCAAGATTGGGAATCGATGGTTTTTCTCAAAAAGATATAATTTGATAGCATTTGAAGACTTTCTAGCAGCAGGGAAGCAGGTGCAACCAAGGTCTAGAGGAATAGCACTCGAGACATTACCAAGGCCCTAGGACCAGACTGCTATCTTCCTAAAAAGGTACATTACATGCGAAGGAAGATATAAAATTGTCTACATTTATGAATTTTGTCATGCTTTCCCATTTACACCATGGCATATTGTTAAACATGCCATTTTATCTTTTACGCACTCTGCAAAATATGCCACACTATGTTAAGACATCTAGGCACCCATTGTCTTATGTCATAAACCATGGGCTATAAATTAAATTGTTGGTGCAAATATATTTATCACAACATAACCTAACATGGGAGCAATTTGTTGCTGGATCTGGGGTGCATTGGGCACCTGCAGTAGGACATGATGGAGAAAGAGAGGTCGAATGGAGCTCCTCAGGTTCAGCTGGGGGGAGGGGTGAAGAGTTGGAAGAAGGTGGAGATGATTAGGAAGAAGATTCGAGGGGAGATGCAACAACAAAAAACCCCATAGAGAAAATTCTTGGAGCAACGGTGGTAATAGAATAGGTTGTGCCATTAGCAGCTGCAGAAACAACAACAGAAACAAAAGTTGGAATAGATGCAAAAGCAGCGACAGCGAAAGTTGGAGTTGTGAATGCGGAAGTAGAAGAGGATGAAGTTGCAGACACAGGGTATTTTCGGGAGATAAACTCTCAAGTCGTTGACATTGAATCTTCCTCTGATATAAGATGAACTATAATTGAGGAAGAAGAACCCTTGGTAGAAACAAGATAATTTTCTACCCTTCTTACTCCACAGAGAAATAAGAAAAGATCAATGGCTAAAGGACAATCATCTGGTCTTACAGAAAGAAGAAGGACCAGAGATTCTTGGGAAGCAGAGGTGGCGAATGTTGAAATCCATATTTTAAGACCTGGGTTACCCACTGAAACATAAGAACCAGAGGGCAATAGACCTATGGAATCCACTGATCCACAGAAACCTGCTGAAGGCCAACCCCAGTTAGAGAATTTGTTGTATGAAAATGAGTTGTTGAAATAAGATGTGCAGTAACTTAGAGAGGAGTTATAGAGATGCAAGGAAGCTAGGAAAAATCATGTTACATAGGGCTTAGAAACATTAGCATAATTTGTTGACCAGTTGGGAAACCCACATTCCATTTCATAGAATGAGGAACTTTTATGTCCTGAATGTGGGGAGTTGTTCAAATTGTCTCGATAGAAGGTTGAGAAGACAAAAACAGCAGCCTAAAAATCGACACATTTAGGCCGAGGAAGAGATGAGACACCAAATGTGGAATCAACAAAGGAAACAAGGTTGTTAGTGGATATGATTCCTGATCAGGAATTACAAGAAGATGAGGCAGTGCAGCCTCAACATTCAGGGAGTACAGCATTGGTTCCTTTAGGAAGCAGTTATGAGGACACTAATATACTTTCGGATCAATCACAACAATCAGGTGACAAAGAGATAGTCCAGGAAAAACATTGGCATTTCAAGAGGACAAAAACAGAGCAGGTTTTTGAAACACAAGAACCAACATCCTCAAAGTATGTTTTTGAAGCTATGACTCAGACTGAAGCTGCTGAGCAAGAAGTACAGGAGATGAACGTTGTTACATAAGAACCAGCATTCTTAAAGCCAATTTTTGAAGCTACACTTCAAACTGAAGTTGCTGAGACCTATGGAGCAGAAATTCAAATAGTAGCCACTGAGGGCCTATGAAGCAACAATTCAAATAGTAGCCACTGAAACTCATGAAGCTACAATTCAAACTAAAGATACTGAAATGTTGAATCAACTATTCAAACTCAAGCAGCAGTAGCTACTGAAACTCAAGTGGTAGCAACAACACAGACAGAAATTGTTGAAACAAAAGAACTAGCAGTACAAAAGGAAGTTGTAGTGTCATTTAAATCAATCACAAATGAGGACAAGCAAGAAATGGAAAATGAATTGTCATTATTGAAGCTTGAGGTGAGTAAATGGAAATATCATGTCAGTCAATATGATAAAGGAATAATTTCTCTGGATGAGCATAAAAAGAATGTTTAGGAACTAAGGGAAAAATGGGTCGAAGAGATTTTCTTTCGAGAAAATGCAGGGGGCGGATTAGAGTCTATGCAGAAAGATAAGGAACAAATGTTTACCTTAACTCAGGAGTTACTGAGTTGTAGAGCTCCATATCCATCATATCTTGTGTTTCTTTTTTAACAGATGACTTGATTCAAAATAAAGGCTTTAAAATATGGGAGACCTTGGCAAATTGTAAAACCTCCCCAGTTCCTGGAGACTTTCACATAGAGTGATTTTTCAGAGAAAACTTTGTTGTGTGAATTGTACTTGCATGAGATGGCATGTTTTATGGACTCTCAATCTAATCCAGTTCCTCATATTGGGGATATTCATCTATGAGAATTTACCTCTTTTGTCACTAATCATATGCATTGGTGGGGTGCCTCTCAAACCATTCATTGGAATGAGGACAACTCCACTTTATGGATTCATGGTGAAAATCAGGCTCATGTACCTATGTTTTCTAGGTATAAGAAATATATTTCATCCCCTTAGAAATTCAATCAATTGATTTCATTCCACCAAAAAGTCATCTCCACTTGTGTCAGTTTGATCTCTCTGCTAGAGGATTATGCCCTGAAAGGGATCCATCATCGACGGGAGGTTTGTCCCATATCTTTAAAGGCAAAGGACCCATATTTCTTTGAAAATTTTAAGTATGCTTTGTCTAGAGTGCCAAGTTATGTCAAGTGCATGGAGACATGTTGTCCGAGATGGCTAGGTTTCAAATTCAGATTTCCTCTTATATAGTGTCCAAACATGATTTACAAGAGTACTTACAGGATGACAAAGAAGGCATAAAGACACTATTGGGCTAATCTGATCACAAGTAATGGATTTTTGTAGACAGGGGAAAGACCAGAGTCCTCTTTCAACCTCACTCACTTACACAGGAAAATTCTTGAGTCTGATTTAGATTCGGACTAGTTAGAGTTGATTGCATGAGGACATGCAATTGGATAGTTGGGGGGAGATGTTGGGAGCTGAAATTACCCTTTTTGCGTATCTTTGTTTAGCCCCTTTTCCTTGTTTTTGTCTCCTAGTTACAACTGAATATTTATCCTTTACAAGAAAACAAGCATGAATTCCTATGGTATAAATCATTATTACTTATTTCAATAATGCTTAATTTTACCCATAATTATGAACTTTATATTTCGTCTGTGCTAATTTGTCATTGGTTCATAAGAAAGGTTCAGAATCTCTACATGTCTCAAGTGTAACAACTCGCTGTATTTGGATATGAGGAACGCCTGGCATCAGTTTCGCATTTGATGATTAGGTCCAAGTTGTTGAAGAGAGAATATCGAATGTCCTGTTATGCATCTAGTTGAAACTACCCGAGTATCTCTCCTCGTTAGCTAAA
>LPNX010456803.1:1362-16459 GCA_001517045.1 Pseudotsuga menziesii | reverse complement strand
GATGCCAACTATCTAAGCTAGTGGGTAGGAAATTAATCAAATAATGATTAATTATTTTATGAGTGGGTTTATTATATTCCAACAATAAAAAGAGTAGAAATAAACAATGAGAGATTAATCCATGCCCAAAATTTGAATAGTAGAGATAAATATCAATCCTCTTCGAGGGAGGAACCTCCTTACACAATGTACAATACAATACAAGATGATATGATATTATAAATGAGAATATATCCTTCCTATATATAGGAGATAATGGTGTAGAATAAAAACTAATAAACCAACTATTAGACCCAAGCCTACATACATAATATGCAATGCACCACAATATAGGGGGTAATGTTCCACACTATATGGTGTAATGTGTCATCAATAAGGGCTTAACAGTGTTCCCATGTTGGAGATGATAAGGTCACAAAGCATTTGAGGTGCACCTAGGAAATTCTTCTATGCTGGTAGAATGCAGGTTGACCATGGATAGATGTAATGCACTTGGTGTGCTACTAGGTGATTCTTTCATAGTGGATGTTACAAGTTGTCTCAATGATGTGAAAGATCTTGGCATACTAATACAGTGATAGAATTCATGTGGTCTATATCTAGGATGTGCTCTATTTGTTTTTTTTTTGTGCAGGACAACAGATATTATCTGGATACGATGAGATAAAGGTAGGAGACGTAGGTTATTTTCATGGAAATGTAAATAAGTTCCTATATTGTTCATACGCAATGGATTTCTCGTAGATGTGATGAATACCTATACGAGGATTAGGCATACACCCAGCATGAAAATGGGTTTTCTCTATAGAAACTTCTGATGACATATAGTACCTTTCGATGATCGATACGAATATGATGATGGAAACAACTATGATTATGACTAGACCATATGTGTTGATGATTGTGGAAGAGATAAAATACCTTCATATTTAAGAGGGAGTGTTGATGTATGTGTAAATTTGGAAGATATTATGATGTATATTATCATTGTATGTTGTTGTACCCCTATCGGAGATGTGTTTTCCTCTTTTCAGAATGTCATTATTTTGTATAGACCTTTAGGTACAACCATTGTTGTAATTTGGGGAAATAGTCCTCAATAAAACATCATGTAATGTATTTTGGAGTCTCTTTAGGATAATTTGGCCATGTTAGGGTAAGAGGTCGGCCCCAGTCACTTGATTAGTAAAAATAGGGAGGTTCCCTCACTCATTTATACACACCTCACACCCACTCAAGTTTGCATGAGAGACAGAGAGAGAGAGACGAGGAGAGATAGATATTTGTTGAAGACTTCTTATTACTGGGATTGTTCATCTTATAACACGATCTTTTTTACTGTCACTATTCGAAGGAAGTTTGCGGGGTTTTCTCCTTAATGGTTTCCCAGGTGAAAATATTTGTGTTTTGTGTATATGTTATATCTCAGCATATTGTTGTACTTTTTATTCTTTGAGATAAATATCCTAACTAAGCTAATAGGATCTAATAAAAACTAACACCTACTACCGGCCTTTATTTCTGTGGCGGTGCCAAAACTTATACCATTTCCTAAATGCCCTATTCTTTCCTTCCATTATGGTTGGTTGTCCTTAGACTTGTTTCCATCATTTCATTTGACCAACTGCAACTGCTTTCTCATCCATTGGGATGATTTATTAATGAACCCCATCTACCTATCCTTAAACTAACCATTCCATCCGTCGACAACCACCAACGATTTTTCCTTGATCCATTCCATCTCTAGTTGGATCTCCTAATACTTGGATACATTCATTCTTCACCTTAGGTCTAGTGAAGTGCATACCTCCTCTTCCACAATAGTTTTCATTGATTGTATTTTTCAGTAGGAATTGTTGTCTAGTTTATCCCTCTTGGAAGGTATTTATTGTGCTTCCCATATGTCTCTTTTCTCCTTTCGTTCGACTTCCTTCTGACCTTCCCCGAACTTGTCGATGAAACTCAACTGCTCTTGTCGACTTTTCCCTCTATGGTGGTTTTTTTGGCATACCCTAACTCAACATTATGTCGGTCTAGTTCACATCACCTTTCCTCAGTAATTTTTCCAGTATCCTTCCGACTACATTCCTCTTCTTCTGGGATTCTTGACATATCTCTTTCGTAGACCTCACCTTGATGGATTACATAGCATATGCAAGTTTCTCTTTAGTCTTCAATAGACTCATTGTTGTCGGTGTAGAATTAACCTCTGTTGCAAGTCTTCACATGACCTCCTTTTACTCTTATACCGTCTTTGACCATGGATTTCAGCTCTAGTTGATGTCGCAAGTTCCTCTATAGTATTAATGGCCTCCTTTCCATTTCCCTTTGTACTCCTTTTCAAGTGCTCCTTTGACTCATTGGTCAAAATCTCTACCTCTGCTAGGAATCTCTACAGATTCATCTTCATTCTATAGTCTTCATCACCTTCAACTCATTGACGGTATTCTCCATGCTCCTCTTCCTTGGCTGTGTCGATATTCCCATCAACAAATTCATCCATAGTTTCTTGTCTGCACTTATTTCAGTGAAGGTTGTCATGCACCTCCACTTCATCGGTCATTTCCGTAAATGAAACTATCCCCTTATCAGAAGTCTCTTCATATGACTACTCTATCTCATTATCTCCATATTTGTCCTACATTTCTTTTTCCATATTGGTTGTCTCTTCCTACGAATACTCCTAAGATTTATCGACTGACTCTCCTTATGTCATTGGTCACCATAAATCGACCATTTCTATAGGCTCCTTCCATTCTTGTTGGATCCTCTAGGGGGCATCTCCCAACAATGATACTCCTTCTGAGAAGCATTCGTCGGCTTCCTCTTGTGCAAAATATCCTTCACACCTATCGACTTGTGTTCTTCATATCATCTCAATACTCAACTCAATCCCTTCACGGATCTCATCGGTCTCCTCGAATGTGAGGATTCTCTTCCCTGGAATCAAGGCTTTCATTAGTGTATGTCAGCTTGTTGGAGTCTCCAACCTTTGCATTGTCTCCAAATATTATAGCTTCATCACTGTCACCCTGCATCGAAAACTTTATTTAAGTTCAACCCCTCTCTCGTTCTTATCACTTATACACCTTTACACTTTGTAGTGATTTTCTAGACTCCTCGACTGATTCCTTCTTTCTTATACTTTTTCTCAACATCTCTACACAACTTTGCTATTGGAACTGCTTCATTGCTTCTAGTATTCAACTAGGATTATATCCTCTTCTCCAATAGGTACTCGACTAGAAAATACATCACTGTAGTTAATCCAATGATGCAATATTCCACTTGGCCATTTGTCATTGGTCGACTCTACCCAACACTCTTATTGGATTCTCTCAGTCCTTCACTTTGACTACCTACAACTCTACCCATAACTGTAGCTATGGAGATACAACTCTCCAACTTCCACATATTTATCTTTCTCCACAACCTAGTTATGGACAACTCTACCCCACATCCTATGGTAGATATCCCTCTACCCAATTGAAACTAGATATTTTTCTTCACCCAATCGCAACGAGGTTCCACTTCACTCAAAAACTCTACCCAACTGTAACTCGATTCACCTTATCCTTCCAATCGTAACTAGAGTCTTCATGAAGGATACTCCCTCCAATCGTAACTAGAGTCTTCATGCAAGATACTCCTTCCACTCTAATACCACTTGGTGCAAACGGCCTCTACCATTTCCTTTTAGATTCACGCAACTCTGATACCAACTTGATGCAAACGCGTCGACCTGGTGCGGTCAGCTTGATCAAAACGTACACAACAAACAAAACACACACAACTGACATGTAAGATTCTGCAATGCACAACATCACAACAAAATTTCCAAGTCATGTGACATTCTAGCCTAGATCTAGATATAAAAACCAATCTCAGTTAGAATTATTTGCACAAACAGATAGTGAGAATATAGAATAAATATTGGATACAACACTAGAGGAAAATCACTCGAGTGGGAAGTTTTCCACTCTTTTTATTGAGAAAAAACCTAGTGCAGTATATAGGAATTATTACATGCAATACCTTTGGAAAATACCATGGGCTACCAAATACCATATGAGTAGCTCACATTAATATTGGCTTATCTTAACTAATTCCCCCATTCTATGACATCGTGCCAAGTGTAACTCCAAGTAGTGGCCATAATGAGGTGAAATGAGACTAGATGGACCATGAAGTGGTTAGGCTAGAAACAAAGTGTGAAAGGAACCATCATGATGGCGCTAGAGGTGTTTTAGTGTCTTGGTTTTGAACCATTAATGAGCAATTTGAACAAATCCTCAATAGGGTGCACCCTGTTGGGACGCAGAAATGTCCATTTTTCATCCACTTTATATTCCTCTATTCCTCACATTTCATCATCCCATTAACCTTTTATCATACCATTTCCATACATATATGTGGGTTTCACCTTATTATTTCCACTTTATTTATTTTTAGTATTATAAGTGAATTTATGATTAAATATTAGAAAATTAACATGTTTTTCACTAATATCTCAAAGTATGGATGAGCTTTGTAATGTGTAGGAATATGTGAAGGATTAATTCAAAGAAAAGAATTCACGTATATCTCCTCCATCATTTCAAGGAGATAGTTATGCAAAGAATATTCCAAGGAGAAAATCATGGAGATTTGGTTCAGAGACATATGGAGAATTTGTGAAAGATATGTGGAGGATTTGAAGGGATCATATCTTGTAATAATAGGAAAGTAGTTTAGTGGTTGAGTGAATAGTGGATCTCTCATTATGAGATGGTTATTTCCTTCATGTATAAAAGAGAGTGCTCTCTCTTCATTTCATAATAATTATTAAAGGGGATATTATCTTAGAATATTTTAGATCTTAGATTATCTTAGAGAATAGTATATTGTAGAAGTTAGTCTTTACTTTGTAATATGGAGAAGGGGATTCTTAGCTTTTGTTCATAATCTTGGTTTGATGCTTTCATGATTTATGATTGATTCTTGTGATGTAATTTAAGATTTCTTTATTGTTAATGTGAGCTCACATGTGTTGTCTTATTGCTCTTCATATGTTGTCTTTCTTTTATGCAATTTACTTTCAGCCGTGTGTTTCATCTTCCAGCATTAGATTAGCAATTGCTTGTTTCAGTTTAAAGGGGGTTAGATTAGATTAGTCTTAGTTTCACCGGGGTTAGATTAGCTTAATTTCACTTCAGTATTGCATATAATTTGCAGGTGCTTCGTAAGACTACGAACCTCGAATTGACAAATTAAATGGCTAGGCAATTACTACAATGGAATTAAAACGACATTAATTCGGCCCAACACACCTAGTCTCCTTAAAACAAGAAATGTAATAAGTACCCAATAAAGGAATCATAGAGGGGCGCATTGACTCTATAGAATAAGGAAACGAGTGGTTAAGTGGACAAACAATATTTTATGGAATAACCACTAGTCTAAGTGGTTCAAATGTGGTCAAACTACAATCCAAGACACTATACTAGGAACTAGAACCATTTTCACATGGACCAACTTATACTAAACTCTTGGAACCTTATGGAAATATTATTAACCAAGGTATACATGGGAAATATGTTCCAACACCCCCCCTTAATCCAAAATGTTTATGATCAATTATTGAGGGCCCAAGAAACAATTCTTATGGTCAACCTTTACTTTATTAATCCATGTGAATTGAGGAAAGAGGAAAAACCACATGGGGAAAATCCTCCCTAAAAAATGGATAGGAAAGAAAAACAAAAATATGTATACACTCCAAACTAAATGAATATGTCTGGAGGAATCTTCTTCTTGGGAAGAAGTGGATCATGCTCCCAAAACATGTCCTTGATTTCTTCAACAATAGAAGTAAGTAAATCTAGAATCCATTTGAGCTTGCATACTGAACCAACTAGGGTGAGAACAACTCCAAATGGATGAAGAAACACTTGAAACTTTAGCTTCGAACAACAATAGGTTATATCAGCTCCAAGTGCATGTAGGCGTCCTCCATCTTCTGTGCAACTCTGAAAATCGGTGCTAGCAATCATATAGGAATACATAAGAAGCATAGATCCAAGGAGAGCGAATGCAACATATCCAAGATTTGGTTCTTCTTCCAAAACATCGAAGGGATCACTCTTTTGCACACTAGAAAAGTAAATATAAGAATCATGGAATAAAAATGATGAGACATGGAATATCTTCTCTTCAATAGTATTGATGGAAACAACTCATATGTTATCTTCATGAAAAACAAAGAAATCCATAGAGGAAGAAAGTTGAACTAGATCATTTTTTGAATCGTCTACCATTTCTTCATGTACCTGCAAACAACACTCTTTGAGATTCCTTTCTTCGACAGCATGCTTGAGAAATGCCAAAAGGAAAAACCAAATGACCAAGGTAATGACTAGAAGCAAAAATTGAAATTGTTTTGCATCTGAATAGCTCTAATACCATGTAATATTTTGGAGTGCACAACATCACAATAAAAGTTATGTGAAAATTAATCCCAAGCTTAGATCAATTAAACTCACAAAAATGCTTAAAAAACATGCATAGATCCACTCAAATTGGAGACTGAAATTGGTGCATAACACAAAATTGCATTGATTAAGTTTACATCATCCAATATTATAAAGTAATATGATGTCCAAATATATAACTACATCATATATTTGAATGCCTAAGGAGGCAAGTTGAATCCTCACAAAAGCGGCGGGCTTACTAAAATTCAAAATCCCCCCCCCCAAGTGGATAAAACACTTTCCAAACCATTCAAGGAGGTCACTAATTGGTTGAATGAAATTATCAGCTGATAAGTGATGGAAATTGAATATACTCATGCTTTTAGGAGAGAAAAATATGGAGTATGAGTTGTGCAAAAAACAAGGCAGTTGCCAAGTGACTATCTTTCACCTTTTGCTTTAAAAGTTGTTTAAAAGAAGTCAAACTCAGGATAAGGAAGGAATGTGTTCTTACTAAACAGGGAAGTCTAAAAATTTGTCGAAATATTATCCAAAATCTAATGAAGGCACTCCTAGAGGTGGTTTATGCAATTTTTGACCAAAAGGTGCAAGTGGATGGTAACTAGCTAGTGTGGGACCTATGAAATTAATCAAAAAGATTAATTATTTTATCCTAAGCATGGGAATGGGTTTTTGGTTATTCTGAAAACCCCTATTAATCATGAATTATGTGTAATATAAGAAATATATCAGATTAATAGGGCCTGGAAACAAGGCTTACTCACCATTTACATACTGTTTGTCCATACAAAACAAGGAAAGAGGAAAAACCACAAACTGGAAAATCCTCCCATAAACATGGACATGAAAAAAAAATTGTGAAATATTGTCTTCAATCAGTCTTCGCCACATGATCAGATATTCCAATTAGTTATTTGATATTTTTGAAGGTCTTATCAAAGAATTATTTGGCGAATATGTCTACAACTTGCTCAGATGATGTGCAGTAGTGCAAAGCAATGATCCCATCATGCGCACGTCCTCTGATTTAGTGCATATAGATCTCTATGTGTTTGATTCACTTCCAATGTACTGGGCCTATTGAGATTCAAATAGTACTTTGGTTTTCACAATAAATGACTGTTGAAGTGTTAGATTTGATCCCACACGGCCTGGTTTCAAATTCCTGGCCCCGGTCACGGGGAGAAGGGCGATAAATACACTTAGCGGTTTGGGCAAGGATGTCCCCAATGTGGGATGGAAATTGTTACATGTTCATGATACCTTACAATCCCAAAGGCCTTATCTTATGTAATAACTAAAACTTATTTCAAAATACCTGGATACCACAGAACTATAGATCTCCACATTTCTGCTGCACCATACACCTTGGTGGAATTCTTTGAAAAGAGTTCTTTCATAGTATAATATGCTAGGGGTGGGGAAAGTGTGAGTACCTTTCTTCCCCGATCTATCAAGACAAAATTTCACCTCCTATGTAGACTAATTGGCCCCTCCACTTCATATAATCCATTTATTTCACGCTCTGCCCCATCTCACTAGAGAGATAGATAATCGCTCTCCAATTATTCCCTAAACCACAAACATTGAGTAGTTGCATTCACAGCTCCTCTGTATTCTGCCCCTGTAGAAAAAAATGTAATGGTACTTTGATTTTTACCTAACCAGCTAATGGATCTATCTGCAAGTATAAACTCATATCCATAAGTTGATTTTCTATCAGTGTTATCACCTACCCAATCAGAGTCAGTAAAACCAACTAACTCTAGGTCAAATTTTGCAACATAGTGAATCTCATGAGTCTTTGTTCCTTGCACAAAGTGCAAGATTCTCTTTGTTTCCCTCTAATGGATGTCATTTTACTAATCCATTGATTGATCCATGTATCTACGTGCCACACTCACTGCATAAGAAATATCAATTCAAGTGTGATTCAAATAGAGCATACAACCAACTAGAGTCCTATACATTGTGTTGTTTACCAAACGAGTTGAATTCACTTGTTCAAGCTTAAATCCTGAAAGAAAATGAGTCTTGTTCAGATTGCAATCCTTCATGTTAAAATTGATTATTAGTTCTAAAGCATTCCTGGACTGATGTACTTTGATTCCAATATCTGATTGAGAAACCTCAAGCCCTAAAAATTGGCTTAACAGTCCCAAATCAGTCATGGAGAATGTAAGGTTCAATGCATACTTCAAGGAGGAAATTTCTTTCATGGAAATTCATGCGATAAGAAGGTAATCCACATACAAAATAATAATTATGATTGAACCATGAATAAAATTCAAATATACATTTGGATCATACTTGCATCTACTAAAGTTTAGTGATAGCATAACTCCATCAATCTTGGCATTCCAATCTCTGGGTGCTTGTTTTAGCCCATATAGTGATTTATTCAACCTGTACACAAGATATGGATTAGTAACAAAACCTTATGGATTAGTATATATCTTCTTTTATATATCCATGTATAAAGGCACTCTTCACATCCATGTGACGTACCTCCCATTTCTTGGAAGCTGCAATGGCCAAGACTAGTCTTATGGAGTCCATGTTTACCACTGGTGCAAAGGTATCATTGTAGTCAATGCCTTTAACTTGGTAGAATCCATTGTCCAGGAAAATTGGCTTACACTTTAGAGGAGATCCATCAGCAGCAAAATTTGTATTGAATACCCATTTGCACTTGACTAGCTTTCTCCCTAGTGGAAGATTGACTAGCTCCCATGTTTCTTTCTTCGGAGCGAATGGTATTATTATTTCATGGTTATTTTCCATATTGGATATTCTAATGATTCTTCATATTTTTTTGGATTGTATTCAACCATCAAATAATACTTCTTATAAAATCATGGGTCCTTTATAGAAAGGGCACTCTCGAATTGAGATCTAGTTCTTCTGGGATCACTAGGATTCTCGGCTAGTTCCTCGACTACTTGAGAGGTATTTGATCCCCATTTGGTCTTGTAGGAGTGTTAGGATATGAAATTATATCTTCATTATCAAACATATATGAATCAGAAAACTTATTAGAGTATTCACTTACAACCAGTGGTGGAGGTGGTGAAGAGGGTTCTCTAATTTATGTTGTTGGCATGGGCTCTTCTTCAACCTGAACACTCATATAAATGAAGGATTTTTTGGGTGCTTGTGTTGATAATATTATAAAATTTTTAATATTTTGAATACCCAACAAATAGTCACCCTTGACGTTTGGGTTCCAAATCCTTCCTCTTTTCTGGTGGAATTCTAGCCCAAGCTTTAGAGCCAAAATCCTAAAATGAGACACATCAGGATTGTGTCCACCCCAAGATTCGAAAGGAGTGATTACATAAATATATTTTTTAGGAACCATATTTTGGATATATGATGCACAATTTATTGCTTCATCCCAAAAATTTGGTGGCAAATATTTACACTCCATCATACAAGTGGCCATCTCCTTGAGAGATCTATTATTCATTTCAGCAACACCATTATGCCAAGGTGTGTAAGGAATAGAGTGTTGAATTTGGATACATGAATATTCACAATATTGAATAAACTCATATTTTACATATTCACCACCATTATCAAATTCGAGGATTTTGTGATTTCTTCCAGACTGGTTCTCAAGCAAGTATTTAAAACCTTTGAATAGGTCAAAAACGTTTGACTTGTACTTGAGGAAAAAGACCCAACAATATCTAGAAAATTCATCAGTGAAGGTTAGGACATATTTTTATTGACTCATTGACATATGAAGGAAAGGACCAACAATTTAATTCTGAATAAGCTCAAGGGGTGCAGAAGTTCGCTCATGAATGACTCTCTCATACTTGTGCTCTAGGTGTTTTCTTAGAATGCATCCTTGAAAAACATGTTTAGAAAATTTGATTATTGGAAACCCTATGACCATGTACTTGTCACACAAACAAAATAGGTACTTGTAGTTTAGATGGTGAAACCTTTCATCCCATAGCTTTCTAGCTTCATTAGCATGGATAAGGGGAACATAAGGATTTGAAAAGGGTACGAAGTGTGAGAACTTATACACTTTAGAGCTATGAACAACAAAACCTTTTTCTATGACTCTACCGTTCACAATTTCAATGATTTCAACATCATTGGGAGAGAAGACAAACTTCTTAGGAGACCCAGTGTGGGTCATATGATAAACTGACAAGAGATTAGAAACGATACTTGAGATATACAAAACATTATTGAAGGAACCATGGTCAAGATCAATTCTACCCTTCCCTTTACTTTCAATTTCAGAAGCATCTCCCAAAACAATTTTGGACCATTCAAATCATCAAGAGAGGAGAAGGACTCCCTTGTCAAATCCATGTGTCTTGAAGCTCCAGAATCAAGGATAAAGGAAGGAGATATTAAAGTGCTTTCTACCAATTCATTAACCCTCTCCTTGTCTTCAAAATTTGATGCATTATCCTTCTACTTTGCGCATTCAGGAATAAATATCTTGTGATTTTCGAGGATTTGAGTCAACATATCAATTTGTTTATTAATGCAAGAGATCTCAGGATGATAGCCCTTACCACAGTATATACACTTACTCGTTTCACCTTTACCTTTCTTATTCCAGGAATTCTTATTTGATCTTGAAGACTCCTCATGAGACTTTGAGTTGAATTTCTTTTGATCAGGAGGCTTCTTTGACTTCTTCTTGCCTTTGGAATCCACCTTTGAATCTCTAGCAACCAAAGCTTGATCTTTGGAAGGCTTGATGGTTCCCATCATGACCAACTTATCTTGATCTTGGGTCAACGATTCCATGAAATATGCAAGTGAAGGAATATCCCAGTTTCAAACTGTCAATTTTCTGGCATGGAAGGTTGATACAAACACTGAATGATCATGGCCAAGCTTTGAAAGGATATCCAAGACTAGTTGTTCATCTATATTTTCAATACCATATTGCTTTAACTGAAGAACAAGAGATTTAAACTTGGAGAAGTATACTTGTAAGGACTTGAAATTGCATGGAATCAGTGAGACAAGCTCATTCTCTAGTGAATGTCCCCTCATTTCATCTGTCTTTTCAAATAAGGTTTAGATTTTCTCCCATACTTGATTCTGTGATGTCAATCCATCTAGATGGAAAAGAAGGTCTCTGGAAATGCTGATACACAAGAGACCATACACCTCATCTCTCCTATTGTGACACTTGATATTCTCTCGTTCTACATTGGGATCAGCCTTAGTTTCCATAGTCACTCTAAAGAGGAATTTACTCCTTCACAAAATATTCATATGTGCCTTCCATTACAAGCAGTTGAATGGAGTCAAGATAATATGCTGAGATTGATACATTTCTTCAGCAACTACGCCCTTAACAGACTGAATGCACTCCCTAAGAGAGTGATTTCGATCCTAAAAAAGAAATAATAGAGCAGAACAATCAAGCTAAAGTAGCTCTGATACCATGTGAAAATTAATCCCAAGCTTAGATCAATTGAACTCACAAAATTGCTTAAAAAACATGTATAGATCCACTCGAATTGGAGACTGAAATTGGTGCATAACACAAACTTGCATTGATTAAGTTTATATAAGCCAAACTTATAAAATAATAGGTTGTCCAAATATAATTACATCAGATATTTGAATGCCTAAGGAGGCAAGTTGAATCCTCACAAAAGCAGGCTTACTAAAAGTCAAAACCCCCCCCCTAGGTGCATAAAACACTTTCCAAACCAGTCAAGAAGGTCACAAATTGGATGAATGAAGTGTATAAATTAATAAGTGATGTAAATTGAATATACTCATGTTTTCAAGAGAGAAAAATATGGAGGATGAGTTGTGAAAAAAAACAAGGCAGTTGCTAAGTGACTAGCTTTCAACTTTTTCCTTAAAAGATGCTTAAAAGTAGTCAAAACTCGGGATAAGGAAGGAATGCACACTTACTAAACTAGGAAGTATGTAGAGTTGTCAGAATCTTATCCAGAATCTAAAGAAGGCACTCCTAGAGGCATTTTAGGCAAGTTTTGACCAAATGGTGCAAGTGGATGCCAACTAGATAGTGTGGGACCTAGGAAAATTAATCTTTAAGATTAATTATTTTATCCTAAGTATGGGAATGGGTTTTTGGTTATTCTAAAAAAATTTGGGCCATGTGACATTCAATCCTATATCTAGATAGCAAAAAAAATATCACTTAGAATTATTTGCACAAAGAGATAGTAAGAATATAGAAGAAATATTGGATAGAACACTAGAGGAAAATCACTCCAGTGGGAAGTTTTCCACTCTATTCATTGGGAAAAAACCCAGTACAATATATAGGAATTATTAAATTAAATTCCATTGGATACAAAATACTATATGACCAACTCACATTATTCTTGGCTTATCTTGACTAGTTCCCTCAATCTATGACATTGTGCCAAGTGTAACTCCAAGTAGTGGCCATAATGAGGTGGAATGAACCTAGATGGACCATGAAGTGGTTAGGCAAGTCAACAAGTGTGAAAGGAACCATCATTAGGGTGATAGAGGTGGTTTAGTGGCTTGGTTTTTGACCATTAATGATAAATTTGACCAAATCCTAAAGAGGGTGCACCCAATATCCTTAAAACATGAAATGCAATAACTACCCCATAAATGAAGCATAGAGGGGTGCATTGACTCCATAAAATAATGAAAGGAGTGGGTAAGTGGAAAAACAAGATTTTAAGGCATAACCACTAGCCTAAGTGGGTCAAATGTGGACAAACTAGGATCCAAGATACTCGACTAGGAACTAGAACCATTTTCACATGGACAACTTACACTAAACACTTGGAACCTTATGCAACGATTATTAACCAAGGTATAGATAGGAAATATGTTCCAACACATAATTCCAAGAATTATGGCCTGTATTAATATCATAAGACAAATTACTTATGTGCTTACAACTAAGGGTGAAGTCCCTTATGGCTCAGTCGACCCTATACATTACAACATAGCTCTATGGTTGTACATGGTCCATCTCCAGCTCAAAGGAGAAATATCAATACAATTCTAAGGGTCTGAGCCCCTTCTCTCTTACCTCAATGGATATTTATACAGGTTGTCATTTTTCTTAGGTGTCTTATAGAAGCTTCTATCTTCGTTTGAAAATATCTATGGCACACAGTTCCATATGTCCTCCTCACCTGCAACCATCCCTTCTCTGCAACTGATCTGCCTACCCTTTGTTGTGTCCTCAACATGGTCTGTCCTTCTGTAGTCTTAGAATTTGACATTCTTGAAATCCCCATTGGTCAGGTCTCAATCGGTACACGTTAATTCTAATTAGTCTCCCAATGCAACCGCTCGCTCCACATCTTTATATCGGCATTCCTCTCGACTGCCTTCACTTAATATCTTCCTTTTTGTTTGTAAGAATCCCCTTCAACCAGAATACTCTCACTCAGTCTTCATCTCCATCTCGTATCCCATGATTGACCATGACTTTATCAACATTCCCGCGACACTTCTTTATTAATGTCGACCTTTCTCTCATCAACCTCCTCGTCCCCACGACCAATCACACATGGTATCTACTTCGACTGTCACACAATTGAGTCTACCACATCAACTTCTTAATCTTGAATTCATCTATTTTCGTTTGTCATTGTTATCATCAACTAGAATCCACTCTGGTCTGTTGACTCGCAATAGCCATATTCTATGATTGTAACTCAGTCGTTGTCACTCATGTCGACACCTACCTTGTCGACTACTTGCTTTGACTATACCAACACTCATTTGTCCTCTTTCTTTGACCACTTCATGGTAGATGGTATCCTATTTGTTACTTCATCACTAATCTACTTAGTCATTCGACTAGTTTCTCACCTTTGGCTACGACTTGGAATTCTTCCACAAGCTGTCTCTTGGTCATATTAACCATCTAGGGCCACTACCCTTTCCTTAACATAGAATGGATTGACTCTTCCCTTGTGACCATAGTCACTCATATTTATCCTGTCTAGTCTTGATCAACCAAATATTCTCAACCATCTTCGTCAACCACTCAGTCCTACGGCTAATCCTTCCTCCACTTTGAATTTTGACCGCAACTGCCTGCCACCACTTCTGGTCTATCACTCGACCACTTCTGTAAGAATATAAGTCTTACATGTTCGAAAAATTATTTTTATATATAATTGATGATTTTTGCAATAAGTCCATGTGGATTATATATTTATGAAGAGACACCTATAAACAATTGTTAGTTTTTCCACATTTAAGCTAGTATTATAACAAGATCTTTTCACTGAGAGAATAACAAGTACAGCAATCACATAAGCACATCACAAGAGACAAGAGACACAAAGCTTTTAGGAGGGGAAACCATAAATGGAGAAAACCCCTCAACTTCCTCTAAGATAGTATCACAACAAGATGTGACCCAAAACAGTAAGATGACCTCCCTTCACAATAGCAGCCTTCTATCTTCTGTCAAGCACAAGAATTTCCTTCTCCAAAAGTGCGCCACACTTGAGAGAGCAAGAGAGCTAAGTCACAAGTGATAAATAGAGAGACACACACTCTCTATTTATATTAGTCCGTTCACTTAAGTTGCCATTTCACACGTAGGCTCAACCCTTATAATTACTACTCGAGCCTACACCTTAATTAGCGTATAA
>LPNX010456793.1:172462-208903 GCA_001517045.1 Pseudotsuga menziesii | reverse complement strand
TTTAACTGAAAATTTTGGAGATAGAGGCCATCATTGAGTTGTTTCATTTGCTGTCATAGATATGGATCATAATTAACCAATGTCAATAGTTAACCATATGGTTTTTTTATGGTTAATTGAATTCCAATCTCAGCTCTAAAAAACGTGTAGAAACTACAATTCTTGAACCGATGGGCATATTGGCATGGGTTTGTGGGATTTATATGGGGAAAGGCTTTGAATATTTCGTTGAATCCAAAACCATCATATAGCGGAATGTCCAATGCATATTGAATAAATCTTCAGTGACCGCCCCACTCATGTACTACTGCAAAGTAATAAAATTTTATGGGTTTCATCATTTATTCGCAGGGTTTTAGAATTTATTCACAGGGTTCCCATTCAAAGAGAATTTGTGGGTTTTGGTGTTGATCTGTTATCATAGCTACATGTGATAAATTATATAGTTAATTGCGACTGTGGAGAATTACATCATAATAACAAAAATCATATAGTTCATTTATGTTATTCTCACTTAGGTTTAAAACCCATAACTAAATAGACATGACATTAAATTTATGACCAATTTTACATAACATTAAACGTACATAACACTTACAAGAGTATACATGACATTAAATTTATGACCAAGCTTCCATTATACTAAATGTAAATAACACTTACAAGAGTGTAATAATTTTCAATTAAAAAAAAACCCATATGGTTAACTATTGTTATTGTCTACAAAAATCCATACCTTTGGCACAAAAATATCTCTGGGCGATCCATCTCTGCCCACATTTCCAATATCCAATTGGGTTTCTCTGATTTTCAAATGGGCATCGATGACGCACCCTTTGTTAGCATAGGAAACTAGTATTATCTCTCTGTTGGGAACTAGATGCTCCATGCTGCAAACAACCTCAAATGTAGACACCAACACTCACTGCACTTCAAAATAATTAAAAAGGAAGTACGTCGCTTGACAAAATCAGTGAGTTTTATTTTTATCCATAGATCTCTGCATGACACATCTCGCTGAACCGTTTTTTTTCCGAAGTGCATCTCACTCAACCTACGAACAGTTTGATTACGAAGTACGCTACACAACATGTCAGCTGTTGTGTGAGTAAACTTATGAGTCAATTGGTTTGGTTTGGTTGAATAGACACGCACTTAAAATTACTTAGCAAATTGGTAAAGTGCTAAGATGAATTTTTATTAACTATATAGATTCATTCTGATTTAACATGGATCCATTTTTTTTTTTAAATTTATGAAAATTAGTTTCAATTATTTTTGGTGTATTTTTTTTTTAATTTTAAATTCAAGAAATTTGGTTTCTCTTGCTTGAATGATAGAAATTTTAATTACTTTTCATAATTTTTCATTTTATGAGTGGACATTATTTTTAATTACTTTTTATTTTTGGTAAGGTTATGTTACAACATCTTCCCTAAATTTGAATGTAAAGCATATGGCTTCTTTGGATGCCATAAGAACCATGCTTCTTTGGATGACATCATACTAAAAATATTTATGCATAATCACACTCTAAGGGATTGAATCCAACTCAATGATGATAATCTAGTCTAGAAGTCCCGGGACATGTGCTAGAACATCATGATGATAGCTGATTTTGTGTTTCTAGCTGAGCGGTGACACATGGGGCGGTCTACATTTTACTAAACATTAACACTGCAGGTGGATTCAGAAACAAAGGGGTCTTTGAATCCATTTGCAGTGTTAGAATTTAGTAAAATGTACAAATTCATTATCAAATTTTCAATTTTTTCCATTCTCGGAGTGACACAATTAAAAATGACTAGATAAATGACCAATTTTTATATGGTCATTTGTATTCTACATATATCGTGATCAAATTTGGTCATTTATCTTGGTCGTTTTTAGTTGGTTTCTATCCCGTGACCAAAAGTGGTCATTTATCTTGGTCGTTTTTAGTCAAATCACTTAGAATTATCAATTTTGGTCATTTATCCCTTCTAGGAGATTGTGGTGACCAAAAATTTTGGTCTCCTGGTCATTAATCTCTCATTTTCCACTAGTGATAGAATGATGAACGTCGCTCGAATAGACAAATTGTCAACTCTGTTGGATTCAAGACATCGATATAGTGTTAGGGTGGCCCTCTAGTTTGGGTCCATGGACAAGGGATTGTTTTTTCGTTCAATTTTGGAAACTAGGGTTTTGCTCAATAAGTGAATGTGATTTTTTTGCACATGCGGGTGAAATTTTCATATTGCTCAACCGTGAATGTGTGGCTAGTGTTTCCACATAAAACATGCCTAAAAATGTTTGCATGACCCACTGAAAGCCATTTTTGATGCACGGTTTCCATTCTATGCCCCAGGTAGGGATTCAATAGGTGTCCATGAAAGCCTGTAGGAGGTGGGATTCAACGTGCCTAGAATGATGACCAATGCTCGGATCGATGAACCGTCACCTTTTTTGGATTCAATACATCAGGATAATGCTAAGGTGGCTCTCTAATCTGGGTCCATGGACAAGGGATCATTTTTTTGTCAAATTTGGAAACTAGGGTTTCACTCAGTAAGTGAATGTAAAATTTTTGCACATAGGGGTCAAATTCGCAAATTACTCGACTCTGAACGTGTGGCTAGAGTTCCCATATGGAAAATGCCTAAACACGCTTGCAGAACCCACCGAAAATCCTTTTTGATTCACGGTTTCCATTCTATGCCATGCTTAGGGATTGAACAAGTGTCCCTGAAAGCCTATAGGAGGTGGGATTCAACATTACATAGATTGATGACTGTTTCATGGATCCACAAACCATCAGCTCTGTTGGATTTAGTACATCAAGATAGTGCTAGAGTGGCCCTATAATCTGGGTCCATAGAAAAGGGATCATTGTTTTTTGTCAATTTTGGAAACTAGGGTTTTCCTCAGTAAGTGAATGTGAAATTTTTGCACATAGAAGTTAGCTTGAAGGTGATTGTATATCTTCCCCTCTTGAAAAAATAATTGTTTCAAACTATTATTCCATGTGCATCTGTCAAGAATTATGGTACCTGTTGTGAGGTGTTGAACTTGACTTATTTCCCATCATTGTCAACCAAGAAATATTCTTTGTTTTTGTTTAAATCAAGGCAAAAGGATTTGTCAATCTCTATGTGGAGGTGAATTTTTCTTAGGATCTCATATCATTCATGGGACTGGAAACTCGAAAGAAGGTTGTTTCCCATAATAAGTTGGTTAGGTCATCCAAGAGATGTGAGCATTTGTACGATGAAATGGAGGAGGAGACAATTCCATTACGTAGGTAACCATGTAATGGAACATGTTTATGTTTAGAAACAAGTGGCCAACCTATTACTCCATTATTACAAAACATATATATCTTCATGCTACGAATGCTTTGAATAATTCTCCATAAGCATGAATTTATAAAACAAGATTAAGAAAAGTAACTTCTCTAATCAATTTAACCTATAATAAAATTACACATAACTTTCGTCTCTTTCAAAGTTGTTACTCGAGGCCATTCATCAAATGCCATGTACATTAACAAAATGATAAAATAATGTGCAGGACATACATAATGTGTAGGACATAGTCATAAACATGATTTTGAATCAAGCTTATAATACTCAGATAGTTTTAGGTTTGATGTGTATCCCATGTATTTGTTCGATGAAAGACATCATGCCAAACACTAATTTTATTTATGTAGACCACACAGGTGCATCACATCGGTGTGTCAACTTTGCACATCCTTTAAAAGTTTGTTAGGTTGTTATTTGGGTAAGGTGCTTTTGTATTCCACCTAGTTGGATCAATTGCTTAGCTGTGCTGGGTGCTTATGTGTATTAGGTATGTTCCATCTTCGTGAATACAATTTAACATTGTATATGCGATTAGATCGTGGTAAAAAAAAATTAAAATGTACATTTTTGTCATTACGTAATATTGTAATTGTGCACTGTTCTAAAATTTATAATTGATATCTCCATGCAATCATAACTTTCTATAAAAAATTGGGAACATTACACATATAAACATTCTTGGCCACATGTGTATAATCACACTTAAAAGATTGAACCATGAAGATCTCAAGAGCCTTGATATGAAATATTTTTCATATCATGAAAGTTATAATACAAAAATAGAAGGCGCATCTATGGCCTACTAATGTACATGTATCAAAAACACATTTTATCTACATGTGCAAAAAAAAGCACATCTGTCCTAGACCACGTGCCCCTATACACTAACTCCAGATTGTACATGAAAATACATATATGTTCTGGACTAACACATTAAAAATCTAACTTTATCTTGTTTTTTCTAGACCCTGATGCTTTTCTCCTCTGTCTACGACCATTGTTCATCTCTAGCGAATGAAAATCAATAACAATATTTCTTGATTAGGTAACTGAACTAGTACTGTCCAACAATAACAAAATTTGAAAATTTAAAATATGACTCAATTGTAATTAAAACAAGGACTCACTGCATCCGTTGGGGGTATAGGTGCCTCTGGTGTCGAGCGTATAGGTGCCACCGGGGTCCTCCTCTTTGCAGAGAGTCTCTCTGTAATGCTTATCTATGAATAAAAAAAAATATGTCAATTATCTCATGAATTATCAACATGTACATGAATGAGAAAGTACTAATCAATTATGTAAAAAATGAACATCTCACAGAAAAAAAAACATTTGTAGGGGATTATGCTGGGACTATTCAGTAGTAAGAGGAGCCATAGGTTTGAAATCAACCTCAGTTGCATGCACTAATGGACCAGGGTGTGGATACATTCACCAAGTGATAAAATAGTTAGACATCGTGCATTTCCATAAACAATACAAATGAAATGTACAATTACAAATATTCAAGTAGATGTACCTCAGTGTGACTTATCCCTATTGTAGATGCATCGTTAACCACGATGTCAACAACCTGAATAAGGTATGGCACAGATGACTCTACATTCTAGTGTTGTAAATATGTGAAAATAGCATTAAGAAAAACTACTTGTGAAGTGAATTCATGGCTAAACAAGAAATGCCATTGGAAGTGTGTACATTGCTGGGGGATGAGTAGGTTGATCCTCATGCACACCCACTCTGTTCAAGGAAGAGGGTCATCTAGTGTAAGCATCCCCCTTATCTATGTTTGGACTACATGGAGATCCAAACCAAAGAGGCGGTGCAGGGATCTGCGATGATGTCTGCAGCCATAAAGTGTTACCATAGTTAGAAATGGAGTTGAATGGAAGTAGTTGAATGGATGGAATAATATGTACTGAAAAACTAACATGTTGTAATATACTTACCCCTAACTAGGACATATCTCCCCCATGGGAGTGTCCACTTCCATCAATTTCTTGCCCCTCTTTAGATGCTAATAACATCTACAAGTTTAAAAATTATAAATATTAGTTATCTATAAAGGAGTGTACGGTAAAAAATTTAAATAATTCGAACAAGATTCAGTCATAACCCATGTACTTACATTATTCAAGTAATCGTAAATTCCACCTTGGACTATGTCATTGATATCAACGTCTCCAACATCATGTTCTAAGTGGGGTTCTTGCAACTTCAAAAATTGTAAATATTAGACAATTTAATAAATTAATCAAGACTAACACATGCATTAAAAAAATTATATGTATTAACAAAATGAAAAATGTTTAAATATTACCTCAATGGTGGTTGTTTGGGCCTTGGGTACAACAACACCAAGTCATTGTAGTGGTACCATGTCTTGGTCTAGGACCATAATAGGGTCCCCCACATGATGTGCAAACATGTGGCTCGCTCTAAGGCACATGGATGTTAGTCTATCCCCACCAATGGATGTCCCTCCACCACTAGAAGCTGGTGGTTGTACACCAACAAAGGAAGAGGGTGCTCTCTAGTCAATAGTGGTCATGTTTCAAGAGACGATCTCAACTAGAGTGAAAAATGCCTCCTGTGTCTAGGAAACCATGTCATGTACAAGAGAGATGTCTACCCTCAGTAGCTGGGAATGGGGTGCATGTATATGTGGATTGGAATCTCTATTCCTAGCATTGGGGAATCCCCCTACCAACACCCTAGAAGCCCAACATATCAAAATAGTTGACATGTTTCCCCATTACAGACTCTGCATACAATTTTGAGGGGAAGTACAACAGTACTTCCCTATTGTTGTCATCCAATCCCAGGCAGTCTAAATAATCCCATGCAATATAAATAATGAATAGATGTGTTGTTTTGTTATTTTGAGCTTTTTTACATTGTTGTAGCTCAACCCGTTAGCATATTTCTATCTTTTCCTCTCCCTGTAAGATATGATGCTATACAAAGCATCATTCAATATTTCGATCATATCAACAATAGACAAAAAAAATCTGACAAGGAGTGGAAAAGCTCATCTCCACCCCTCCAAGCAGTACCAATCTCTCTCAAATGGCCAATAACCCTCAATATCTATGCATTGTTATCTATTGTTATAGAGAGAAATTCCTATGGCTTGGGGTACCACAACAGACAGCTTGACTCCAGAAATCAATCCCTTCCAATACGCAACAGAAATAAGACGTCTAACACTAAAGGATCAAACCTCGTACCTTATTTCGGATGGTTGAAGTAGATCCCCGTTGAGCTTTCCAATCTTCAGCTTGAATTGATATATTACTTCCTCAACAAGAAGTAAACAATGCAAGCATACTATATATCATGGTGTTAGATCTATTCTAGCATATATAAGCAATAATGTAAAAACATCTGACATAATCCAATAGATACAATATTCATTCAAATATACATTATTGGACAGGAAAAGATATTTCTATTAATATAAATCAGAGATTACAAGATATATACAACCTCTGACAACACGTCTATGAACTAGAGAAACTGAATCCCCCATTTGGGTCTCCACCACTTCAATCCTCCATCTCTCGATAGCAAGCTCACAAGCAAAAGGTAAGCTTGGGAAGAACACAAAAGTGCTCCAAGGGACAAAGGGATGCAGACTCAAGCATAAGTTCCAGCAACAATGGACTATAGTTTCTTTACTCTCAATTCTCTCTTATGCCTTCAATGTACCAAGGGGTTCCTTATATAGCTTTCAAAGGGATAATGAAAGGTCAAATATGAGCAATCTCAAGGCATATGGAAGGCCAAGAGTCAAATGAGTCGGATCCATGTCAAGGAAAAATCCAAAAGGATTTGGACTATGCACATATCGTGATGTACGCGGTTATATGAGTCAAACCCACGTATGTACGCACTTACAGGGTTAAAAGCCGCGTATATCATTTTTCATATGTTTTTAGGGATGATCAAGGAAACATCAAAGGACAAAAAATGGTCCATGGGGTCTGAAGAGTCTGCAGCGGCACAGGGGAAGACCATACAAAGTGTGATTCACCTAGAGTGGTGAAATCCGCTATAATAGATGCCCCCTAATGTGTGAGGTTAGAGGGGTTATACGATGGCCGAAATACATTATAAGTCCATCCCAGAAGTGGAGTGATGAAGGATCCCAAATGGAAGACTATCCACCCAGTCAGCATAGTACAATAATACAAATCTACACATAACTGCAAGTACATATGGCAGCCCCAGATACATAAGAGTACAATGGCCATGAATAGTCATAAAACATGATATCACATATGTGGTCATCGCCACTTACAATATACATAAATAAGAATCTCCATGATGAAGATATACAAAAGGACCATGATCTTCATAATGGCTGAAGATATACAATAGATCAATATCTCCATAGTGGCTGGAAATATTTGACATATACTGGAATCAAGTCATGAGAGATGAAATCTCATGAACACTGGCACGATCAAGGAGGTAGCATATAAGAGATGCCACCAATATGGAAAGTCTTCTACACAAACCGCTACGAGTAAATGTCCTACTATGCAAATAGAGGTGTCGAGGTCGAACATAGTAGCCCATTGTTTGATTACTGGTCATTGATGTATACCGTGAATAGACACGAGATCACCCACCAATAATGAAAATGGGAATCAAGGTACTAGAGTGCAGACTAACAAGTGTGAATAAATGTGTTGAGGTTGAAAAATTGAGAGGATCCATCGATCAGGGGACATTGATGTATTTCCAAAAACTGTCGATGGTGAGAGAACCTAACACTAATGAATGCAAGTCTCAAGGCACTCAAAAGGACTCTAGATTCCAATCCAAGAATAAATTATCTGAAGTCGATGGGATGAAATCCACTGGAAGGAGGGCATTAAGGCATCCCCCATCATCCAACATGAGGTACTTAGCAAAGCTAAATAATGTGGAATTACTCGATCATAAGGTGCATGAACTAGTAACTGTACCGGGAATAGCTGACTTGCAAAGTCAAGATAACCGAGGAATGGCCGGCACATGCTTCAACTTCCTTCAAACAAGAGCATAAGGGCGTATGGTGAATTAATGAAGGCAGCATAGACTTGATATACAAACTGGGACATCTCTGTGACATAAGAGGGAACAATAGAGGCTCCATAGGGACTGGAAGCTTAACCAGTCGGTGGAGATAAACTCAGATAAATGAGTACATATCCTAAATTCAAACTATAACCCAACCAATGGATGTGATATACAGTGCTTTGTTCGAAGGTGACACGACTCAATAGCTGCCAATGATAACATCTTTCCTTGTCCGGATTTTTGGTTTTTTGATTTTTTTGGACTTTTTCAGTTATTTGAAAAGCTTGAAAAAAGAATAAACTAGCTTTATAGTTACAAACTAGGAGGAGACGAGTGTCATAAGGGAAAACAAACTAGTTCCAAGCAGTGGAACATACCTATGCTCAATGTAAGGATACATGTGTAGGATATCAACACTAGGGGGAAAATCCCCTCTCCGTAAAAAGGGAAATCAAGTTGCGAAGGATATAAAAAATGGCTCTGCATGGCTAGACATGAGACAAGCTCAGGCTATATGGCTGAAACGCAATGTCAGGGGAGCCAGCATAAATATCAATAAGGTAGGAAAAGCTCATGATAATGCATTTACAACTTGACATAGGGGAGTCCTGAGGGAAATAGACCAGCATAAGATCAAGAGGAGTATGAGGCTCTTGCGAAATGTCATGGCAGTACTATACAGTAGACTCCCACAACCTAAAGGAGAAAACATCGGCATGGACACCAAATGCAAATAAGGCGCTAACTAGGGTACCCATGTAAGGTAAAGCTCTACCACTCACATCATGCCACTTCTAAAGAAACAAGAAGGTTCTGTGACATAATAGAGTGGGTTTGTACCTAAGGTCATGATGATATGGTCATAAGGTCATGCAAAATGAAAACAGTGGTGAACCAAACCTATATGCCAGTTTAGACATCATACCTGAAATCGGTATGAATGGGTCAATCCAATGGCTGAAACGACACTAAAAAGGGTCTTCTACATCACAAATTATGTCAAAAACTGTCCAAAATGGTTAGAAAATGTCGAAACTATAGGAAAGGGGGTAAAAATTTTCAAATATTTGAAATTTTTTCTACAAATAGTAAAAAATATAAATCATTCGAAACTTTTACCCATTTGAGCTCTGATTTTCAACTGCAAATTCTAGGAGATCCAGCCGGCAGAATTCACAATTGTTTCTTCCAGGTATTTACTCATGCTCTCCTATTGCATTTTGATATAATTTCTATTGATTTTCATGGTCAAATGAATTTTTTAGGCCATCTTTACATGAGCATTGTGGCCCACATGGATATCAAGTATTTTTTCGCATATAGGGCTGGCTATATGCGGAAAAGGGGCTAAAACCTACGTACATACGTGGTTGTTTTCAAAACAGTCATGTATCAGGTCGCGCATGTGATTTTACAAGAAACTAATGGGAAATTTTCCAACTTTTTTTGCAGGATGGTGCTAGAGTGGAGAGAGCATGAGCATGGTGAAGTAAAGGAAGCAGTAAGGGCCGACTTAATGGCTCAACAAGCTCTTTGTGCATGCGGACTCTACAAGGTTTGGCATCTTTGTGGTTTGAGGGCCAAACCAAGACTGCTATAGATGCTGGTAGACTATTGGGATCCAGACTCAGAGTCCTTCCATATTGGTGGGATGTCCCTCACCATAGAGGTGGAGGACATATACTTTATCACAGGTCTTTCTATACGAGGGGAGGTGGTGAACCTTCGTTCCTGAGGTGGGCTAGGCAGTGGCCTGACTATCGATGAGTACATAGCTGTGTATTGCTACCCAGATACTGAGAAGGTGGGGAGTCAAGTCCCCACCAAAGCTATATAGGTGCTAGTCCTAAAGGCCATATTACTGATGCTGGGTAGGATAACATGCTTAGCATCACTCCATCAGGCCTCATGGTCGCTGATGTTCTATGCGGTGGACTGTATGAGACCCACCATCTATGAATGGAGTACTACACTATTGAGCAACATGAAACACTAGCTCAGTGAGTGTAAGGAAGGCAGGGTACAGAACTTCGGGTTCAGCAGTATTCTGAGCACATTTTTCTTCAAGCGTGTTCCAGGATTGAGCCCTAGAGTGGACATTCCTCTCCATAGGGTTTGAGATCCGGCCCAACGACATTAGGAAGATGCTATGCATAGACTAGGGGGTGGTAGGGTGGGAAACCCATATCCAGCTCACTTATTTCCATGGTGGCGATGACAGATAGTTGCCATAGATGACTACCCTTATGTAGGGATAGACTTCCGGGGGGATCCGAACATGCCATTGCCACCAGGATCAGCATATGGTGAGATAGGTACCGAATCTCGACTCTCACTCTTTTTAAAAATTTTGAGTTCTTTAATTTTTTTTTGTATTTTCTTGATTATGTGGAATCAAAAAGACATGTTTTTGCACGACAACACATAGTGACATCTACCATTTATGTGCAGATGTGGGACCATGGCGACCAGAGGGCTTCTCTCGTCATAGATGAAGGGGAAGAGGAGATGACATCACAGGTGTGGATGCGGAGCGAACGCTCCAGAGAATTCATACCAACTTTGTGAGACTGACTCATAGAATTCCCATGGTGCAAGTTGAGGACTTTCCTGAGGCCATGCAGCGACAGGTGGTGGGTGTACCATGCACATGGGTGCATTTGTTTCGAAGGATAGCTAGAGCTGTGGCGATGTTCCATGATCACAACCCTCCTCCTCCTCCACAGGATTAGACACCTGGGAGTGTATATTTTTTGTACGACCGTGTATTATATGATGGTGGCTTTAAAAGCCCCGATTTTTTATATGACACCATGTATTACCACATTTTTGATGTATATAAAAAAGTTTTATGGTGATCAGTTTATTTATTTACATGTGTAAAAAATTGTGTTTGTGATTAATTTTTTATGAATGAAACAAATGTCAATCTAACACGTAGTTAGCATATGAGTCAGCAACTTGATTATTATTTCTTGGAATGTGTATATATGTTATATTGTCAAATTTCCGTTCTAACAATCTCACATGTAAGAACTTTCTCAATAACGTCAGATCTCTAACATGGTACAAACCATTGAGCTATGAAACTACTAACTCTGAATCAAGACCTACCTCAACAGATAGAACGCCATGCGAAATGGCATCCCGTAGAAGCTCAATAACAATTCTATATTTAGCAACATTGTTGGAAGATGGCCATAGACATACACCTCCTGAAGACAGTACCTGACCCATAGGAGTATAAATCACCCAAGCAGTAGAGGCTAAATGTTGAGTATGACGGCTTGCACCATCTGCAAATCCTATGTAGGTGGAAGATTCCCTTGACATCTGCCAAAAGAAACAGAAACTAATCAGAAACCCGATCACAATAAGAAAAAGACCTAACGATGCAAAGTTGTACAATAATATACAACAAGCAGCCTTGGCTAAAGATCATGCATAGTATTTTTTGAGATAGAGCCCATTTCTAGGCTCCGCCAAAGCTGTGCCTTCGTAATCGACTAGCTCATAGGCACCCTTCTCTAACACACGCTTGACCACGTAAAGACCACACCACATAGGATTAAATTTCCCTGGCCCCAAGGGTTCTTTCGATTGATCCCACAAAAGGACCAAGTATCCTTCACTAAACGCTCTTGGATAGATAGAATTATCGCATTGGAACTTAATGCGACGTTTATTAACCGCTAGAGCCACCAAGGCATCTCGACGCTACTCATCAAGTTTCTCAAGGTGAACCAAACGCTCCTCCAAAGGTGAAGTGTCTGGTAAGAGTTCCAAAGCTAGCTTCAACGAAGGAATCTCGCATTCAACCGGAAATATCGAATCCACTCCATGTACAAGATGACATGGAGAGAAAACAGTGGCAGTCTTAACCGTGGTTCGATATGCCCACAAAGCAGGATATAACATAATGTGCCAATTCATCTTGCTTTGTGCGATAGTTCGTTGGAGAATGGATTTGAGTGATTTATTCACTGCCTCAAACTGTCCATTCGGTTGGGGGTAGTAAGAAGATGAATGCTCTTGCTTATACCCTAACTTGGATGCCAACTCTTCCATCATACGGTTCTGAAAGTGCGAGCCATGGTCAGTGACAAGCTCTTTCGGAATACCGAACCGAGTAATGATTTGGTTGAATACAAAGTGAGCGGATGTCTCACCATCGGATTTTACTGTAGGCATAGCCTCAGCCCATTTCATGAAATAATCAACAACCACTATAATGTGATGGTGCCCCCCAGCTGAAGCTGGGTTGTAATCCATAAAATCGAGCGCCCACTTAGTGAAGGGACTGATGGTGAGAATGGGATGTAATGGGGCAGCTTTCAAGTGCATATTACATGTGAACACCTAGCAAGGGTGGCACCTCTTGACCACATCAACACAATCTTTAAATATCGACGGCCAGAAATAACCTGCTATCAAAATATTTTGAGCTGTAGAAAGGATAGATAAATGACCACCACACACCCCTCCGTGGCAATCATTCAACACAATCTCAGCCTCATCATGAGTTAAACAACGTTGTAAAATGGAATCTACCCCATGGAGGTACAAAGTATTGTCCACTATAAGGTAGTTCTTAGAGACGTGATGTAATCGTCATCGTTCATCTCGCGAGAAGTGAGTAGGGGTCCTCTGTGTTTGTAGATATACTATGATATCCCCATACCATGGGCCTAACGTTGAGATTAAGAAGATGTGTTCATCGAAAAACATATCTTCACCAACCAACTCCTCGACCTCACTCAGGAAATCCGATATAAGCTCTGTAAAAATTAAAGACTTCTTCGACTTTGCCGAAACAAATTCGAGATCGAATTCTTGCACAATGACAATCCATTTATTATACTTTCCCCCAATCATCCTTCGGGTGAGGACGAACTGAAACAGATTGACATGGGCCACAACCAAGGTCTGGCGAAGGAGAATATAATGTCTCAAATGATGAATCGCATGTACGGTAGCTAAATCAAGCTTCTCGACATGAGAATAACGAATCTTTGTGTCAATAAGGTTTCAGCTCAGATAATATATGACATGCTCTTGGAGCTCCTCATCCCCTTGAACCAAAACCATACCAATCATCTCTAAAGACACGGCCACATATAATAGAAAATATCGACTATAATCCGGAGGAATAATCACTGGGGCCGATGTGAGGGCTCACTTGAGTGCATTGAAGGACTCCTGGGCTCGCTCATCCTGCTCAAAGGGAGTATCCTTCTTGAAGAGACGCATGAAGCCTCTAGTCAAATTGTAAAAGTTGACAACAAATATTCATAAGAAGTTCGCCATGCCTTGCAAACACTGAAGATGATGAATATTCTTCGAGGGAGACAACTGAAGTATTGCATCAACCTTCAAAGGGTTGACCCTTATACCCTCTTTCTAAATGATGAATCCTAACAACCGACCTGACTTCACGCAAAAGATGCACTTATGAGGATTTAATCTAACTGAATAGTGCTGACATCTTTCGAAGACCAATATCAAGTGATAGGGATGACGCATTCTCATACGAGAATGAGCAGCAAGATCATCCAAAAATACTTCAATATAAGACTTGAGATCGTGGAAGATCAAGGTCATTGCCCGCTGAAACGTAGCTTCGGCGTTTTTAAGGCCGAAAGGCAATTTCCAATATGAAAATGTTCCCCAAGGACAAATAAATGCGGTCTTATGTTGGTCCTCATTTTTAATCTGTATCTGATTATACCCGAAAAAGCCATCCATAAAGGAGAACACCTCGCTACCCGCACACTCATCGAAAATATGATCTATAAATGGTGTGGGGAAGTTATCCTTAGGACAGGAATCGCAGACATCAATGCATATTCAGATCACTCCCTGCTTCTTATCTACCAGAATGGGGTTTGAAACCCACTCCATCAAGGGAACGTGATAGATGAAACCGACTTTCAACAACTTCTCTGTCTCTGCCTTAATGGCAGGTGCTTTCCTAGGATTCACGGCACGTAAACGTTGTCAAACAGGCTTAGTGTTAGGGTAAGTCTTAATCTCATGTTCGACAATTTGAGGGTCAATACCTGGCATCTCATCGTAAGACCAAGCAAAAATATCATAGAATTCCTTGAATAGCTCAGTATATTCAAGAATCTAAGCATGGGAACATTTCACCCCAATATAGACATTCTGAATGGTGCCAGGATTACGAGAGATGTTGATAGGAATCATGGAATATATGTTCGCCATGTTTCCATCAGCCATCGGACAAGGAGAGCTTAATGGAACCACATGAATACCAACTCTCTGACTAAGAATATCCCTATAATCCTCATGCTCCAAATGGTCAAGCGTTGGAAGGAAGTATGATCTATGATGAAGTTCCTCCCATGGTGGCTCAACTCCCGACATAGCCTCGATAATCGCTTCATCTCAAGGGAAAACCATATCAAGGTAGTCGTGGGCATGAAAAGACTGTACTGCCCATGCCGGTAGTACATAGGGGTATTCCTCCTCCATCCGTGAAGAGGAAGAACAAGGCTCTGCAACACTCTTAAGGTTATCTTGATAACCTATCATAGCTGCAAGCAACGGCACGCTTGTCTCGACAGGCTCACTCGAAATACTCAGTGTAGGAAGAATCCAAGGGTTTTCCATATGAGTCGTGTGAAAAGACACCGAGGTCGTAGAAGTCGAAGCCTCATCGGAACAAGATCCTATCATGAGGATCGATGCAGGACAACTAAAACTTCCCATAAGGGATGGATACATGCCTACACCCACACTCCCAGTTGCTGGCTGAGAGTGCTCAATGATCGGGATCGAAGCTCCCAAAGATGTGGTAACAGACGGATTCTTGAATGTCATTTGATAAATCGTTACAATCTTCCCATTATGTGGAAAGCGTACAACGCGGAACAAGGAGGAAACAATGACTTGCATACTATACATCCTGTTCCTACCTAGCAAGATATTGTAGTCAAGGGGCGCATCAACCACCTCAACCTCTATCACAACGGTCTTCCCACCCAATCGGACTTTAAGGGAAGGAAGGATACCGTGCGGCCTAAAAGATATCCCATCAAACGCAATTAACATAGTCATTTATTTATACAGCTTGGGAGAACCCAAACCCTTCCAATAGGACAAAGACATCACAGAAGCAGTAGCGCCCTCGTTAATCACAATGCACTTGATGGTCATACCAAGACATTCTACATGCACTAAAAGAGACACATAGTAGGGAAAGCGAGGCTGCAGTATTGCAGTTTCAAATTTGATCACCGAGGAAAGAATCGTCACCATTCACACCAAGAGTAGAAAGCAATGCCTTCCTTTGTGAAGGACAGCTCTGAAGCACTTCCAATGCAGACATTGCAAAAGGAGTATGGCCCAAATCCTTGACAACTGAATAATTCTGGGAGGCTCGGGAATTTGGATTATGCCCCGAATGCTTAAGGACTCCCTTAGGAATGTGAGGTGCAGTCTCAGGTTTATCCGCAAGTTTCACAATGCGCAAAGGGGTTCCTGGTGGATCAGGCTCTTTTCTTGGGCTAGGTTGTGACAAACTATAATCTTTCACACGAGTCACAACCTTGGCAGCATGGACCATGTTAATGCACCCATGACCACTACCCTCTGGTGGATCATCATCACTAGAATGGTCATGGGACTTTGAGTTCATATTTTGATTATGCGGTAAAGGGTTCAATAGCACAACTGGGCCTTGTGCTAAGAATATCGAAGCTTCTTCAATCCAAGGGCACAAGTAAGTGAGGTGATCATCCTTACATAACTTACAAGGGAATTTAACCTTACGTTTCTCTTGCTTGTCCCCCCAGCATTTCTACCATTCTTGTCATTATTGTTAGCATTCTCATTCTTATTCCCACCCTTTCGATTATTATTCTTACCCTTTTTTCTATTACGTTCGGGCTGCTAGTTATCCTTCTAGTCCGATGATTGCACAGAAAGTACATTCGCCATTTGGGTGGGTTGAGATGAATCCGTAGCTTGTCCCGAACCAGATTGGTTGAGTGACAATTGACTAACTTGTTTTGCAACTGAATCTGTAGTTTTTGCACTTGCACAACCCACAATGCCATCAGCATGTGGTCCAGGTTTGACTTTGGGATCGAAATTGGAACGAGGAGCATTGGGAATAATCTCATACAACAAACCAGATTGAGCATAGATCAAGTCCAGTTCCTGCGCCCTAAAAATTGCTTGTTCCTCATTTTGCACTCCGGATGTGGAAAAATCCTTCGCTATATATGGAAATAATGACTTGAGGAACCACTCAAGGAGGAGCTTTGGCGATATAAAATATTTAATTAATCTCTTTTGTCTACGCCACTCTTGAATATGATCAGAAATATGGGTGGCTTTATCGTGCCGAAATGTCGACAAGATTTCAGTACCAATGTCATAGCGCACTGGTAGCTGGAGGTGATTAAGAAAAGTCATCACAAGGTCGTTGAAGAAAGCGAAAGCTCCCTTAGGTAACTCTATATACCATTTCGTAGCAGGCCTTGTGAGGGTGCATTGAAATAGTCTCAAACAGACTAAGTCCTGATGTAATGAAATCGAAGAGCACCATAGGTGAAATGTAGTAACGTGTTCGCTTGGATCCGAAGGAAGCTTGGTAGGGATAGCCGGCCAAGCCAGGTCATGAGCCACATGATTGTTTGTAAGTCTCGATAAGTCAGGAAGATTAAGCGTCGCTAGGAAAGTGATCCTAGGAAGATGAGGTATATGGACCGCTCCTTGGTTCATATAGGGTTGATTACCACTATGGCCTTAGCCATAGTGTCCTCCTCCTGTCTTACCCATATAGGGTGGTGTGGAAGTACCATAATATGGTGGACCTTGACTAGTAGGAGCTACAAAGCCATAATTAGGAGAGTAAGCAGGTTGTTGATACCCGCTTCCATAAGGTGAAGAAACCTGTCCATAATGCATCCCATAATAAGGTCCATAAGTCATCGCATGCGATGTCCCATGAGACACTCCGTAGGTAGGAAGATAAGCTCTAGAAGTAGGGATATACATACTGGAAGTAGGGATATATGCTCCGGAAGTAGCAAGCTAACCTCTAGAAGTGTGAACATAGCCTTCCGAAGCAGCGGGCAGTATGTAAACGTGAGATACAATCGGCCTAGTAACCACAGTACGGAACTGACTCGTAGCCATATACCGGCTCGAAGGACCATGTGAATAAGTTGGAGGATGTAAATTTGAAGAACTAGGGGCCAAGGACAAAGGAATATGAGTAATAAGATATGTACTATCGCCTATCGTCACTCGTCTCATATCTGGTATCCTAGTAGGATCGCTAACTCTAGACCTAGGAGGGATATATGATGTAGCTTCCACCACTGGGACGGAAGCTGCAATGTGACTAGTGCTCCTAAACCTCTCTGCATGGTAACGAATGAGAGTGCCCCGAGGCATAGTGCTAGGCTCAAAGTCAGATTCGACATGAAATGTCAAATCATGCATAGGAAAACCATTCATACCATAACTACCATAGCTAGTAGTGGCGAGTTCAAAATGAGTCTCGGTGTCCTTCGGCATGCCATACCGGTAACGCGTCAATGGGGAATCTGCCCTAGAGTGAGTAGGTCTATCATGCAAGGCTCCTATCTTAGAAATCATAGGACCCAACTCAGCTAATTCGGGTGAAGGATCGTACGTAGGAGTAAATTCCCCATCATCTACACGAGTGGGAGGAGGTGGTTCAGGAATACCTTCTGAAGAATCCCCCATGGTGTGTGAATAAATGTGTGACATAGTCCACCTGAACTGTCTAGGTCTCTCTCCCAAAGGAGGAGGAGAAGTAGAAGGCGGAAGTCCTGCTAAATGACGAGAACGGCGTGGAATCGCACTCGAATCCACAATGACTCAAAAAATAGCAAAGACTCTCTATTTACGTAAACCCTAGTTCAACTATCATGCACAGAGCAATCACTAATAAAATCTAAAGCCAAATGCAAGCAAACAAGGGCTGGATAAGTGAGCTCCTGAATGAAGCAGGTATGTCTTGCCTAGGAGAGGCTTGAGACTCCCATACACAACAAGCGGAGGTATGTAACCAATTATTGTGTCCCTTAGCTTCAACGCATACAGCGACTGTGCTGTCCGACCCCAACCTCGCTAGGACACCTACATAATAACCTATACAAGTACCCCCTCGATATCCTAGGTAAGGCCACTAAGTTCACCTCAATATAATCAATGATCAGGCGGACAGTCACAGGCGGGATTGACCGTATGGGCAGGGTAGCAAGGCCCGAAAATCTCGAAAGAGCCCCCAGATACGAATACAATCCTGGAAATATCTCTAGTGCTACTCAGTTATGACTAGGGGTCATCCTAATCAATAACCGCTCACACTGCCTCGTGCTTAACTCTCGTTTGAGAGGAGGATCCTAGGAAGAATGGTTATACCAAGGATTTCACACACTCACCTGGACAGACACCTAGATGTTGTTTTTTAGTGATCTTGGAGAATTGACTTACAATGAACTATTCCAAGATCCCAAAACCTAAGCTTGTTGGTGCACGCTAGAAAAGAAAAGAGTGTAATTCATTTTATTTAGCGTTGATTTTAGTTGGCTTTATTACTCAAAAAAGGGATATGACTGTGCAACTAGTGGTATTATGACACAACATGAAGTAAAATGCACACCTAACAATCAATGCAAATGCATTGTGTCCATGAAAATAGGGTATGCTACTACATGAAATGCACAATTCTTATTCAAATGATGAATGCAAATTTTCCTATATGAAGTCCTAACTAGTACTCCAAAGCAAATCTAGATCTAGTGCAAGTACAATGCAAAGTGCAAAATGCAATGCATAATGATAAGCAAATGTTTTTTGGATTTTTTGAAAATAAAAGAGATGAAAAAAGAAAAAGAATGATTCTACGACCCCTAGACTCTGCAAGCACACCCAAACAGCACTCAAGCAAAGCACTAAGGTAAAATAACTCTAATGCACTAATCTCAAACAAAAAATCGAAAATGCCATGACAAGAACTTTCCTAAAAAAAAATTTAGGCTAAAAAAATACGTTTCTGGTCAGAAACAGAGGTCTAAACAGACTCAGGCAGTGCTAAAGGAGACTTAGCAAATATCATAATTCACCCAGCAACCAATTATCTTCCACAAAGAGGAAAAACCAAGGGTATACGCAAATGTTCATAGTAAACCCACGTGTATACACGGAAATCACAGAAGAAACCCCATGTATACGCGACTGTAAATCAAAACCCGTGTACAGGAAGAAAAGGTACATAAAATCAAGGAAAACAGATAGGCTGAGACAAACTTCACACCAATCAGACTCTACCAGGCATACATGCCCCCAAACCTGACACAGAAACAAGAGAGAAAGAGTAATTCAAATACATTGAATTCCAAGAAAACAACCCCCAAAGGAAAACTACTAGGAACTCCCCAGCGGAGTCGCCAATTCTGTTACAGAGAGAAATTCCTATGGCTTGGGGTACCACAACAGACAACTTGACTCGAGAAATCAATCCCTTCCAATATGCAATAGAAATAAAATGTCTAACACTAAAGGATTAGACCTCGTACCTTATTCTGGACAGTTGAAGTAGATCCCCATTGAGCTTTCCAATCTTCAGCTTGAATTGATATATTACTTCCTCAACAACAAGTGAACAATGCAAGCATACTATATATCATGGTATTAAATCTATTCTAGCATATATAATCAATAATGTAAAAGCATTTGACATAATCCAATGGATACAATATTCATTCGAATACACATTATTGGGCAGGAAAAGATATTTCTATTAATATAAATCAGAGATTACAAGATAGATACAACCTCTGACGGCACATCTGCGAACTGGAGAAACTGAATCCCCCACTTGGGTCTCCACCACTTCAATCCTCCATCTCTCTATAGAAAGTTCACAAGCAAAAGTTAAGCTTGGGAAAAACACAAAAGTGCTCCAAGGGACAAAGCGATGCAGACTCAAGCATAAGTTCTGGAAACAATGGACTATAGTTTCTTTGCTCTCAAATGTCTCTTATGCCTTCAATGTACCAAGGGGTTACTTATATAGCTTTCAAAGGGATAATGAAAGGTCGAATCTGAGCGATCTCAAGGCATATGGAAGGCCAGGAGTCAAATGAGTTGGATCCATGTCAAGTAAAACTCCAAAAGGATTTGGATTATGCACACATCCCGTTGTACGTGATTATATGGGTCAAACCTGCGCATGTACGTGCTTATATGTTTAAAAGAAGCGTATATCATTTTCCATATGTTTTTAGCGATGATCAAGGAAACATCAAAGGACAAAAAATGGTCCATGGGGTCTAAAGAGTCTGCAGCAGGACAAGGGAAGGCCATACAAAGTGTGATTCACCTAGAGTGATGAAATCCACTATAACATCCATAGTAGGTACAACAATCATAAATAAAAATAAAATATCATTAGAAATATAAACACATGTTATAATGACATCTCTAAGCACTGAAAACTATATAACTAATGTACGACAAATAACATAAACTAAATCTATTATGTAAATTTAAAAGTTGATCTTGAATTTTACAGTAAAGAATAAACATTTAACATTGTTTCATTTCATATTTATGTCCTAAATTCAAGTATTTATTCCAATTTTTAAGTATGCATGTCTACATAAAGTGTCTTGAGTGCATATGTTGATTGCGAAGCTCCTCTAGCTTATTTTAAGGCTTGGATTATGAAGTTTCATTGAAATTGTGAGGTGCTGACTATTTCCTTTACAGGACCAGCTCCTAGATTGTGGGTAGAGGAAACAACTAGACCCTAGAATAGGCAACATAATGTGTTATTGATGAATAAAATTCCAGTATAGGCAACGATTTTGTTAGATATGTAATTATTTGTTGTAGCATGATGTGTTTTGGACTCCAAAGTCTATTTAGCAGATATTTATGGATTTTATGGTTGCAAGGGTTCCACTGGATTATATTATGTATGATAGTATGTGATTGGCATGTTTAATCAAACACATCAACCTACCTATGTATCTTCATGTTCGTAGAGTCTATTGTTGAACTTTGTTGTCTTGACCTTGACCAAAAAGTACCCTTCGTTCAAGATGAAATATTTGTTAAAAACATGGGAAGCTTTTATACCTTATTTTAACACTTGGATTAGGAAGTTTCATCAAAACTATAAGGTGTTTGTTGATGTTATTGGAAGACCAGCTTCGATATTTCAGATAGAGGGAAGGGATTTACCATGTTTGTTTATGTATTTTAGGGGAATATATGAATTCCACTTGTTTTTTTTTTTAGTTGTATGCAAGCTTGCAACATAATTGACAAACTTTGCATATTTTTTAATTTTGGTTTGGATTCACAATGATGCTTGCAAATATACATATACGAAAATAGTGAAGTTTGTTTGTTTTTTATGAGTTAATTGGGGTTTTGGTTTACATTGGCATGTAAATTACTTATGGAAACTTTCAATGTGTTTGGAAAACTTTGCATATTTATGAATTATGGTATGGATTCACAAGGATTCTTATGAGTATGCATATGGAAATAGTGAAATTCATTTGTTTTTTGAGTTAATTGGGGTTTTGGTTTCCATTGGGCATGGGAATTTTGGGTATGAATTTTTGTAAATAATCAAAATTATTTAATTTTTATGATTAAATTTGGGATTTGGTTTTTATTGGCCAATTACATCGGGGTTTTTGTTTCCATTAGCCATTATTTAATTTATTTGGTATAATTTTTCAATTTAGGGAAAATAAATTGATGAACAAAGAGAAAAAAACATGAAAAGAAATGAGGAAAACACCTCACAAATAGGAGGTTGATCCAAAGGTAGAGGCGGATGGCTTTGGCACACCCAAAAACGCTTTCGCCCAGTCGAGATTTGCTCTAAAGAACTCCAATAGCCATGCGATGTGGCAAAAAAGATGAGCTGGACCTGTTTTAAAAAAAAGAGGCTTTCCAAAATGTGAGTGCGATTTTGTTCACTAAAACGGAGCCACAATTTGTTTGAATAAAGTGGAGGCATGATTTTCTTAAATAAAACAGAGGCACGATTTGGTTTACTATTCTAATTGGCATGCATATTGGCAGCCTTGGGACTAGGCTTGGCAGGTTCTGGATTGCTTGGGATGATTTCTTTTTTTGGATCAAGAGTGATTGAATTCACTCGACCATTGCAATCTAAAAGGTCCCTCAACTTATTGCACACACCCTTACCTTTATATACATATTCTCGCCTACGTGGAATTCTCTAGGAGTTATTTTTAAGTCAGCACAATGTTTTGTCTCTCTTAGAAAACTTTCAAACTTTGTCGTACCTGTTTCGCTGATAGTTCCATATCCTGTAACAATTCAAGTCCTAAAATAAACCTATCAACTGGACTACTCCAAGAAATTGGAGCATTACTTTTGTGTCCATACATAATTTCAAAAGGACCCATACCCTCTCATTCTTGAAAGTTATTATTGTAATAAAATTACACTAAGTCTAAGTAATGTTCCCACTTACCCAGTTTGTCTATTACATATATTCTAAGCATGTCTTCTATGACTTGATTTACCCTTTCAGTATGTCCATCTGTTTGTAGATGATATGCGGCACTGAAATTCAATTATGTGCCTAGTCCTTTAAATAATGCTTTCCAAAAATTTCATGTAAATTTTACATCTCTATCTGAGATTATTACCCTTGGTACCCCATGTAACCTGAAAATTTCTTTGATAAAGATATTTGCAATGTTAACAACCTTATAAGTATATTTTAGTGGAATAAAATGAGTTTATTTGCTTAAATTAATGACTACGACCATGATTGATTCGTGATGTCTAAGTTTTTTACTTAAACCTCTTATAGAATCCATGATAATTATTTCCCACTTCCATTACAGAATGGGTAATGGTTGTAAAAACCCTACAGGATGTTGGTGTTCTTCCTTTACGTATTGGAATTCAATGTAGTGATCTAAGTACTATTCTACTTCTTTCTTGATGTTAGGCGAAAAGAAGTCCTTTCTGATCATGGTGATCATCTTCTAGTATTTGGGATATCCTAAATAGCGTCATTTGTGTAAATAATTCATAACAACTAATTTTTATTTTGTTGTATTTGGTATGTAAAACTTATTTTTATGCAACAATAAACCTTTTCTATTCAGGATAAAATATGTTTTTATCTGGTTCTTTTCATTTCCAGTAGTCTTTTGTTTTAAATTTTGGTATTCTTTATCATAATTCTCTGCATTTAAGAGGTGATTTTCAAGATTTGATTCGTAACTGCTGCTTGCAAATAGTAAATTTGTGTGACGTCTCAAAGCGTCTGCAAATTTCTTTTCTTTTCCCTTTATGTGTTTTATTTCGAAGTCATATTCACTTAATTAATAAAACCACCTCACTTGTCTAGCATTTAGATTTTGTTTGTTAAATAAGTATTTTAAACATATGTTATTTGACATTAGCACAAATTTTATTTCGATGACGTAGTCTTGCCACATCTTTAACGTGTGTATGATTGGAGAAAGTTCTAATTCATGTGTAGCGTAATTATTTTCATGTTCATTTAGTTTTCTACATTCATAGGCCACGATCTAATTATCTTGAATTAACACCCCACCTAATCCTTCTTTACAAGCGTCGGCGCATATGTTGAAATCCTTAAAGGGGTCAACAATTTTAAATATAGGGGCGGTAGTTAACAGATGTTTTAATTTATTTAAACCTTCCATACATTTTTTAGTCCACTATAAATTCTTAAATTTATTCTGCAATGAATTTATGGGGTGGGATATTATAGAAAATCCTTCTATGAAATTTTGATAATAACCTATAATCCCCATGAAATTATTTTATCTGTTACACTTTTAGGGATTGGCCATTCAGTGATAGCCTTAATATTGTCATGGTCGACATATATTCCATATTTGAAAAGGATGTGTCATAGATATTGAATTATTTCTTTAAAGAAATCACATTTTCTAAACTTAGCAAATAGTTGTTGTTCTATTAATACTTGTAAAATTATTCTTAGATGTTCTTCACATTCATTTTTATTCTTCGAGTAAATCAGTATGTCATCGATGAAGAAGACTACAATTTTATCTAGATAGTTACTCAGAATACTATTCATTAAGAACATAAATGTTACGGGTGCGTTTGTTAATGCAAAATGCATTATGACAAATTTGTAATGGTTGTAGCGAGTCCTAAAAGTATTTTTAAATATTCCTTCATCTTTGATCCGTACATGCTGGTATCTAGACCTTAGATCTATTTTAGAGAATATTATTTCCTCGTGGAATTGATTTAACAGATTTTCTATCTAGGATAAAGGATATCAAATTTTAATGGTCATTTTATTTATTTGATGTTAGTCGATGCACAATCTTAAAGTTCTTCCTTTCTTCTTTACGAATAAGACCGGTGCTCCCCAAGGGGAAACACTAGGTCAAATATACTTCTTATCAATTAACTCTTTTAATTCTAATTTGAGTTCTATAAGCTCTAACTCAATAATATCTATTATATTAATTCAATAAGGTGATTTTTATGCTTCTACTTCTCTTGGTATCAGATCGATTGTAAAGTCTATTTCTCTTTTTGGAGGTAGTCAAGGGACTTCTACCAGAAAGTTCTACGTTAATTTTGTTATCATTATCTTTATCATCCATTACATATACAAAAAATACTTTGGATCTCTTACATACATATATTTTCATTTGTAAGGCATAGATATCTCTAATTGTAAGCTTTCTCGGAATTCCTTTTACTTTAATTGTGTTTCAAGAATCATCTGTGCATGTAAAGGTTTTGTCATAAAATATCAACATTACTCTGTGTGTTTCTAGCCAATCCATTCCTATCAACATATCATACGATCCTAATGGTAAAATATTTAGATCAACATGCATATTAAAATAATTCATTAATACTTCAGAGCCTTTTATACAACTACTGACCTTACGTTTACTACCTGTGGCTAACTGTACCAACCATGATTTTTCAATATTTTTTGGTACTAATTTACATAATTCAACAATACTATGTGATACATAAGTCAAACTTGCACATCGATCAATTAGTATGGAAATGGGTTGAGTTTTTTTTATTATCATACCTTCGATCTTAACCATTGATGTTTGATGGTTTGTTTGACAATTCTCCAATGCAAAACTGGTTCTGGGTATGATCCTTGCCATGTCTCCAACTGTAACAAATTCCTAAATGGAGTTAAGATTAAAGTTTTTCTTTCTTACACAACAGTCCTTGAAATAATGTGGTCCGCCACATTCCCAAAATTTTAAGGGTTCCCTCTATGCAGAGTTGTTATCAAAAGTGGTGGGAAGTTCTATTTATTTTGCTGTGGGTTTTTTGGTTTAAAAAATTTATAATTACTTGAACATTGATACCCTTTATAGTTATTCCCGTTATTTTTATAAAATTTGTTATTCCTATTTCTTGGATCAAATTTATCTCACCTTTTAGTTTTCCAATAGGTACACTTTCTCTTTTATTTGTATTCTGATCATAACATAAATTTTCTTTTCTCATTACATCTCCCAACATCTTTGGATCGTCATACTGGATCCTCTCTTTAAAGAGGATAGGCAAGCAACTGAGAAAACATTGTATTTTTCGATTTTCATCTATATTTTATGGTACAAACCGAGGCAAGATTAGAAACTTACTACATAGTTATGTAATAGTTATAGATCCTAACCTTAACTCATAGAATTATGTAGCCTTCTCTTCATAGTATTGTCCTTAAAGGTACTTTCATTTAAAATGGGTTTTAATCCTTTTCTAGGTTACATATAATCCTTTTAATTTATTTATATCTTTCCATCAAATGTCTTCTTTTCTAGTTAGGTTATAAATGGCCATTTTCACTTTCAGTTCATTGGAGTAGTGTTATATTTGGAAGTATTTCTTCATTCCTGACAACTAGGCTTCTGCCTCCACTCCTTTCTCGATCTAAACATTAAACATAGGTGGTTTATTTTTTTTAAATTCCCAAGAAATCTCTTCATAGGGTTTGTACTTATTTTTATTTTTATTATGATCACTACTTTCACTAGAATATTTATATTTTCTTATGTGATGTTTGACCGATTCCTCACTAGAAGCTTCAACCCCATGACTAAAAAATTCCAATTTTCTTCACTTATGTTTCAAAGGTGTAGTTTTTGGATTAATATGTTCAAGTTGTTTGTGTTTATCTTTTTAATCAATTTGTATTCTAGCGAGTAAAATTTTATTTAGTTCTTCTTGAGATTTTAAAATTTGTTCATTATCCTCTCTAACACTTTTTAACTCTAATCTTAGTTCTTTAACTGTTCTCCGCAATTCATATTTATTATCTTCACATTCATTTAGGTTTACCCAGATTTTACCCTCCCTTATATTACCCTCTTCATTACTCAAAATGTTTCTCGGTTGTGATTCTTATTTTGTAGACATTCCTGCATCTTCCATACTTTCCTGCAAAAAAAAAAATCTTCTCTTCATGACTTGTAAGAGAAGCAAACAAAAAAAATAGTATTTTTGTTTCAACAACTGTCATGTTGGGTCGGTTCAGGCCTAGTGTTTTAACCATGCTTTGCTAACATTCTATCATGCACCTCAAAAGTCCATAAATAAATAAAAATTGATATAACATAAATATAGACACATCATTAATGTTCCAACATGTATATAGTTGTTATGGTATAAAAAAATATGTTATACTTTTTGTAAAGTTACTTACACAATCTTCATTGCTATTATTAGGTGGTGTTTTTCTTTCTATTTATCTTCTTCTCACTAATAAAAATCGTTACTCATTCCTAAGTCTAAGTCCGAGTCTTCATTGCAAAGATACCCTATGTGCATGTGACGATATATGGGAGACAATGTTTATAGTATTTCCCCCATGTTTTAAATGTAAAAAGTTTAAGGGTCGTAAGGTATAACCTTGGTCCTAAGATTAATGTTCAAACATGAAGAAGGGTCCAAGGCTTATCCCTTCATACTCATGCACATATGTTAATACTACCCATATGAGTGACTTTTGATTGCAAGTTTACAATATATAATAATAAGGTTACGGTTTGTACTATGGCAGGTCTTGGAATAAAGGCAATAATTCACACGTTATTGTAGAAATGTTTTTATAAGTTTATATGTTAATAACTATGGGGAATTTACCATAGTTGGAACCTTGGTCACACATACAATGATTTAATGCCATGATTACTATTGATCATGAGTTATGATGGTGATAAATTTTGGTACTTTGCTTGAGCTATGGGTTTAATGTGTCGCCCTAGCTACGCGTTGACATGGAAACTAGGATTTTATTGGTGGCCTGAGAGTTGAGATCGGTTGTCCACATGTACAACATGATTGCAAGGTTTTGATAGGTTTTTATTGTATCATTATTTGTTTGAACCTTTCATTATTTCGATTGTTTGCTTTGTAAGTTATCAAAGTCAAGGATCTTCTCTGTCAATGGAAATTTTATGAGGTTTCTTGTGTAAAGATATGCCCAAGGTTAATGGAATTCTTCCTGATTGCTTTCTAGATTATACAGTTGGTATTCTTGGCTCAAATGCTTACCATATCCTACTTCTTTGCTTGAGACGAAACCAACCACCATATTCATACTTAACACTTCCCTTTACAATGTAACGGACTAATAATTCAACTATGCAAGGTTTTATCTAAAAGTTTTATTGAGTTTCTTTGTAAAAATTGATACTTCATTGTTTTGATATAGGCAGAGGATGGATAACAGAATCTTGGATGAGATGACCCCTGGAACTCTCTACAACTCCACTAGGTAATAAAGTATGCAAAGGTTATTTCTATGTTTAAATAAATTTGTTATAATGTTTAATCCTTTTACTTTGGCTAGTTGGATGCAAGGCCGAGAGAGCTGGTGAGGATGGCCACAGGGTTTCCTCTTCTTAGTACTGCATATTAGAACTCAAAGGTAAGAAATGTTAAAAATATTACTGAGTTTCAAAACAAACATCATTTTCAATTGTTTATACCTGTTTCATTTTGTTCAAATGCAAGTGGCTTCTTGAATATGCAATGGGGTCATGGAGGAAGTTTAGGCTCCAACTTTGTGCAAGATAAGTTACAGTTTTTTAAGTTTAATTTTTAACGTTTAAACCCTAATTGACAGAGGGATTTACAACCACTATGCTTCAACATTGTTTTTATGTATGTTGTAGTTAATTTAAGTTTTAAAAAATGATTTCATCGGAGCCATCGTGGATGGACTTACCACCACTTGTAACTTAATAAGTTAATGTATTTTTTGTTTAAACCTAATGTGGATCCCATAAACATGGAATTATGATCACATTCTTGCAAAATCATGTTTTTTAAAGATTTAATAGTGTTTAATATTTAATTCTTCATACGAACCATAGTATCTTTGCGATTTCTGTGAAGGGTTTTGAAAATATCGGTCATAAATTGATATCATTGTTGTAATAAGTAATGCATGTTCTTTTGGTTAAAAATACCTTTTAGATCTAGTTTCTATACTTAAATAGTACTTAGGATTCCATATATGATGAACTTACTGCCACGTACTGGATTGATGGGTTTTGCTTCTTGTATGCACATGTAGATTTGATTTTGGTTAACAAATATAACTTGTGATATTTCTTGTCTTAAACAATGGTTTCCATCCTTCGATGGTCTTACATCCATTCATGGATTTGGAAATATTCGATGATGCAAATAGTTGGGCACTTGATTTGTAGAACTGTAGTATTTATATATTTATCTTAGCTTGATATTGAAGGTGACCAAAATCCAATTACGGGTCACCTTGATTCTTTCATTTGATTGTTAGTTTAGTATTATAAAAAGTAAATACAATTATTTGTTGAATGGTTAGATATGCTCTAATTACCATAATTGGTATAGTTCGTTGATTTCTTATATATAAAATTTGGTGATTTTTATGTAGAGTAGCTATATATATTATATTACCTCGATCCTAATATGAACATTCTCGATCTATAGAAATTAATTTATATAATTTTCTTTAACTAATATGCAGTTTTAATAACTTATAATTTATAAAATCCTTTCAGCCTCTCGACCTAATTATACAGTAATCGTTGGTCAGTTTATACACTAGAATTATCCTTCGATTATCAGTTTTGAGATATAATATCCTTTCTTGTTTGTAATCCTTGATATTTTCTTTAAATATGTTTAAACTAAGGTTTTTATAACAAACCTTTTGGCTCTTACTGGATTAAGGAAAACCCCTCGTAAAAGGTTGCTAAGGTCTTTCAAAATTAAAATATTAGTTGATTCTTTAATTTTATTTATAATATTAGCTAATCATTTATGATAATTAACTAGATTTATAGTAGCCTTCAAATTCTAGTAGCTAATAACAATAGACATTACTCACAACCTTCAATTCGGGTATGGATTCCTGATGAGAGATATATTAGTAACTAAATTTGGTACTTTAGATGCAAGCATAAAATTAAAAAATGAACATATAGTTTATAACTACATGATAGATACTTTTCCTATCTAGATGCATAACAATTTATGCTAAAGAATTACTTATGATTCTAGGTTAAGAATGCAAATACTACTATATCTACTTATAACAATGAGAAATATGATAAGAACTTGGAACCACTTGTGGAAAAAAATGGAATAGTTGATCTTACCAACCGAATCCTAGAGTATCCAAATCACTTGCTCTAGAACCCTTGATCCTAATTGCTGAACCACAACAGAAAAATACACTTAATACACTGTCTCTTGCATTATCATATTCACTCCCCGTCCAATGCTAGCCTCATGCTTGCTAATGGACATACTATTATATAGTATTTTTCCTAGTACTTGTTCATTTATGACCCTCCTACTCTTTATCACTCAATAAAGAGCTATGACCTCATTTTTGGAAAGATGCCTCCTGCAACTTGATTTTTTCACTCGATAGCCGTAACCACTTTATTTTCCTCTTGTGGGTCAACAAACACTCTTCAATGGTTATTTCATTTATGTCCCATTCAACATGTTTTTATTAATAAAATAATAATCCATTGCATTTGTTTTATTTTTTACTTTTTGTCAAAAATATCAAAAATAAAATATACTAAAAGAATTTAATAATATTTTATTAAATCTTCATGTATTACAATAGTATAATAAAGAAAATCTATGGATAAAAATTAACTTAAAAAAAGCATGGTATAATTAATCACAACAATAAAAAGGAATTCATTATCATTCCAAGAATAGTTTGCAATTTAAAAAAAATAGAGTTTTTTTTATAAATAAAATAAATATTTATTTTTAAAATTTAAATTCATTTTTTGATAATTTTAATAATTGTATTGAGTGTACTGTAGTGATGTGATTTACAATAAAGTAGGAGAAGTTGTAACTTTAGGTAACAAAAATTAAAATATGAAAGTTAAAATACACATAGATCCTTCTTTAAAATTAAATAATGAAATATGAATAATGTATTCTTATCTATAACAATGTTATTTTTTGTTAGTTGGGTCCATCTTGAGTGGTTGAGGAATAGAGTGTTATCCTCCCCACCCAAGTCCTACCTCTGTAAGTGACATGTTTTTCCCTTTGTACCACCCTGTAAATGAGTGGAAGCAGTTAGGGGTTTTCCTTGTGATAGCTGGAAAAATATGTTTATGAAAATTTTAATGATTATCAATTATTAATTTGTTTATATTTTTTAATTTAAAATTTATAACTTAAGTATGATAATATTGATTTAACAAGGTTTAAACTATTATTGTAATAAAAAAATTTGTTTTCGAACACTTATTTGTTAAGAATATGATAGAAATTTGAAACATGATTAGAGTTCCCTCATTATCCAAGTTTCATGCATAGTGGAACCATGCTCTCGGCAGTTTAGCACACTTTAGAATTGACCCAAATAGTTCAAAATTTTGTTGGAATTTTGAATTGACGTAAATTAGATTTTTTGTGTTACTAGTTTTCAACATGTAGAGAGAAGTTTTTTGTTACTAGATTTCAAAAATTAGAGAGGAGTTTCCTACAATATTAGATGAATCCATCTAAGAATATTTATATATATTTCAATTGATTATGAACCATTTATTTTCTTACAGTGGAATGATTAACAAATTATAATCTTTCTATGAAAATAAGAATCAATTAGTTTCTCACTAAACACCTTGATCGCTAAATGCCTTGATCACTTTCTTATTTTGGAAAAAATCCTTACAATGGGAGGGATTCTTGATGCCTTTGTCCTACCCATATCCGGATCCGACCACTAGCCAATATCCCTCTCCTGGCATAGCCATGGCACTCCCCTCTATAAACCCTCTAAATTCAAATTTTTTTGGATCACTCACCCCACTTTTGTGGACTCTGTTAGTTTGTGGTGGAAGAGTATGCAAGTAAGAGGGATATTAAAAATGGTCATTATGCATCAAAATTTGAAGCAGTTACCAATCCATGTTTTCCAATGGAACCACTGTAGCTTTGGAAGCATATTTGAAGACAAAAAGACTATAGAAGAAATTCTTGAGACTCTACATCTTTTCACCATGGAACACGGATACATCAAGGACATTAAAATCAAGGAAAAATATCTCCTTACACAACAAAATAGACAATGCGATTAGGAGGAAAAATTATGGAAATAGAAGTCCATAGTGAAATGGCTAACGGAGGGTGAAAAGAACATGAATTTCTTCCACCTCTCCACCATAGAACATAGAATGAGGAACAATATCAGCAAGATCCACTCAGAAGATGGGGAGGTGTTGGAGGAACATGGGGCTATGTCTGAGGATATTACCAGATATTTCAGTGATCTCCTCAGTGAACCCAATATTTCTCGTGAGGAGGTTGTCACCTAGGTTACTCAACAGATCCCCTCTTTGGTAAATAAATATCATAATGCATCTTTAATGAAACCCATCAGCATGAAAAAGGTGGGGGAGGAAGTTAATCAAATGACTAATGGAAAGGCCCCTAGATGCGATGGCTTCACCATATATTTATTCCATCAATGTTGGAGTCTTCTTTAATAGGAAGTCATGGATTTGGTTCAATAATCCCACCAAAATGAATGGATCATGCCGGCTATGAAATACACTCACCTTGCTCTGATCCCCATAGAAACAAACACCTCTCATCCCAGTAATTATTGACCCATATCTCTTTGTAATGTAATTTACAAGATCATTTCTAAATTCATAGCAAATCGGATGAAACCCCTTCTCCCTTTGCTCATATCACAGGAATAATGAGGTTATGTTGAATGTCATCAAATTCTTGATGGAATTATTTTGGCTCATGAAGTTATTGTAATATATTGAATTTTGGACCTACCATTTATGTGCATGAGCCTATTAAACAGGTGTGAATTCTAATCTAAGGGTTATTTTTTATGATTAACAACCTGCTAGGGTTTGCAATCACAATTTACTAATCTTATGCTTGAAAATTTTTAGTATATTTTGTTTATGTTCAGGGTGGTATCCTTCATAAATGTTAATGTATTAACTAGGTGTTGATCCTGGTATTATATTTATACTGTGTTCTATGTATTTAATACTCCACTGACATATTCCATTTGTCAACAGAGGCTTTCCCTAGAATTTGTAAATAAACTAGTTCAGTAATAATTAATTAAAATATTATTTATGCTAAACTAGACATGTTTATATTTTAAATTATATCTACTAAGAACCAAGTTCATATAATAAGCAAGTTAAAAAAGTTATCAAATACCTTCCAAGATCTCCTTCATATAATCTTATAAAACCAAAATACTTTACATAACTGAATCAAACATTAAATTTAATCAGAGGGATATCTTGACCATCCATGTGGTCCATATCAATACTTTCAATAAAAACCTACAGTCTTAACATCTATAATAAAATACCATAAATCACATGCTTTATATGTTTAAAGGTCCCATATAATATCCATCATAAACATCCACCTAAAATTTTACCAAGCAACAAATTATGTAACTCTATATTAGTGAACAAATCTCGTATTTAATAAACAAAGGTCATGGTATCATTCCTCACAGGCTACAAATTCAATTCATAAACAAAATTACATAACCCAATAAACACTACCATATCCAAATTAAATAATGTATATATATATATATATATATTGCATAGTAAATCATATCGTAGTAAACAACATCAAATCATATCATAAATCCATATGTATTGCAACTAGTAAGAGGAATCGAATCGTGTGGAAATGCAAGCCTAGATTGTTTTGTTTATCAAAATACATTCATTAAATTACATTTAAAACCCCATTTCCATCAGAGGTCGTGACATCTAATCCCATCGATGTCCAAAACCCAAGGAAAAAACACTAATAATAACTAGAGTATAGTATAATAAACAAAATTCCAAACCATATAACCTTACACCTGAGTCACAAAACATTTTAAAGCCATACCATAACGATTTGAATAAGAACCAATCCTTTTTATAAACCCATTTCTTATATCGCTACATAGGCTATGTTTCACACCATGTTCCATATAATTAAAAATTCCTACGCTAGCAGAGAGGTCGTAAGACCCTAGCTTCAACACGGACTCAGCCACTAAAACATTTTATTACTCAGTCCATGAAAATATCCACTTATTGTAAGCATTGGAAACCATGGATACTAATCCATGGTTCTCCATGGACTATTTTACATAGAACCGAATACCATAGACAATTTAAATACAAGCTATCACAACACTGTGGGAGAGGCTCATGCAATTGATGACATGGCATTTACCCATGCTGTCAAGATATTACTTTAACCAAGCTAATCAATGGTAGTTACACACATAGCATCTGATAAGGCATATGCCTCTTCTTTCAAAGCCCCAACCCCATTTAAATATAGATCTAAATAAAAATTCAAGAGGAAATCGCATATACATTATACGAAGTTAACCATTGCCAGTATATTAAAACCAATACATAAATCTAGTTACATAGAGATCCCAATGTCTATACACAGTCACCATTAAAAGGTCAAGGATAAGGTCTTACACAGGTGTGCCAATGGGCTATGGCACCATTGCAATCAATGGTGCATCCCATGGCTACAAAATCCCAAAACCAAAACATTAAATGATTTACATAATTGAAATAAAATTACACAGAGCCGAATGGCCTAAGAAATGATTCATGGCATAATGCCTCCATTTAAAAATAACCAAGTATGTATTCAAACACTGAAGGTGAAATTGAATTTGCTACAACATCAAACCCAAACCAAACAACCAGTCGAAATGTAGCTCTACCATAGGATTGAAGGGTGACAAGAATAAGCTTGATGAGTAGGCTTACCGTGGCCACGAATGCAATGCTTGGAGCCAACTGTGTTGTATCCACGCTTCCCTCCATTCCTTTTGGCACCTACAAGCAAAATAAAAACCAAGATGGGGATGAGGAGTATGCCATTCTTTTCAAACTGTAAACCAAACAATGTGTAGGCTTATAAATTCATGCAGGCATACCTCATAAGCTGGAGGTCGCCTCCATGGCCATCCCTCTGCGTAGAGCCAAAATGAAGAAACCCCAATTGAAAAATACATTGTACTCCCATCGTGACCCAATCCTAAGGGAAGGCTATCATGATTTCAACAAGCATTAAATGCACCAGGCTAGAGTCCATTAACGATTCATCAAACCCACTTCCATAGTCAAGCCTTGTTACAAGGTATTGTTTAATGCCACCCTCCCTACCAACGGTTAAACCCTAGAAATGTATGGTTTATAACATATATCATATCACCCTAAACTCTAACATCAACATTAACATATTACAAATCTTCCACTATTATAGTATTACAATAATACTTAGCCATAGGTTATGCTAGTCCAAAGTCCAAGGACCCTTGCTTAGGTATGTAGATAATGTTTAGTACATAGGTTTAGAGCTTAAGGTTTTAATACCTTACTAACTAGGTGTTTAGGCTTAAGCACCATGGCATACAAAGTATGCCATGATAACTTCTTGGACTATAAAATCCAAAGCTTTTCTCTCAAACCAATATAATAACATGTCAATAAAAGAACATAAAGAAGTTAATGTGTATAGTAAAATATACATAGCACGAAAGAGACATTAATGACATATAGGATAAAAAATTTAAAACCATAATGAAGAATAATTAATGTACAAGAAATTTATCCAAAATAGTTAAATTGACGATAACGACACATACAAAGTTATAAAACCAAGTCGATAGGAAATGTAAGAATTAGCAACAGGTTATCAATGACCAAGGCTATCAACACACTTTACATCCAATCCCATCGCAAGCAATGAAATATGTAAGTAAAATAGAGAGCTGCGTTAGTTCGATTGAACTAAGTAAGCTTGTGTAACCAAGTAATACCTTACCTCTCAGGTCGTCATGGGAGAACTAGTCCCGCCACTCCACCACTTTATTTCCATCAACAAAGTTAGTTTAGTTTTTATTAAATAAACCAAGTACACATGTGCAGAGGTAAAACAATGATCTATACAATTCATTAATTCACTGACAGTAATAACTAAGATGTACAAATAGGTTAATTAATATAATTAATACATGAGAAGTAAAACGAACTAATAATCAGTAAATGGAAAGAGATTAACAAGACAATAATGGCAATTTCCGAAGAGGCTGAAAGTATAAGTGATAATGTAATTCCACATGAGTAATAATGAGCTCCTTTGGGTATTTTTCACTATCCTAAATTTTTTTTTCAATTTTGGGGACATTACAAATGGTATTAGAGCCTAGTTCCAATACTGTGAAGCAAACAAAGAATTCTAAACCCACGTGATTCACATTTTAACCCACAATGATTACTGAGTTGAATAATCAACCAATGGAAAACAATTCCATATTGGAAATATAAAATAATATTAAAGAGGAATGATGATAAAATATTACAAGGTAATTTCCATATATATATTACTTGTAAAGGCACTTGGATACCAT
>LPNX010456793.1:0-172380 GCA_001517045.1 Pseudotsuga menziesii | reverse complement strand
ATTAATACTTCTTCAATGAAATTCAAAGGCCAAAGGCCAATTTTTGGTCAAAAACCAATTTTTACCAGAGAAACTCTGAATATGGATGGCTAAAAGCCAATATGAGGTCAAGGACCTAAATTCAAGGAAACCTTGAACATGTTTTCTAACTTTACTTTTTAACTTATGTTTTTTAACATTTCCTCTTTTATTTCTTTTGTTGATAATTATTTTTTATTTTTTTGTTTTTGTTTTTCTTTATTTTTCGCTCCCATTCTTGCTTCATATTTGGAGAGGAATTAATACTTCTGCAATGAAATTCAAATGGCCAAAGGCCAATTTTTGGTCAAAACCCAATTTTTACCAGAGAAACTCTGAATATGGATGGCTAAAAGCCACTGTTAGTTCAAAGACCTAAATTCAAGGAAACCTTGAACATGTTTTTAACTTTTTTTCCCCTCTCTTTCTTGGTTGTAATATCCCTCTTGTATGCCCTAAAATTATCTTTTAATTATGAATGTTGTTGTACCTTTTCTGGTAAGGTGCTCAAGGCCAAGGCCCCACTAGAAGGACCTTGCGATTATATTGAGTAGTTTCCTAAGTGATAGACTTAGGTGACTTAAAGACATTGAGACGACTAGATATGGGAAACTAAAGTCCACTAAAAAAAAAGTGAATGGTTAGGGAGCCATAATAATCCCCTAGTACACAACTGGAAAGGGAAAAGCGTAAGTGTAAAACACTAGTCTCCTACAATTTTTTTTTTAGGCGAAAGTTAATAACGCAAGGGGGCTGGAAAACGTGTGTGTGATTAGAACGAGGATGGTGGATGGATTCCACTAAGGGATCGGAAAAAGGTTAATTGGGCCTTGGGAACTAAGAATAAAAAAAAAGAAAAGAGAATTATAAATATATATGCTTATATAAATTTATAATAATATGAAATATAACTATCACTTTATGAGTTATAAATATGTATGCTCTTATACATATAGTTACAACAATGTGATAAGCAGTGATGTGTAATTCGGCGTGGGAAAAAAAAGAATTACAATAAAATGATAATAAGTATAATAATAGGGTTTTATAACATGTATAAAAGGAAATCTGAGTGGGGATTGTTATCCATTAACGTGTAATTGGAAGCTGGGATTTCCGAGGAGGAAATCATGGGAATTATTCCTGTAACATTGGTTAACATAATTACAATGTAATTAATTGTCGTTGCAAGTTATTGGGAAATTAATGACTCATGAGGATATAAAGCAATCTTACCAGAAAAGGAACTTGGTAATTTTAGGGTTTCCTTGAGAAAACAATTGAAATGTTTTGAAAGAAAATGCAATGAATGCCTTCTAAAGTTAGACTATGGAATATTTCGGTCCAAATTGAATTGCACGTTTATAAAAAATTCCTCCAGTAAGTTCCTTTGGTAGAAGAAAAGGGGTATGGGAAATATAAGTGACTTAATGGATTAAGAAACTAAATGATGTATAACCAGAATCGAAAGGACTTAGAGATAAGTGGTAAATAGTCTTATTTTACAACACTATAACATTTCATAAAATATTTTCATTTATTTGTTGGAAAGAATTTCTTCTCTAATGGTTATGTTATATGTGCTAGCAACTCAAATGTAGGTTCATAGTAACTTTTGTGAAACAAGAATGTTTGGAATGTTACCATTGTTGCATCAAAGAAGCCTCACATTGAATGTATGGAAAGTTACCATTGCTGAATCAAAGAAGCCTGACGTTGATGTTTTACCAATTGATAAGGCGATCGACTTGAGACAAGGTGATGAGTATCCTCTTAAAACTTTGATTATGAATTAACAAGTTTGTTATGCATAGGTAATGTTCTGGTACATCTTGATCGATTTTTATCAATGGGTAAATACGTCTCACACATACTCTAATTATTATAACAAGTATGCACATGACTAGAGCTATGATTTATGTGAAGCATTATGGTCGCAATTTATGAAGAAAATCATTATTCTCGAACTCTAAAATTTTTACCATGATAATTATTCTGACCTATTACTCACCCATGATAATTGTTGTGGGTTGATTTAGGAGAAATAGTATTCTAAGCCTATTGTTACCTTTAACGAACATTATCCTTGTAAAAATGTTTACCTGGGTATGCATAGATGGATACAAAAAAGGGCTCCTACCGAAAATAGATGAGTCCGGTTGACATTTATAATGTTCCTCTAAAAATATACTAATAGGTAGATAGAAACAGATATCACTTGATATTATTACGTCTCTAACTTACCACTCATTATTGTCATGTAAAATTGAAGTGTTCCTTCACTCGTAACTATCCGAAGACATATGAGTAAATATGTTTAACTCCTATTAGTATTCGAAAATAATAACTGAATGAACATCATATAAAGTTATGTACTAACATTTTAGGGTTATGCAAGGAAGACTATCAGTCGGAATCGACTATTAGTAAAAATATTTGTTGCCTTAAATAATGAGGTTAAGAATGGGTGATGTTTTACTTATTATAAATTGTCGAATTTCGAGGTTTTATAAACCAAGGATTAACTGGGGATTATGATGTTTATATACTGACATTGCAGAGTTTTACCCAGATTATGACTATTGTCATGGTCCACGTACACTATGGTATATAAATCCACTTGTGTATACAAGTTGCACTCAATTACTGAGAAATGAGGAAGGAGTTATTTTTAGATGATTTAGAGGGTTATATGATTTATAGGGTTATATGACTCATAAATGATGGTAAAATTACTGCTACTTATGAAATGCTAATGATTAATTAATGAAATTATGGTTTATTGATAGATGCTTTGACTAACTATGTAGTTGATTCAATAATGGGGACAATGACAGTAAAGTCACATTAAACACCAAATAGTGTGTGTTACGAATAGTCAAAGGTTAAAATTTATACTAAATATGAACAAGGAAATTGTATGCTATAGGAGCAGAATGGTGTTAGGCTAGTGATTGCCGTGTGAACACATTGGTGTTAGGCATATATGTTGTAGGAGCACAATGGTTGTAGTGCCTATAATTTCAATATGGGAACTTAAGTCCTTGTCATTTTCTACTTGTATCTACATAGCTTTTCAAGCGCTCCTTTGTGAAGATAATACCAGAATTTAGTTATTGTTTATCATGTTTTTTTTTTCTATTTAATTCAGTTTAAAGATCTGTGCATAAGTATAGGTTTAAATTTTCACGATATTTATCATAGCATGGTATTTTCATTTGGTTCATAATTCTAACATAATCATTAGGAATTAAATTAGGAATTAAATTAAATGAAAGACATTTTCCCTTCAATACTGAAATTTAGAGAGTTTTGCTCAAGTAGAATACCTTTTGTGTATATTGTAGTAGGATAGGCTTCTTGATGCTCCTGAAGTTTGTCTTTGCTGAAAACCTTAGCATCCAACTAGATAAACCACCCTGCCAACCACCTCATCATGCTGGCCCTAGGAAATCGACGGATTTCCTAGCCCCCGAGCCCATAATCCGATAATACAATAGCAGACTTCCATAATTTAGGATCCCTCCATCCATAGTTCATAGTTTGATCTCCATGGTTCCATTTCCATTCCTGGTTTTAGTTTCTCACCTCCTCAATACCCGAGTTAACCCCCTCCTCGGTTTTCCTTCCTTCTCCTTAAAATCCTCAATCACCTTCTTCCCCCACCATCCCCCCAAACTCTTACCTATATACTAATTTTCACCTTCATTAGCCTTCCATCTTACTCCACCGCCTTAGCCTCCCTTTTTTGGATTCTAAACTATTAATATAATCACACTAACCAAGGGTAAAATAATTGTAACATTAATTCTAGGATTTCTCGTTCTCTCGGGAAGTCAAATGATTAATTGCTCACTTCATAAATTGTCTATTTTACTGCACAAGATAATAATTCCTTTTTATATTAAGTTACACGACAAGTTAAATGCTATAAATTACCACCGCTTCTTCTTTAATATTTTTAGGATAAAATATAAATATCAACTCAATGATGATGAGGTTTATTACGTGTCCATTTAATTATTCAACCTAAACACCATAAATGATATTATGATTTGCATTAAAGGTTTAAATAATCTAGGAATAAAATATGGCAGCTTTATGTAAATTAATTTTATAATTTAATCCAACCATCATTTTGGATCAACATAATTACTATTTAATTTATATCATTTGTCTCACATGGAAACACTTAATTAATATATACATATTTGAATAAGCCTATCTTAACTTACTCCCTTTATTGAGTAAATTAATAATATATTAATAACTTAATAATAATTTTGATAATGAATCGCCTTTATAGTTTTTAACTTAGTAATGGAGAAATATAGAAGTTTCACTTATGATTCTTCATAATGAACAGATTATTAATAGTAATTTTTAGTTTAATAATAAACATAATAATAATTATATTACTAATTTATTATCATAATTAACAATAACAATATTTGGCCGTAAATAATAATATCAACATTTATTTGTTTAATTGTTAAGTATCCTAATACACTTTTGTTGATAAAACAAAGTATGTTTAATGGCTTAATTAATCAAGATTAACAATTAAATAGTACCATTTTCTCACGTTAATGCTTATCAACGACACTTCATATTGACGACACTTATCTTAATTGCTTACTACAATCTTTACATTAATTAATATCTTAATTGACTTGTTTTACACATATCCAGTAACTTAACAGTGATTGCTTGAATTAATTAATGCATAATTAACATATTTACTTATTACAACTGTTCCAATTATTCAACATGTTAAGTATTTTCATATCGATACTAGTGTGCATGTGCAAGGTATGCATGCATGGCCAGTACATGCACAGGTCGAACATGCACTATAACATACATTATCTTCCATATGCATAAATGCTAACTAGTACTAATAATCCTTTACACAAGCAGAACAAGTATACATATATAAGCTACTTTCTTTTACATTCTCAGTTATTTAATGGTTACTCCAATTTATAGTTCTATACCTTATATTTGTATTCTTATTAACTTAATTGGTCAAACAGGATAGGTACCTACTACCACTAACTCAGTACGAGGAAACACCCCACTGTCAACAATACTAACTATCATATCCTCCCATCCTAACCTATGTCCACATCCTCCCTTTCCTTCCTCTGCTAGTACAAAGTGGGTGCAAGCTATACTCGCGTGACCACATAGAACTTGAGAGCAGTAGCATCGGTTAACTAGCGGACCTAGCCTCTCCTAGCAGGCATCTGACCGTCATCATCACAACAACTTGGGGAGCGTGTCTTAGCACTTCCTTCCCACGAACTCGGGTATCATAGTGACCTAGGGTGGGAAACACATCCAACCCTCTCAACATACTTGACTTATGCCCTATCAATTTATTCTTTGCTTCTATCGGGATTATCTGATTGTGTCATCGTATCATCATTTTGGTTACTAAGGTTTATAGCATAAAAAGTTACTATTCCATGTTTCATATCAAGTATTTGATTATCAAATAGTGTCAATGTCCTCTGGGTTAGTACTTCACAAATACATATGTACAACAAGTAATTCTACTTGACAATCAATAAACCCACATCATCATCCTCATCATTCTTTCGTGTAATAATTTAATTCATCATAGGTACACACATCATATAATAATCCAGTCAATTACATCATTATACGACATCTTCATAGCACATCTTATTTTTCACATTTCATGAACGAAAACAAATTAAATATATAACTGCAATTCATACTCATGAAGTTCCTCCATAATAAAAATACAAACAAGCAATGGTGGTTATGAAGGTAAATCCAAAATGGGGCATTACATACACCCACCCTTTAGGAAACTTTGTCTCGAAGTTATTATCAACACATCGTGTTCAAACTATAATGATTAAAGGATACTTAACTCAATAAAAGAATATGTGTAATATAATTGGACTTCTTATGAGTTATATTCAAGTGTCATCAATATCATTATCCTTCTTTCTTACTCTTCAACAAGATATACGAAGTCACATTAATCCAACATGTTTACACATTTCACAACTAAGATGCCATCATCATGGGAATATATGCATTCAAATCTACATGCAATAATTAATTATAAATAAAGTTCTTGAAATTATATATATATATATATTAACAATTAACTACCAAGATAATTTAGGGTTAACTTTCCTAAAAAGGGAAATATCGCTACATCCTAAGTCCTACATCATAAGCATATTCATAGCATTACTACTTGAATTTAAGGCCACAAATAATACTTTTAACATTTACTAAATGGTAAAACTACAAACTCTTACAAAGATTTCATGACTATATTTTGTAGCTTGCTAGTGTTGTCTTTCGTGTTTGGTTGTTTTCCCACATCCACATACGATTGAGGTTTTCACACCATTTATTCGTAAAAATATTTATTGTTTCTCACAAAACACATAGTTGACAAGCTCATTGTTCAAAATTCGTTGGTTTAAATTATATTCCTTAAAAATTGCTCTTTAAATATTACAAATATATTTGCATATTGTTATTAATACTCAACTACAAGTTCGTATCAAACTTACTTTTCATCCTAATAATTCATTCAACATGGGAATTATATATACATTTTTTTCATTTTTTTTTTCATACTTTGCTATCCTAACATTAGTCAAATCCATCCAAGCGTGAGCTTGACCTCCCATTACATTACTTCCATTATGATTTTCTATACATTCACTAATGATAAGTAAAACTTAACATAATAGGTTTCTAGCTTTAAGTCATATATATTAAATTATATAAAAAATATGTCTTGATTGAAGAAGGATTTAATTAAAACAAAACTTATGTTATATTTTATCCTAATTTAACTTTGTCTTATATAAAGAAATCATTAATCTTAACACTTTAAGATTTTAACATCATTCTCCAATAATTATGACGTTAAAATCTTACAAAGTGAGTGCCATATGTATATTAATTGTAAAGGCACTTTGGATACCATCCATGAAAGGATGCATCCTTTTAGGATAGTTTACTAATAACTATTTAATATTTATGTGTTATTAAGATTAGCTTTTATATATTTTATTTATATTACATTCATTGTTATATTTTCTTTATATTATACATAATTAACGTTTATTTATATTTATAACAGATTACTGCTTCTACTACTATGTAGTTTATGTACATTACAAAACCCTACTTGGAGCTCTCACTGGCATCTTTAAGTTATAACACATCTGCCAAAACATCCAAACTAAATTTCAGACAACACTACATCTCTCTAGCCTTGTACAGTATGATTTTAGTACACAATATCCATGTATAAAACTTACATCTAAATAAGCTTTTGAGAGCTAAAGAGTCCTTTTTAGGCACCTTCTCCCTACACTGACCAGACATGGAGCTGTTGGGAATGATGCTTTCTGTATCTCATAAAGCTCAAAAAATAAGAACACATGATACAAAAGCATTCATGCCAGACATTGTGATTACATCCATAAATGGAAAAGGATAATTGAATAGCTTGGTATAAGCGATGTGAAAGAAGACAAAAGTCTCCTTAAATAGAAAACCTTTCAAACTGAAACTACTTACCTGCTGCCCATAACCAGTATATAGAGTGTGTATACATTGCAGGCAGTAAAATAGTCATTGCTGGAATCACAATACATGGAATAAACTGGATAAGAGCATAGGGCCAAAGGTCATCAAAATACCTCCAGTAAGCAATGCTAACTATGCCAACCATAAGGAGAGGAAAAAGAGACATAGTCCCCGTCTTTTCATCAATCCTCTCAATGATCAAGACATCCATAATTGAAGTGAATGCAATAGTTATAGGTAAACAATCCCATACAAGTCATGCCTCATCTGGTTTGAGATGATAATAAGCAGAGCCAAAAGCAGTTGCAGTAACTCCTATATAAAAGAATACCCAGCCCCGCACTTCTCCTTGTAAACTTAGACTAAAATGATTTCCGTAAAGGAAAAGTATGAGTCCAACAATACCAATAATAAAAAATGGGAAGTTCGATATCACATTCAAGGTATTGGGCACCCCGAAAAAGTTGCGTTGGTCTGCAAAATCGTGATATTCCTGGGACTGCAGAATGACAGGCGTAACGACCATCAATGCAATGAAACAGAACAAGGCAACGCACCACACGCCCAACCTGCTTTCCTTAATTATCTCCAGCGTCATCATTGATTGATTTTCAATTCGATATATACCAGGTTCAATTCAATATATGCCATATTAGAGATCCTTTTTGCCTATGGATTTACTTTTATATGTAATTGTTTAAATTTTCAAGCCTGCGTATTTCTTGATTATAGGGGGGTGGAGGTATGGAAGTATGCAACGGTATAATGAGATATATATTGTCTAACAATTCCTCCTTCCGACGTTGGGACTCAAATGGCCTTTGTGGTGAACGGTGAAGTTTCGTGATGGTGGAGTTTCGTGCCAATTTCTCTATGAAGGTCTGCTGAAGGGATGGCAGACAGGTCCAGCTCAGCCCAGGTGAGTTGCAGGGAGCTATCTTCCAGGAGCCTCGCATATCGCAAAGGCCAAGGGATTTCTTTATAGAAAAGAAAAACTGTGAATCTTAGTGCCCCACATTAGAATATTATTTCTAGAAGCGAATGCGACAAATAAAATAGAAATTTTTAAACCTAACCTAAACTTCTAGATTCTAGATCCAGCCTGTTACTCTGCCGCCAATCCACCCCACTCTTCTCCTTCTTTCCACCATGGCCCTCCATGTGGAAACCCCTACCTCAGACGCCTGTCCACCTTGCCCATTTGTTTATGTCTCCCACTCCACCTACCAACTACCAACTTATCCCACCTTTTCCTTATCGTATCGCCTTCCACCGCTTCCCCTCCTATCCCCTTCCTTCCATCGACACCTTCGTCCTTTTCTCCACACTTGGCTATTGTTCCCCTTCAATCGAGGCATGACCTCCTCCACCTAATTCATGTCCAATGAAACGAAAGAGCCCACGTAGAAGGATTGGGCTGCATGCATGCCATGTGGGCTGCATGCACACCGTCTTTCCACAGTTCTCACTAAGGGTGCCCCCTTTACAAGAAAGGTCTCCCCCTCTCGCGCGTGAAGGCCATTCTAGCTAGAGTGCCCACAATTTCGAACTTGAAAGCTTTCTGAATGCCCGCCATGTTACTAAAATATGACCGATATTACATCTCCAGGTACACGGCCATTTCCAAAGGGGATGGGCATAGAGTCTTCCTTAGGCGACGAAAGGAAAAATAATGGTTTTATTTTGTGAATGCTTGAGGATTCAACCGTGAGATTATAACATTATGATGGAGGATAAGGGTTGTGGATGTGAATAAGGTTGATTTAAAGTGCATTCTATTTGATCATTTCAGTTATGCATTGCATACAGTGGTAGTAGTTTGAGAGGAAAGGATATTTTCTGAGCAAGAAACACAGTTTTCCCTTCTATAAAAAATCCCAGTTGTAAGCACACAGTTCTGAGCATTTTGCTTGCTCTGAGGCTAACGCACCCACCAGTGATAAGAGATAATAGTAGGCACTTGAGGTTCAGAATTTGGCTGAGGTTTTGCTTGATATTTCAAATGATGCAAAAGAGAAATTGTATAGAGCCGAACAAGATCTAAAGACTCCTTTTGAACGGATTACCAATAGGTTGAGCACAAAAGGTGATATGTAAGCTTGATTTAACATTTAATGCATGGGGTTGTCTAAAATTTGCTTGCACTGTTTTAGCTTAGCATTTATTTATTTAATAATTTTTTTTCCCTTAATGTAATACTGGGTATCAGAGAAAGAAACACCCAGAAAGGGTATAGTTCCTGAAATATAAAATAGAGTTCGATGTGCTGCTGATAATAATCTATTTCAGACCTGATTTAAATGATTGGTTATGCATACTACCATTCACAAAAAGTCTAGGATGGATACTTGAACGAATGTTGTATAACTGGTACTGCCCTACAGAAATAGAAAGCTGTCGGGTGCCCTATCAAACCGTCCCCGTCTAGGGGTCGAGATGGGGAAAGCTACATCAGATTTGCTTGCTATTGATTGGACCATCCATAAATGAACAACCAGTCGAGTGGGCATCTCTTGCGGTATCATTCATTCCTTAAATGAAAAAAAATGTTGCATCTAGAGTGAAAGTATGCTAATGTATAAATGTGGATGTAACTGGTCTAAGATATTGCAGATTTTAACTGATATTATTATTCCTGCAAGAAAATAAGATTGTGTGTGAATTGTTGTACCTTAGATAAATAAAGCAGTTTACTGTAAAGTGCATGTACAACAGCCTTCTCCTTGATTCCTTTTTCAGTAAAACCTATTATATCCATAACAATTGGACCTTTTTCCTTTACAATACGTCTTGAGACCCCATTTAAAACTTCTGCAACATTGGCATCATTTAGCATTGACGATTTCCTGAGATGAATAAGTCCTGCTACCAAATCAAGATCGAATGGTTTCTCATTTGAAGAATACCGTATATATTTTCTTAGAATATCTTCCATGCTGAAACCAGTCTTATGCACAAGTTGTTTTAATGCTGCATGGTTTAGCTCATGTCGTTTGGACTGTAAAAATCCATCCAATGTCTTGCACAACATTGCATTTTTGTTCACTAGTCTACACCATTTTTCTCTGGGAGATTTGAGCTTTCTGATGGTCTTGACTACTTCTATCACTAATGACAGGCCCGTGTAGGCCAACGGTACCGCCAAAATCCAAGGTAATGAGCTGTGACCAACTCGGCTTGTTAAATTTCTGCCAACTATTACTTCGAAGAAAGGGGTAGCCGTGAATGAACCCAGAACCAATTGGGCTGCTAGGAATGCTGAAATGTGTATGACCCAAATGCAGAGTTTTGCTTCTGGTTGTTGGGCATCTAGGTCCAGCCCTAGTCCTTGAATATGAAAGGCAGCCAGAAAGGACCAAAGACATGGATTGGGTATTCAATATTGTCATTGTGGCTATTGGGTTCATCATAAAAGCCTTTCTAAACACAATTCCCTTCCATTCATAGAACCCTTACCTGATTGTTAGATAACATCTGTAACTCTTATGTGGCCATTAGTGGTTCATAGATCTTCCTTGTTCATTTATATTTTCCTATGATAGGTGGACGAATACTTGATGTTTGCTCACCCCTGATATCAGGTCCCCGGTATCTTTACTGCCTATAATGATCCATAGTTTTTCTGGAGTCAATTAGTCCATGGCATGTTCTTGGGCATCTAACTGGAGATACCGTGAAGCAATCGATTTCATAAATTATAGGTCAAAGTCCAGGCGATAGAAAATCTAGGCACGCTTCTCATACAACGAATGCATCTTTTGATGCAAACAAATTCATAAATTATAGGACAAAGTCCAGGCGATAGCAAATCTAGCCACGCTTCTCAAGCAAAAAATAAAGATGTACAGCGAATGCATCTTTTGATAATAAAGATTCTGAACTTTTGGATTTCTCGAGCTCCTTTCGTGATCGAAAGGCAAGGGAAGCTGTGGAGTATGGGAGAAAATAAGAATACAATGGGATGGATTTGGCGACTACTTATTATAGCTATATTACTTTTCTCAACTTTGCCAAATATTGGAGCTTCACAACAGCCTCTTTCCAAAATTCAAATTCAGATGACTGTTGTTGCTCTTCACTGTTCTGCTCACATTGAATTCAGTCCCAATCTTCTTAGCGTCCAGGGGGGAATTGTTGAGTGGGTCACTGTTTAATTCAACCACCTTTCTCCATCAGCAAGTGATTGGATTGGAGTTTTTTCCTCTAGCGAAATTCAAGTAATAAATTTTCATTCTATCTTCCAGATTAAAACTCATGTAAATTATAAACAAAGTTTTATAAATTCCTAGCTGGCATCGGTTTATTTCTTTTCCCCAGTCATCTGCTATGCCCTTCAATCCTTCAATCCGTTTACCCGTCACTTATCTTTTTTGAAGGTGATGCAAATAATGGTAACGATGAACTTAATCAGTAGCATTTGCTAGTAAAGTTGTTGTTTTGGTTGAAGGACATTTAGCTTGAACTGATAACATACATTGAAGGAATTAAATTAAGTAGATGCCAGAATACAAAATAAGAATATTCTTTGGAAATATATTTTAGTGGCTCTGTCTGTTCACCAGAAAGTGGACCAGAGAAAGATCAGGTCCTGTACTTATGCACCGCACCTATAAAGTTCCATAGTAATATGATATGTTTGTTTGTTTTTCTTCATTACCTCATCTGTTTTGTTTCAAGATTATCATAATCCATGATTGTGTTTTGGGTTTTGTTTCTGATAATATCGTAATCAATTACTATTTTTGTTGCTAGAACATTTATTGATTGTGTATATATATTAAATTTAGCAACAAAAAAATGGTAAATAATATATATATATATATATATATATATATATATATTATTTGGTTGGAATTACCATAAGATTATCACTCTTTTTGGAATATCTATACTATGTCATGTTTTTTTTTTTGAATATATACACACTATCTTTTAATACATATACATATATTATTTTTCTTGTTAATATAGCAACCAATATTTTCATAATTGAAGGATAAATAATAGAAAATCTAACTAGCCTTTGTTTCTATCCTTGCAGGTAGTAGCTTTTGATTCTATCCTTGTAGGTATTCTACAAGGAGTTTGGTAAGAGTTTTAGTGTGATAGCTACTCGAATTTCAGTAAATATTTTTTATTTTTTATATTTTGTAGATTTCTCTATAGTGTAAATATCAGGATAGTTCTAGGTGTGAATAGGTCCATTAAGGCCCTCAGAGCTTGAACCATGGCTCTGATACCATGTGTAGTGCCTATCATTTCAATATGGGAACTTAAGTCCTTGTCATTTTCTACTTGTATCTACATAGCTTTTCAAGCGCTGCTTTGTGAAGATAATACCAGAATTTAGTTATTGTTTATCATGTTTTTTTTTTCTATTTAATTCAGTTTAAATATCTGTGCATAAGTATAGGTTTAAATTTTCACGATATTTCTCATAGCATGGTCTTTTCATTTGGTTCATAATTCTAACATCATCATTAGGAATTAAATTAGGAATTAAATTAAATGAAAGACATTTTCCCTTCAATACTGAAATTTAGAGAGTTTTACTCAAGTAGAATACCTGCTTTGTAGATTGCAGTAAGATAGGCTTCTTGACGCTCCTGAAGTTTGTCTTTGCTGAAAACCTTAGCATCCAACTAGATAAACCACCCTCCCAACGAGCTCATCATGCTGGCCCTAGGAAATCGACGGATTTCCTAGCCCCCGAGCCCATAATCCGATAATACCAATAGCAGACTTCCATAATTTAGGATCCCTCCATCCATAGTTCATAGTTTGATCTCCATGGTTCCATTTCCATTCCTGGTTTTAGTTTCTCACCTCCTCAATACCTAAGTTAACCCCCTCGTCATTTTTCCTTCCTTCTCCTTAAAATCCTCAATCACCTTCTTCCCCCACCATCCCCCCAAACTCTTACCTATATACTAATTTTCACCTTCATTAGCCTTCCATCTTACTCCACTGCCTTAGCCTCCCTTTTTTGGATTCTAAACTATTAATATAATCACACTAACCAAGGGTAAAATAATTGTAACATTAATTCTAGGATTTCTCGTTCTCTCGGGAAGTCAAATGATTAATTGCTCACTTCATAAATTGTCTATTTTACTGCACAAGATAATAATTCTTTTTTATATTAAGTTACACAACAAGTTAAATGCTATAAATTGCCACTGCTTCTTCTTTAATATTTTTAGGATAAAATATAAATATCAACTCAATGATGATGAGGTTTATTACGTGTCCATTTAATTATTCAACCTAAACACCATAAATGATTACTATTTAATTTATATCATTTGTCTAACATGGAAACACTTAATTAATATATACATATTTGAATAAGCCTATCTTAACTTACTCCCTTTATTGCGTAAATTAATAATATATTAATAACTTAATAATAATTTTGATAATGAATCGCCTTTATAGTTTTTAACTAAGTAATGGAGAAATATAGAAGTTTCACTCATGATTCTTCATAATGAACAGATTATTAATAGTAATTTTTAGTTTAATAATAAACATAATAATAATTATATTACTAATTTATTATCATAATTAACAATAACAATATTTGGCGGTAAATAATAATATCAAAATTTATTTGTTTAATTGTTAAGTATCCTAATACACTTTTGTTGATAAAACAAAGTATGTTTAATGGCTTAATTAATCAAGATTAACAATTAAATAGTACCATTTTCTCACGTTAACGCTTATCAACGACACTTCATATTGACGACACTTATCTTAATTGCTTACTACAATCTTTACATTAATTAATAGCTTAATTCACTTGTTTTACACATATCCAGTAACTTAACAGTGATTGCTTGAATTTAAATACTGCATAATTAACATATTTACTTATTAGAACTGTTCCAATTATTCAACATGTTAAGTATTTTCATATCGATACTAGTGTGCATGTGCAAGGTATGCATGCATGGCCAGTACATGCACAGGTCGAACATGCACTATAACATACATTATCTTCCATATGCATAAATGCTAACTAATACTAATAATCCTTTACACAAGCAGAACAAGTATACATATATAAGGTACTTTCTTTTACATTCTCAGTTATTTAATGGTTACTCCCATTTATAGTTCTATACCTTATATTTGTGTTCTTATTAACTTAATTGGTGAAACAGGACACGTACCTACTACCACTAACTCGGTACGAGGAAACACCCCATTGTCAACAATACTAACTATCATATCCTACCATCCTAACCTACGTCCACATCCTCCCTTTCCTTCCTCTGCTAGTACAAAGTGGGTGCAAGCTATACTCGCCTGACCACATAGAACTTGAGAGCGGTAGCGTCGGCTAACTAGCGGACCTAGCCTCTCTTAGCAGGCATCCAACCATCGTCATCACAACAACTTGGGGAGCGTGTCTTAGCACTTCCTTCCCACGACCTCGGGTATCATAGTGACCTAGGGTGGGAAACACATCCAACCCTCTCAACATACTCGACTTATGCCCTATCAATTCATTCTTTGCTGCTATCGGGATTATTGGATTGCGTCATCGTATCATCATTTTGGTTACTAAGGTTTACAAAATAAAAAGTTACTATTACATGTGTCATATCAAGTATTCGATTATCAAATAGTGTCAATGTCCTGTGGGTTAGTACTTCACAAATACACATGTACAACAAGTAATTATCCTTGACAATCAATCAACCCACATCATCATCCTCATCATTCTTTCGTGTAATAATTTAATTCATCATAGGTACACACATCATATAATAATCCAGTCAATTACATCATTATACGACATCTTCATAGCACATCTTATTTTTCACATTTCATGAACGAAAACAAATTAAATATATAACTGCAAGTCATAATCATGAAGTTCCTCCATAATAAAAATACAAACAAGCAATGGTGGTTATGAAGGTAAATCCAAAATGGGGCATTACAATGGTGTTAGGAAAATGATTGTCATGTGAGCACCTTGGTGTTAGGAATACGGTGTTGCAAGAAAATTGATCATCTAACTCTACCTTGCTTTTCTGAGCTCCAGCAGGGCTGGGTGGAAAAGGGATTCTAGACTCAAAAAAGGAGACTTGAGGGGAATCATGAAAGAGTATGATATCAACATCAAGACCTATGCAAAGATAGACATCTGGAAGACACGACTTTGTTTGATGTCAATGAGGACAAAATTTTTGATGAGCAGTCAAAAGGGAGAGTAACCTTGGATATAGTTGTAAGTCCACATGGAAATTGGAAAAGAACTCAAGGGAGAACTTGAATAATAACAAAAAAAATATGTTATCAAACCTTCTAAGTAACTATACTGACACATAAATTAGTGTGTAAATGAAAAGAAAACTCAAGAAGAAAGATATAATTTTAAAGTCGTGATTAATATCTTGTGAAATAGAGGATGAATGAAGGAAAGGTTTACCATAGGTAAAAGACTAGTTAAGTATCCAAGTGGATTACTTATGGGTCAATTAAATTATTGAGAAATTACTTATGTATTATGATGATAAAAGAGTAAAAGATGTTCCATAAATTGCAATTATGATGCTACAAAAGACCTGCTATTTATGTTTTAAGTTGAATTATTGAATTTTGACGTGTGTAAAATTCAGGTAGACGCGATGTTATGTTACAAGAAACTATAGGCCTGGACAAATAGCGACTTGTGAAGTTTAGGAAAAAAATTATAGGATCATAACAGAAAATACGAAGCAAGCAAGGATGACTCAAGAAAGAAAGGAAAACTGTTCAAAAACAAGAACACCGAGGATAGTGTTATTTTTAAGGAGGAAAGGATGTAATATCCCTCTTGTATGCCCTAAAATTATCTTATAATTATGAATGTTGTTGTACCTTTTCTGGTGAGGAGCTCAAGGCCAAGGCCCCACTACAAATACCTTGCAATTATATTGAGTAGTTTCCTAAGTGGTAGAATTAGGTGACTTAAAGACATTGACGCAACTAGACATGGGCAACTAAAGTCCACTATGGAAAAAAGTGAATGGTTAGAGGGCCATAATATTTCCCCAGTACACAATCGGAAAGGGAAAAGCGTAACTGTAAAAATCTAGTCTCTTACAATGTTTTTTAGGTGAAAGTTAATAATGCAAGGGGGCTAGAAAATGTGTGTGTGACTAGAACAAGGATGGTGGACGGATTCCACTAAGGGATCTGAAAAAGGTTAATTGGGCATTAGGAATTGAGAATAAAAAAAAGAAAAGAGAATTATAAATATATATGCTTATATGTATGTATGTATGTATGTATGTATGTATAGCTATCCGTTTATGAGTTATATCATGAAATTAAAAGAAGAGAGAATTATAAATATGTATGCTCTTATACATATAATTACAACAACGTGATAAGCAATGATGTGTAATTCAATGTGGAAAACAAAAGAATTACAATAAAATTATAATAAGTATAATAATAGGGTTTTATAACATGTATAAAAGGCAATTTGAGTGGGGATTGTTATCCATTAATGTGTAATTGGAAGCTGTGATTTCCCTAGAGGAAATCATGGGAATTATTCGTGTAACTAGAAGGGATTCCAAAAATGTCTTGATAATTTGCAAGAAATTGGAAGGACAGTCACACCACTTGGATTTGGATGTCTAAGAGGGAGGGGCAGATTTATTGTGCCAACAGTGAGGTTTCGAGGGAGCAAACTCTGCCTTTAAAAATGGGATCTCTGCATGTTTCAAGGGGGGAAAGAAGGGCTCTCTACGGGGAAAAGAAAGAGGAGAATGATTTTATGTGGTCCGTGGGGAAGTCCAAAAAGAGTTATGGTTTGTTTTAGTTGGATGTTTCCATCTAGAGGGGGGAGAGAAGGAATCGACCCCTTGATTATTTGGGTAACCTTTTGAATTCCCAGTATGAAGGGTTTCCTGTGATGAAGGTAGAGGAGGTAGTTGGAAATCCTAGGACTTTTGTTAAAGGATTCATTTCCATCATAAGGTTCAAAGATGTTTGAGAGGTGAAATAATGCCTATGATAGATCGATCCTCTCTTGAGAGCTTATAATATACAATCTCCATCAATCTGATCTGATTTGGTGGCCATGACAGTGGAGATTCGTGGAATGATCCCATCAATCCCTCTGTAGCGTTCGACACCAGTTCTATAGATAACGTTTTGGACAACCTTCCAACTATGTTTGGCGCCACCATCATCGAAGTTGGTCCCTCTTAAGGTAGATCGTCGGGTAATATTTTGAAAATGTTACCCTCATCTGCATTTGTTTTCTCTTGGTATGAAAGAGCTATATGCCCAACATGGGGACATTTATAGATGAATGAGTTTTTTAATGTAGGGTTTCAGTAAAATTTTACTATGGGTCACTAGATTAGCTGAAACTCTTTCAGACTGAAATTACTGCTCTTTAAAGATCAAAATTACCCATGGTTGGATAGATCCAATTTAATGCGGCGTCTAAACTGCATGGAAATTTTTGTAGACACAGGAAATATATGTTTAGCTAAAATTTATTATGCACCATGTTAATCCATGGTAGAACTCTTCAGTCCTAGAATTAGAAACTAAAAGGGATTGTTAAATCGGCGTTGACATGAGTTGGATCTAACATATGATCAAGCCGTCCCATGAACCTGTGCTGAAAATCAGTTTTGACATACTAGGAAAACCCAAGTTTGTGTGCCAAAACCTGGTAAGTCATTGTTCTCCATAATCTGCACTGCAAATAACTTACAACCTTACTTTAATACCATATCTTCTTCAGAACTGAAAGTCCCATTTCTTTCAAGAATATGAAATTGTCAGAATATTTATGCGGTCCATTATTGCATTAAAGAATATGTAAATGAACCTAATGAAATGAGAAGGCAAACATTTTAAATTCATGAGGAAACAATTTACAGTGATAAAAATGAATAAGTTGGAAAAATTATGTTAAATTGGTTATGATTTTGTGAGTCGGCTGATCCAATATGCTGCGCCACTTCAAGTGGTTATTTAAGGTCTATTGGAAATACGATTTTCCTCAGTGAGTCGCTGTTTAGTTTGTTTGCATTTTTTGGTTCTTTCTGGAATATGCTTTTTTTCTAGAAGACCCAAACCGCAATGCTTATGGTAGTTGTTCTTTTTACATTGTCGGGTTTTCCTTGGAATTTCCTGGAAGACACATTTTTTGATAGGAGTAAGAACACTGTATGTCTGTGTGTGGGTTTAGATTTGCCAATCTACCTTGGATTCCATTGAATATGTGACTTTACAAAAGGATAAGGTCTCTATGTGTTGGAAAACAACAATTTTTTTTCTTCTTAGAGTAGCGTATTTTATTTGGTAGAACCATATTTGTTTACCATAGATTCAAATGCAGAAGTGATTTATCAAAGAAATAAATTTTTATGTGTATGAGAAGATTACACATAAATAGTGCGCTATGCATTAGGGCTACGCATAAAGTATACCTATTTGTTGGAATTAGTTGTGCTTATTCCATAAGTAGATTATAAACAAATGATGGCTATCTATAATACAAAGTTGAATTAAGCCTATGTGAAAGACCTTGAAAAGGTAACACTCTTGTCTAGAGAAAAGGAGGGTTAGCAGTTTATACTTATTATAAGTATTTAGCCTTATGAATTTTCATTTTAATAATAATTCATGCTCAGGGGTATTTATGTTACCTTCTTGTGTTATTACAAGAGCTTTGCTTAGGGGTTGCTATGTTGAGATAGTGAATGAATAATAGTAAGTTGTTCCAGAAGAACATTGGAAAATGATGAGGAAGGTTTTATATCTATTATTTTAAATTTAGCATAAAAGAAGGCCATGACAGGATAGCGGTAAGGAGCGGCTTAGAAATACTCCCGAGAAGGAGTCCATGAGAATACAAAAAGAATGTATGGTGACAAGGGTATTGCAAAATGTAATTCTTATTTTCAGTAAATAATACACGATATGATGGTTAGGTGGACGTAACCCATGGATTGGGTGAACCACGTACATTGGTCTTGCTCTTTGTGTTCTTGATGCATTCTATCTCATGTATTCTAGACATACTTATCTTATGTATTTATATCATATACCATTGATGTATGTAACTCATGTTCTAATGATAACAAGGGTGTAAATTGTCGAATGATGAGACCAAAAGAAGATGGATTATTTGATGTCAATAAAATGCTAGATAGTCTAATGGTGGGGTTAAAGGTTTGTGTTTTTGGCTAAGTTTATTTGAAATTAGAAATAACAAATGAAATGTATGTGTTTAAATGTATGTTCATTATATGAATAGATGATCATGATAATGTCACAATTTGTGGTTATAGCTTTTGAGAGACTGACAGAGTTCTTGTTGGACTTAAAAGAACATCCCTTTCAAAAAGGGGAGAAAAATTACTTCATTTTTCTCTGAGTTTATCTTAAGGATTACCGGTTTCGTTACAAATGGTATGAGAGCTCAAGTTACAACACTTGGGCCTATATGGGAAAAATTTAAATCACAAGGTATAGTCGGGAAACTCAATATGGAATGGATAGAGATGAAAAGGTAATAAGGTAAACATTAATTTGGTGGCTTGAGTCATTTATGATCAAGGGGTGAAATGCAAGTTGTGTTCTGCAACTTTTATGAAGTTTTATATGCCAATTTTAGAAAGGTCCTTTAATGTATGTACTAACCATGAAACTCTTCCTAGATAAAGTAATTGAAGACAACTGCAGGTGAATTGACGAACGAGTCATTATAAGCGAGATAAGTACCCTTTTCATGGTTCTTGAATACAGCTCAAGTATAGTTAACATTAGTGAGATAAGGTCTTAGTAAGTGCAAGATGTAAAATATTTTCATTTATTTGTTGGAAAGAATTTGTTCTCTAATGGTTATGTTATATGTGCTAACAACTCAAATGTAGGTTCATAGTAAATTTTGTGAAATAGGAATGTCTGGAATGTTACCATTGTTGAATGAAAGAAGCCTCATGTCGAATGTCTGGAATGTTACCATTGCTGAATCAAAGAATCCTAACATTGATGATTTAGCAATTGATAAGATGATCGACTTGAGACAAGGTGATGAGTATCCTCTTAAAACCTTGATTATGTATTAACAAGGTTGTTATGCATAGGGAATGTTCTGGTACATCAAGGTGGATGTTATCAAGGGGTAGATACGTCTCGCACATACTATGATTATTATAACAAGTATGCATAGGACTAGAGCTATGAGATATGCAAAGCATTATAGTCAAATATTATGAAGAAAATCATCATTCTCGATCTCTAAAAATTTTACCATGATAATTATTGTGACCTATTACTTATCCATGATAATTGTTGTGGGTCGATTTAGGAGAGATAGTATTCTAATCCTATTGTTACCTTTAATGAACATTATCCTTGTAAAAATGTTTACGTGGGTATGCATAGATGGATACAAAAGAGGGTGCCTACCCAAAATAGAGGAGTCATGTTGACATTGATAGTGTTCCTCTAACAAGATACTAATAGGTAGATAGAACTAGATATCACTTGATATTCTTACATCTCTAACTTACCACTTATTTTTGTCGTGTAAAATTGAAGTCTCCCTTCACTCGTAACTATCCAAATACATATGACTAAATATGTTTAATTGCTATTAGTATTTGAAATTGATAAGTGAATGAACATCATATAAATTTATGTACTAATATTGCAGGGTTATGCGAGGAACATTATTAGTCGGAATTGACTGTTAGTAAAAATATTCGCTGCCTTAAATAATGAGGTTAAGAATGGGTGATGTTTTACTTATTATAAATTGTTGAATTTTGAAGTTTTATAAAACAAGGATTAATTGGGGATTATGATGTTTATATACTGACATTGGGGATTTTTATGTAGATTATGATTGTGGTCATGATCCATGTACACTATGGTATATAAATCAACTTGCGTATACAAGTTGCGCTCAATTGCTAAGAAATGAGTAAGGAGTTATTTTTAGATGATTTACACAGTTATATGACTCATAAATGATGGTAAAATCGCTGCAACTTATGAAATGCTAATGATTAATTAATGAAATTATGGTTTATTGATAGATTCTTTGACTAACTATGTAGCCAATTCACGAATCAGGACAATGACATTAAAGTCACGTTAAGCACCACAGAGTGTGTGTTATGAATAGTCAAAGGTTAAAATCTATACTAAATACGAACAAGGAAATTGTATGCTGTGGGAGCACAATTGTGTTAGGCTAGTGGTTTCCATGTGAGCACATTGGTGTTAGGCATATATGCTGCAAGAGCACAATGGTGTTAGGAAAATGATTGTCATGTGAGCACCTTGGTGTTAGGCATATGGTGTGACAAGAAAATTTATCATCTAACTCTACCTTGCTTTTCTGAACTCCAATAGGGCTAGGTGGAAAAGGGATTCTTGGACTCAAGCATGAGGCTTGAGGGGAATCATGAAAGAGTATGACATCAACATCAAGAACTAGGCAAAGATTGACATCTGGAGGATAGGACGTTGTTTGATGTTAATGAGGAGAAAACTTTTGACGATCAGTCAAAAGGGAGAGTAACCTCAGATATAGCTATAAGTCCACGTAGAAATTGGAAAATAACGAAAAACATATGTTATCAAACCTTCTAAGTAACTATACTGACACACGACTTAGTGTGTAAATGAAAATAAAAATCAAGAAGAAAGAAGGAATTTTAAAGTTGTGATTAAGATCTTGTGAAATAGATGATGAATGAAGGAAAGATTTACTTTCTGTAAAAGACTATTTAAGTATCCAAGTGGATTACTTATGGGTCAATTACATTATTGAGAAATTGCTTATGTATTATCATGATAAAAGACTAAAAGATGTTCCATAAATTGCAATGATGATGCTGCAAAAGACCTACTATTTATGTTTTAAAATGAATTATTGAATTTTGACATGTGTAAAATTCAGGTAGACCTGATGTTATGCTACAGGAAACTACAGGCCTGAACAAATAACGACTTGTGAAGCTCAGGAAAACATCTACATGATATGAACAGAAAATAAGAAGCAAGCAAGGATGACTCAAGAAAGAAAGGAAAATTGTTCAAAAACAAGAACAACAAGGACGGTGTTTTTTTTAAGGGGTAAAGGATGTAATATACCTCTTGTATGCCCTAAAATTATCTTGTAATTATGAATGTTGTTGTACCTTTTCTGGTGAGGAGCTGAAGACCAAGGCCCCACTAGAAAGACCTTGCAATTATATTGAGTAGTTTCCTAAGTGGTAGACTTAGGTGACTTAAAGACATTGACATGACTATAGATGGGAAACTAAAGTCCAATATAGAAAAAAGTGAATGGTTGGGAACCATAATAATCCCCTAGTACACAACCAGAAAGGAAAAAAGGTAAGTGTAAAACATTAGTCCCCTGCAATGTTTCTTTAGGTGAAAGTTAATATCACAAGGGGGCTGGAAAATGTGTGCGACTAGAATGAGGATGGTGGACGGATTCCACTAAGGAATCGGAAAAAGGTTAATTGGGCCTCGAGAACTAAGAATACAAAAAAAAAGAGAATTATAAATATATATTCTTATATATATATATATATATATATATATATGTATGTATGTATGTATGTATGTATGTATGTATGTATGTATGTATGTATAATAATAATATAAGATATAACTATCCATTTATGAGTTATATCATGAAAGTAAAATAACAGAGAATTATAAATATATATGCTTATATATATTTATAATAATATGAGAGATAACTATCACTTTATGAGTTATACCATGAGAATAAAGAGAAAGGGAAATTATAAATATGTATGCTCTTATACATATAGTTACAACAACATGATAAGCAGTGATGTGTAATTTGATGTGGGAAAAAAAAAGAATTACAATAAAATGATAATAAGTATAACAAGAGGGATTTATAACATGTATAAAAGGAAAGTTGACTAGGGATTGTTATCCATTAATGTGTAATTGGAAGCTGTGATTTCCGTGGAGGAAATCGTGGGAATTATTCCCATAAATAGAAGGGATTCAAAAAATGTCTTGATAATTTGTAAGAAATTGGAAGGATAGTCACACCACTTGGCTCTTGGATGTCTAAGAGGGCGGGGAAAATTTATTGTGCCAATGGGGAGGTTTTGAGGGAGAAACCTCAGCCTTTAAAAAGGGGATCTGTGCACCTTTCAAGGGGGGGAATAAGGGCTCTCTATGAGGAAAAGAAAGAGGAGAATGATTCTCTATGTTCCCTGGGGAAGTCCAAAAAGAGTTCTGGATTGTTTTAGTTGGATGTTTCCATCAAGAGGGGGGAGAGAAGGAATCGACCCCTTGATTATCTAGGTGATATTTCCTAATACACTTTTTACGTTGTAGTGCTGAAATTTGTCGTGTAGATAAAGGTCCATAAATTTCCTTCATTGTATGATACTTATCCTCCTCATCCACACTACTACATATTTTATGCAAATAGTCGATAACAGCTTTATGAGATTCTAGCCAATCCATACCTATCAAAATTTCAGAGGATCCTAGGGGAAGTATATTTAAATTAACTGAGGTATGAAAGTCATTAAAAACTAATAACATATCTTTAACTATCTCTGTAACTTTCCTTTTTACCTTTGTTGCCAGCTATACCAACCATGCTTTTTTTTCCTCCTTACTAAGTTTACACTTTTCCACTACTTTTGGTGCAATGTAACTTAAACTAGATCCTGAATCGATAAGTATAGAAACATGTATGTTCAAAACTTTACCTTCTACTTGCAACATTATGGATTGACGGTCTGCCTACCGATATTCCAAAGAAACATTAACTATAGGGATATTCCCGGCTATGTCATTCATAGTAGAAGCTTCATGCAACATGCTTATGGGTTACTATTCCATCCTCCACTAGAAGTTTCGATACTATTTAACCCATTTCTATTGGTTGAAACTCACCTATTGTAATTGTTATTAGTATGACCTCTTGTTCCTTTTCCAAAAGGTGAGGGTTTAAATCCTTTTCTACGTTGATCGATCTTTTCAATTTTTTTTTATTTTTACAACTTCTACTCAATTTGGATGTTTGTTAAAAAAATGGTAGCACAACTAGGCCTTTCTAATTGCTTCATCCATTGTTTAGGAATTTCAAACACAATATTTTCCTTATACACTGGGGGTAAACAACTGATAAAACTGTATACCTTAGCTTTTTCAACTCTTAGGTAGGACACATAGCATTGTAAATTTACAAACTCGGTTACAAATTCTTCCATGGTTAACAATCCTAGTCTCAAATCATTGAATTATTGGGATTTCTCATCACAATATCATTCTGACATATACATTTTTTCAATAGTTTTTAAAAAAAATTCCAAACCAACTCTTTACTACTTATTTTACTAACACTTTTAGCCTCCTTCCACCACAGAGCAGATATTCCACTCAGCTGAAAACAAAGATAAAGGTGCCCTCAAATTATCATCATATCTGTACACTTGAAAACCATGTTTGATATTTAACAACGAATATTCTATTTCTTCCTCAAATTCTCCATCAAACTTGGGGGGCCTTAACTTCTTGAATTCTCCCTGTAACTCTACATGTCTTTCTTTTCGTTTTTGTGTATTCATTTCATCACCTTTCTTTAAATCTTGGGGGGTTATAGGAATGCTATTTGTAGTTTCCTCACAACTGCAACTTTGTAGTGCTCCTTTTCTTTTCTTGTAATGAATATAAAATAAATAAAATAATTAAATTGCTAATGTTACCTTAGTAATAAAAAATATTAAAATTCAAAATCAAGTTGCAAATTTTACCTTAGTAATAAAAAATATTTCTATCAAAACTTTCTAACATTCCTAACATTCTCAACTTCTCAACAGTGAAAATATTTTACATCTACAATCATACATAAACTTAATAATACATACTTTCATATATTTTGCACCTATAAAAACTTCTTAACATTCCTAACATTTCCTAACATTCATATATTTTCACCTATCAAAACTTTCTAACATTTCAAACATTTCCTAACATTCATTCATATATTTGCACCTATCAAAACATTCACTCCTAACATTTCCCCATTCCCCCATTCACTTCTAACATTGCACGTATCAAAACATTCACTCCTAACATTCCCCCATTCCCACATTCACTCCTAACATTAACATTCACCATATATTCATTCTTAACATTATATTGCACCTATCAAAACTTCATAACATTTCTATCACTCTCAACTTCTCAACAACAAACATACATAAATTTAATAATTTACATACATTCATATATTTGCATCTATCAAAACTTACTAACATTCCTAACCTTTACATATACATGTATATAATCCAAAAAATAATATCTAAGGTCAATGCACATGTATATAATCCAAAAAACCAATCATGAACATGTGAGTTCAATGTACATGTATATAATCCAAAAAAACAATCATGTACATGTGAGTTCAATGTACATGTATATAATCCAAAAATTATGTACATGTGAGTTCAATGTACATCTACATAATCCAAAAATTAAGCTTCTTGATGTCCAAATCAACTACAATATATATATTGACATAAAAAGAAAAATATGAATAATTCTCTAAATGGAAGTCCACCCCTATCCTCGACTAGGGTATTCCCTTTGACTCGTAACAATCTACAACATGTATAAAAACAAATTATGAATATCATAAATTATTTAAAGAACTTTAAACTAAAATCAAAACATTAAAACATTAAACTAATATATCGAAGAACAATTCAATTATTAACAAAATTACCTCCAATTCTCTATCATCCAATGGAGTCTTCACTTTGTGACTAAAAGGTGGAGGATACCCAAGCTACAACATATATAAAAACAATTTATAAATCTTACAAATTATTTAGACTATTTTAAACTAAATTCAAAAAAATATAATATTAAACTTACAATTCCAACACTATCATCCAATGGAGTCTTTCCTTTGCCTTGAAAAGATCAAAGAGACCCAAGCTTCAACATATATAAAAGCAAGTTTACAAATGTCAAACATTATTTAAAATATTTAAACATATATATCAGAGAACAATTCAATTATGAACTAGATCTCTCAAAAACATATATATCGTTTGAGTTCTCCAAAAACTTCTTTTTAATTGCAAAACTAGATCTATAAATAGGCATGCACCATTACATTGAAGGTCCACTTCTAACTAACTTATAACCGCTAATGACCTATTGCGACAAACTTGGTAAAATAATATATAAAATATTCAAAATATTTTTTTTTCCACCCATCGCGCTGATCTGGCCTTCTGTGGTACAGTGTGAGCTTGCGCAGCTGCCGCAACACCGCACAACTCACTTACCAAAACCCATGCCAACAGGTGTAGACCCTGGAGAACATGATTCATTAGAAGATCTGGAGCACATGAGTGTTTATGTTGTGTTGAGCAAGAAGCTCTGGAGCACATGCATGTTTATGTTGTGCTAAGCAAGAAGCTCTAGAGCACATGAATGTTTATGTTGTGTTGAGCGAGGAGCTCTAGAACACATGAATTATGGAAACCTTTGTGTTGAGAAGAAAGCTCGGAAGCACATGATAAGATAATTGGAAGTGTTGGGCATAATCCGTGGAGACTTCCAAGTTGATGTTGAGCATAAGCTCTAGAGCATCGGATGCTTGGCCATTGTATCCCTAGGTGTATCCTACAAGTACATCCTAGCATTAGTGTTGAGCCAGGAGCTCTGGAATTATGCTAAGTTTGTAACTCCATATTTTTTGCATTGTGTATGTGCTCTAGATAAGCGCTAGGAGTTACTGAAAAGAATTAATGATTCCGAGTGAAAACGACTTGAGTAAAATATTGATCTCATCTGAATTATTTATAAGTGATTAAATGAAATCTCGAATTTCTGTATCTCATCAAGTACTAAAGAAATACCATGTTATATGAGGGAATCCAACATGAACGGATGTTTAAAGTTGCCTATCCTAGTAGACGTAACCACCTACATGATGGCCTTAATTTAGAAAGTGTGATAATTTTAGGGTGAACATGTCTTATCAAGTATAAACAATATTATAATCAAATAACAAATTAAAATGTCAAACAATCAAGACATCAAGACCTCTAATAGGTTTGAAGCTATTTTATAAATAAACAGTACTATAAACACATTATCATATACTTAAAGAGTAATCATTAAAACAAAATAACAAGCTATATTAAAACCATCAAAGACCCCTCATGGTCTATATATATTTATTAAGAACCAAGTCATAAACCAAATCATTCCTCATACATTAAAGAAATCCTTAAATCAAACCTATAGCGCAAATATCGAGACCATCTAATGGTTTATAATCAATAATCCACATAAATCCATTGCATGTATAATAAACCAAACTATTTAAATAAATTACAAACTACGTTACAAGAATCGTATGTGTCACATGCCCCAATTTGCAAAACAATTTATGTTTTAAGAAAAATTATGTTACATTTTATGTTAAAGTTTGTAATTAATGACCAAGTGGGGTCAATGATAAATTAATGTAATTGTCGAATATTTTATTAATAAATAAATGAAAGATGATACAATAGCTTAGGGAAGATGTTAAATGAGTGTTTTACTGGTCACTTGATGGAGAAGGCTGGGTTGGGAGCAGATTGACACTTGGCAGCATCCTAAAACTACTTCTAGTTGTTGCAGGTGGAAACTTATCTACTTTTGTTGTCATGTTCCCTAAGAAAGTGGACCAAGAGCAGGTGGCTCATTAAGTAAAAAAATGGGCCAAAATACCTACGCGTGCTAATTAAACTTCCCATTGAAGACAATTCAGGCTACTCATTCTAGAATTGTTAACATTTTAAGTGAATGAAGTGCACAAGAAAATTCAATGGAGGGGATTAGCTGAAGTATGTTTTGAGTGGAAAAGTGTTGAAGACCTGAACTAGTGCAACTATTCTAAGCTAATTTCATACTACTACATGTAGAATTGATTTAATGCTAAACACTCAATGGATTTGCAGAGGATTACTAGACTACATCTCTCACCCAGTACTTCTACCAGGTGGACTAGGAGACAAGCTCGGGGGTCCTAAAAATTGCAGTCCAACTTTTCTCGAGGAGTAGGTTGGGAGGAACATGTTCCTTAAGTTGTTGTCATCTCATCTATATTTATCGGTTCTACTTGTTTTATTCAACTATCTAAGTATTTACTGTTATCTAGAAATTTTAAGTTTAATCAATGATATGTTATGCTTTTGTTCTTATTGCTGCTAGGGTTAGTTAGGAGAAATGTATATGTTGTGAAAATATAGTAAGTTTTGAACTATCTATATTATGATAAATGATTAGAAGAATTTCTATTCTAACTGATAGATAGAAAGAAAATACCTAAACTATATTTTTCCACACCTTTTAGAAGGTAGTACTCTAGTACAATAGGTTAGTTTAATTTTAGATAAAGAATCGAATGAAGTATGCATGGATATGAAATTATTATCTTCTACATGTTCATATGTATAAATTCTTTGTATGATTTCTTTTATATATATTTTATTTTAGTTAGAGTACTTGAACAAAATAAACAGAAACTGTTAGGAAAGAGCTAAGGGTATAAAATACTAGTGTGTGTAATGGTTTACATAGTAGATAAAATTATTTTTATAAGTCTATTATTTTAATAATTAACAGTTATTATATAAACAGGAATTAACCTAACTGATATTAACTAAAAGAAACAATATACAAGGCTAAACATTTACTGAATAAATTCATCTAAGTCAAAATGAAAACTAGGGTAACCCCAAAAATGGAATACTAATTATGTAATTATTCTAAGAAGGATTAGGGTTTATAAATGAACCTGTTTAGAAGAACTGTAAATATATATACAAACCAAATTTATACACCCCTTCTTATTAGCAAGGAAATTGTCCTTTTTACTTTTGAAATAAAATAAAAACCTATCTACTCTATCTTATGTAACCTTAAGCATCAAGTAAAGGAATATATAAAAATTTATACATCCTTCCAAAGAACAATATTAAAAACTGTTGAATAATTATACAGAACATGTTATTCAAAACACATCATTATATTTGTTTACATGAAACAATAAAGGTACGAAATATATTATTACATTTTCTTACTAACAGTAAGAACCAATTTACGACCCTTAAGATACAATCTACACATAAACCAAACTAAATAGTAATTTACTTAACCACAAACCTCTTAAAGGTTAATTTCAACAAAAACTAATTAAAATAACCAAAATATTACAAGTCTACCTTCTTCGTTTCAAAACACAAAATATATGAATACAATATCAAAACATAGATACAGTCAACCAACTTCAAGCTGTAAGTAAAAATGAAGATTGAAAAATGAACTAAAATAGTTACGGCCCTATGGCCTTTTTACATCACAAAGTTAAGGATTAAAATCTTGTTCGAAAAAGTATCATCGGTATAAACAAAATTTACAATAGAGAAAGGAGTTGTCTCGACTATAAAATCCCTAACCCTTCATTGCTAAAACAACCAGTAGGGCTTCACAAAAACTGAACCAAACATCTAGTATCATCCCCTGGCCTTTCCAAACTTTTACAGCAAATTACATCAGGGCCGAGTTGAAGACCTAATAAACCAATGAACTCCATTAACTAAAAATCAACATTATACACCACTGTAGGAGAACCTCAGCGAAACTGAGGCTTACTAGAAGAATCGCTTTGGTGGATCCCCCCTTTGCTTTGCATACTTCAACTCAGGTTTTATCTTTCGGACTGTAGTCTACAAAAGTTCAAACACAAAACAAAGAATTGTTACACCATTGTTATTAACGAAAGTATTCAACTAAATAGAGAACTAATAATTAAAATGGAAAGAATATTCGTATCTCGTTCTATTTTCTCCTTATTTTTGCCTAAGATACATTCCAATCAACTCTAGCCACCTTTGGGAGAATGACCAGCTTCAAAGAAGCACTAATAGAAGGAAAATGTGACTCACAGAGTTTGAATCCGAGTCTCAAACCCAAAGAACGAGCAGAGGAAAATACCACTCTACAGATTGGACTGTGAATATTTATGACCTCTGAATCCAGTACAAACATGACAATAAACCATTCAAGACACACCACGACAAACCAAGAAGTCATGCTCACCTATTCAAGTTACAATTACACCAGCATTTAAAGAATAATGCTCACAGAGGTAAGCTATTGACAGTGTAAAGGGTTTTTTTTTCCCAATGCAAACAGTAATCACACAAATCCTTCAACGCAGAAGAACGAAGATGGGCATAAGGAGCTTGTAACTAAGGGTTAAGTGCTGGATAGCAAAAAATTGAGGCCATAAGCATGCTGCGCATGCACTCACAGCAGAGACATAAACTAGGAAAATAATGTGATTTTTAGGGTTTATAGTATTTTATGTAGCCATGATCAACTCAAAAACCTAACCACTGTGAAGCTACCACGTGGCATGATAATTTTTTTACAAATTATGGGTTTTTGGATATAGTTCAAAACACCTCCGGAGTAGCCTGCAAAACAATAAACTTGAATCATTAAAACTATACTATAACATGCTTATAATTTATCTTATCTTGCATCTTGGTCATTGTATTTGGTTGTATTCCTAACAATTTAAGAAGATAGGTAGTAATTATACTATGTTTTTAGTAGAAGTTCCTAACCTTTGCAATGTTTAAGAAAAACATAAGCAATAAACAATCCAAGGTAAATTTGTATAATGAAAATACTTTTATTTGATGTTACGAATAAAAATACTAAAATGTTGTTTTCTCTTAGTATCACCTCACAACATGAGAAATGATATAAGAAAATAATTCATCTTTCTTTACCTAAAAAGTAATAATACTATATATTAAAGAAACACAAGTTGTATATGGTGCATCTCATTTTAATAGGTACTAAAATAGCTTAAAACAAACTTGTGCTTTAAGTACTAGCTCTATGGGCATCCTTTATATAATATGCTTATTGTCCATACTCAGATTGTATATTACCTTAGTTAACACAATAATTGTAGAAACAAGTACCTGGGAGGTTACTTCAGTATCAATTATATAAACAAAGGAACTCGCTTTATGGGATGCCTTTCACTAGAATTACTTAAAGGCTTAAAACTTAAAATAGCAGGAGGAAAGTTAAATGCACAAGTTTTGTTATGGTAAGAGTAACTGAGCTAAATTTTATTTAGTAAAATACTGTAAGGACACTCAATATGGATATTTTAAACAATAAAGGTCAACAATACCTCTTACATTTCTCAAGTTGTAAAACAAATAATTATATAGCATTTTTATTCTATGCTAGTTGAGATGATAATCTCGATCTGGAAAACTTGTAACAAAACTTCTTACCTGTAAAATACCTATAACAGAAGCATCACTTCACTGCATTAGCTATAAGCTAAGTAAGCCTTGATTTAAAGTGAATTTCTTTCCTACTTGTCATAAGAGAGTAAACAAACTTAGTACTATAAGATAAACCTATGTTTGTGTTTCCTGTTACATCAAACCATAAATTAATTCCTGGATTTATGGAATCTTCTCCGGTAAATTTGATGGATAGGTCGTAATGGGTGTACAACTCTCAGCTAGCTGGGCATATTACATCCTTGCTTGATCTTCACCACCCTATGTAGGATGATGAGCCTATTGCGAATATTGCTCTACTTCCACTTGTGTCTCCTGTATAGAAGGTCGATATCCATGTTCACCCATAGATGATAATAGGGAATCATCTCTACCACTATCGCCACGTTGATGATCAGATGAATGTGAACTATAAAATAAGCTTCAATCTTGAGGTGAAGTCGATAATCTTCAATTATCATTTCGGACACCAACTCCCGAAGAATGTGATGATCGCCTATGCTTCTGTCTCAAAGGCTGGTCTCTTTCCATTGGATATGATATCTACAAGTTTACACAAATATCAATTTCTACATGTTAATTAATGAACTTCAAAGACCTAGCTACTATAAAAACTAAGATTTCAATAAGGACCTAGATATCCCTAATATTATCTAATAGTTCTTTAAATGATTAAAGCTAATTTACTATCTGTTTTCATTTGATATGATATCTACAAGATTACACAAATCAACTCATATCATATTCAAATTCTAGATGTTAATTCCTCATCTTCAAACACCTAGCCTTTAAAAAACTAAGTTTTTAATAAAGACCTATATGTCCTTAATATTTTCTAATATATCAACTCATAACATATTCAAATTCTGCATGTTAATTCCTCAACTTCAGAGAACTAGCTACTATAAAAATTAAGTTTTTATTACCTAGATGTCCCTCATATTATCTAATAGTTCTTAAAATGAAAATAGCTATACTATTGTTGGATGTATCAAAAATTAATGTAGCAATCTCATCAAATATGAAATTAAAGCTACATTTATTTACGTCAACTACAAAAAAAATTGTTATTCCATAAAATCATAAAAAAACCCTTATGCTAAGTAAATTGATCAGAGTCAGAGTTAATGAACTCTGCATGGACAAAGTTGATGAACTATGCATGGAGAGAGTTCATCAACTTTGTCCACATGGATAGATTTGCTCAACTCTGTCCATGTGGACAGAGTTATGTTCATCACTCCATGTCGACAGAGTTCATCAACTCTTTCCATAGACAGAGTATTCATTCATGAACTCTATCCATGGATAGAGTTGAAGAACGAAGATTAAAGTTTAAAAAAAATGCACAATATCCTAATATAATAGTAAAGATAAACTGATAACTAATAAGTATCATACAAGTTATATGCTTATTTTATGATTTAGATTAAAAATACATAAGCTCAAATAGATCGGTAATTAGAAAACTTGATGTTTTATGTGTAATAATGTTTTTATGTCTATGATTTATATAAAACGTACTAAAATACGTTTTTCTAAGTAAAGTTATCACGGAAAGTGTTGATGAACTATGCATGAACTACGTTTTACTAAGTATAAAAAAGTAGTCTAAGGCAAGTGCAAGTACTTACCTACTCTACAGATAGACACTACTACTGGCTACTAGCTCCCTACTCGTTATAGAGTTTTTAGAGAGAGCGCCACTATTAAATATAGATAGAGCCTCTATTTCTTCTTCTGCACTCATGTTTAGTTTCAATACTGACTGCTATGAATCAACTATTGTGATTTCATGGATTTATCATACCGGATGGCAAGGACATATAGATTTCAACTTCGACTAAGGCGAGTGACTAGGGATTGACTACATAAGCCTATGGATTCCCCCCAATTAGTCTAGCCTATCCCTATGGTTTACATTACACTTCTAGTTGTTTTGGTCTCCATCCCCATAAGAAGATAAAGAAATTCTTTCTTTAAAATTTCCTTTCTCTATCTAACTTTTTCTCTCTATGTTTCGCAAAAGCATGAAATGGAAATGGAACTTAATGCAATGCATCATAGAATAAGATAGTCATAAGGTGCCATGGGACTTATACTTCGGCTAGTAGTTATATAGACTAAAGTAAGTAGTAGAGCTTATGAACAAAACTATATAGTTATTACACTTCAGCTGAAGTTGTGACTGAGGCAAGACGTGAAGTGAAAAGGTTTTGAAATCTTGTCCCCTACCAACGAAAAAACATGAAGAAATAAGTTGTTTACTTAGGGAGTGGATCAGCTCTGTCCATTTGGACAGAGTTGATCACCTCTATCCATTTGGACAGAGCTGATGAAATCTGTCCATTTGGACAGAGTTCATCAACTATGTCCATTTGGACAGAGTTCTTCAACTCTGTCCACATGGATAGAGTTCAGAAACTCTGTCCATTTCCTTAGGTTCCTTGTTTGTCATGTCAAGGTCAATACGAAGTTGTGGAAATAACTTGTACTCTCTCTTTTCCAGATATGCAGCCACAACACTTCCATGTATACTAGATTGCAAATGGAACTATGATTAGTTGTTCCCATATTACAAATGAAACTATGACAAAGCAGTCAATGACAAGAAAAAGTAAGAAAGTATTGTACTCTTATTAAATACGAGAGTGTCAATGCTACTCTTTAACATTTATTTCATTCAACTAAGATGCATACAACACTTTACAACTCTATCAATGTCAAAAAAAATTGTGAGATCAATTTAGTGACAGTTCAAGTCAATCTAACAACAATAAATCAAAATTTTCTAATTAATAAGGGAATAAGCAGCAAGCTTGTTGTTGTTGATAAAGGAATAAATTGCCTGTACAATATTGTGTAATTAATTCCCAACTAAAGCAGTCTTGAACATTCTAAAATATTATACTATTCTTCCAAGTAAAAGATAACATTCTAAGTAAATCATCTACAAAGGGACGGTGAAGTATATTAACCACGACATTGCTATCAGCTATAGAAAAACATAATTTATCATTTTAATAGCATGAACATTTAATGGAATTTATTTCTGATCTATGCATTTATAGAACCAAAATTTAGAACAATAGACATAACAATCATTTACAATGAACACATAGATTTTATTTTAATTACAATGAACACACATATTTACCTGACAAGGGGCAGCATAACAAGACCACACCATGAATAGACCCTCCAAGAAAAGACCAGGAACACCTCCACAAACAGACCTCCAGGCCGAATAGACCTCCACGAAGCGATCTCCACAAACATACCTCCACGCCGAGAGGAAACCATACAGGTAGAGGGGTGCCAGGATGGCGGATGTACATGTCAGGTGCCAGGGTGATGTGGACGGGGATGACAGGAAACAACCAACCAATTGGGTGGTGAGATGGGGTGGCGAGATGGGTGGTAAGAGGATGAGGACGAGGACAAATCATAGTAGGTGAAAACAATGAAAATACGGTTGCAATTGACCTTTTATGCGAAAAAGTTATTCGATTGAACAATTATTCAGTCGAAGAATTATTCGGCCGAATAGTTTTTCGGAAGAATAGTTGTTCGACCGAATAATTGTTTAGCTGAATACATATTGAAACGCAGGTAAAATTTACTAGCTGGCAATGTGTTTCGTCAAATTAAACAGTTCACCGTTAAAGATTATTTGGTTGAATAAATGATTCATTATTCAACCGAATAACTATAATTATTCGGCTGAATAACTTCATTATTCAGCCAAATAAATATAGTTATTCGACTTAATAACATCCGCTATGTTGTTTGGGAACCCGATTCTCATGGAAGTGTTACCCAACTTCGTGTTTCACCCTTTCGTGTTACAGGAAAATTTTTATAGCGCTATTCAGTTTATGAACACTACAAAAGAAAACAGTTGGCAGGAAGAAATGACCACCCCCATTTCAGAAGTGAACTTGGTGGTCGAGGTAAACTTTGATGTGCTGAAAACTTTGCACAGTCTTCAAGCTGAACTAAAAAGTTTAAGAGAAGATAGTCTAAATGAAAGAAATGAACAACAAGCTTTAAATGAAGCATTATTGCGTAACATGACGGGAGGGATCCCGCAAGGTAAAACTACCTAGTCAACCAACAGATCCAAAAGAGAACTGTACCATGAGGGGGAAAGCAGCCCAGGAGAAGCAGAAAAAGAAGGTACACCTGAAGCAACTAAAGGAGATCATCACAACCCTACTAGTGATAACTCACTTTCTCCATGGAGAAAGAGGCACAGAAGTGATGACAGTCTTCAGGGGGAGTTCGAAAAATCAGAGCCCTGACCTATGAAGGTGAATTAAATATGGGAGAAAAGTCTGAAGAATGGTTGCTAGGAATGGGTAAGTATTTCCAAGTTCATAACTATTCAAGTGTGATGAAGGCTAGGGTTTCCATCGACGAATTGAATGGTAAGGTAGCAAGATGGTGGTGAGATTTAAAGCACACCAAGAAAGATGAGCTGTGCGAAATAAGCTAGGAAAACTTCCAAAATATTTTCCAAGAAAAATACATGTTAGAAAGGTTCTTTGACCGTAAGATAAAAGAGTTCCATGAACTATGCATGGGGTCCGTGACTATGGACGCATTTATAAACAGATTTCTAGATCTGATGCATTATGTACCATATATCAAAGCAGAGAAGGTTAAGATCCAACAGTTCCTAGGATGTCTTCCTCCTAGTTTTTGGGATAGGATAAAATTCAACATGCCAAAGACACTGGATACTGCACTACACAAGGCTTGCCTCTGCTATGATCATAGGAAGTTACGGCAAGAAAACCAAAACTGAAACCGAGAAAAGTCTATAAACGTTTCAAATAACCACAAGCCTAGGTCAAACTCGTAGCCTTATAGAAAGAAAAATAACATGTTTCAAGTGAACAAGAACTTCAACAAAGCTGGAATGAAGCCTTATGTACCAGCTCCTAATGGGAATAAGCAAGTGGTGAGTGGAGCCAATGCTACCCCTTTAGCGATCAAGTGTTGGAAGTGCAACGGGCCGCATTATGCTCGAGATTTTAAGAACAAGAACAATGGAGTCTTTCATAACCTGCAAGAAGAACCTACCATTGAGGATATAATGGGAACCCCACGAATCTATGCAGCATTAGCTGGCCGACAGGTGGGCCATCGAGCTACAGTGGTTGAGATCAAGGGTAAGATCTTGAACACCTATTTTTTAATACTTATTGATCTCGATGCTTGCCGGAGCTATGTTGGACCTAAGATTGTTGATTTATGCAAATTAGGCAAAGTAAATCATGATAAACCTTGGCTTGTATAGTTAGCCACCGGTACAAAATGGAAGGTTTCAGAAATTATTAAAGAATATGACGTAGATATGAAGGGTTCCCCTACCAAGGTAAACCTGAACATCCTACCTTTAGGATCATATGATATTCTTATCTTCATGGACTGGTTGGAATATCACCATGTCATGTTCGATTGTCTACACAATTATATCTTGTCTATTGATAGACAAGGGAACCAAGTGAAGGTTCAAAGCATCCCAAAGAAAGTTTCTGTAAGACAAATATGTGCCTTACAAGCAAAGAAGTGTGTTATAAAGGGCTGCAAGTTTTTTGCAGTGAACATTCGAGATGTAGAGTCTGATAGTGAACAATGCATAGAATACTTCCCCGTTCTTGAAGAATTCATGGACATGTTTCTCGAGGAAATCCCCAGATTACCTCTGAAACAAGACCTACACTTTTCCATCCAACTGACCCCAGAATTAATTTCGACCTCCAAATCCCCTTACTGCATGAGTGCACTAGAATTGGTGGAACTCAAACTGTAGTTGCAGGATTTAACAAAGAAAGTGTATATACGACCCAGTGTGTCCCCTTGGGGAGAACCGGTTTTGTTCATAAAGAAGAAGGACGGTACAATGTGGATGTGTATTGATTACCATCAATTGAACAAAATGACTATAAAGAACCGCTACCCCCTTAGGTGCAAGTAGTATATTTAGTCCTAGTAGGTACGGGTATAGTTATGCTGTATCGAGCCATAATAGATGTGCTGTTAAATATTACAGAGGGGTTCAATGCAAATAGCATATTGGACTAAGTGGATAACTTGAATAGATAGTAAGAAGTATCCATTATAATTTGCACAATATACTTATCCCTAGAGAATAGACTCAGTTAAAGTACTAGTTTAGATCCCTATTGACCTCGTAATTCATTGAGTGTATGAGTTAGGCTTACAAAGAAGGCATCGTACCTCTATCATTTGTTGTAGTCCCAGTGATTGTTTTCATTCAGCTCAAAAAACCTACATGAAGAATACAATCTGTTTATTCTACCTCTGTCATTTTGTTGCAATCCCCATGTCTGCTGATAAAAGAGCTCATCCACATGTTTTTGACATGGCTGGGTGTTTGGAATGATTTCCTCATCCAGTATCTACTTGAAAAAATGTGGAGTATTTGAATCAATGCAAACATATCTATTCCATGAGAAACTCTAGGTTTGTTTGAAGTCATTGTGCCCCATATTTGAAAATAAGATCCGTCATGGTATTTTCAGTGGTTGGAAATTGGAGCGCTCTAGCTTCCTGGTGGGAACAAGATCTGGATGTCAATAGGCCAAACTATGGTCTAATTATTGATGCTTTGACTTCATTTTGAAATACTGTGTGTTTTAGGAGTATTTCGTTCTCTGATATTTTTCATTACGGTTCTAGGAGAGATAACCATGACTTAATGATTTATTTCTCCTTGTATTATTGGTGTACTTAATTTTCTTCTACCTTGCCAATGGATTAAATAGTTTAGGAAAGAAAACCATGAGGAAATTATTGTTATCACAATTTGACGTTGTCCGCACACTTTAATTTCCCTAAAGGTGCTTAATGATGAAATGCGTGTGTACTACACCTTCTAAGGTTATAGATAATAATCCATTGGAATCACATTAAGATATTGTTGTCGACAAGACTAACATTAAGATATGCGATCAATATGAGTAGAAGTGTGCCTCTTTAGTTCCTTTACTTAGAAATAAATAATGCATGATCTTTTAAAGATAGGGCATCTTTGCTTAAGGGAATGGATAGCTATAACTCAGCACCATTGAGGATTTATAGTATGGATAAGGATCAATGGTTGGAATAGAAACTTTAATTCACTCAAAGAGACCCATTTTCTAATTAATAAGTTCGAGTCAATATATGTTTAATTGTGCTTATAGAACTTTGGGTATGTAAAATGATAGGTTAAGTTTGAATACAAATACTCCTATAATTAAGGGAAGCATATTTGTTTAACAATAAAGTGCATCATATGTACGATAATTAGATCACAAGGTTAAGCTTATTATGGTGATTAATGTCATGATGCAATACCGAAATTTCATGTTATAATTGCGAGGTAAAGCTTTAAAAGAGAGCAAAAACCCCAAAAGATTAATAGAAAATAAATATGCAATAAAGGTGTTTCCATAGATTGTGAATGTACATAAATGTGTGTCATGAAGAAAATAACAAGGCTGCAGGTACACCTCAATAAGCAAATCTGAAATGTTGGTAAAGCAACAGTAGTTCATGTGCTTCTATCAAAGGTACACGTTGACCTTTGATAGGAAACACTATTCAAAAACTTTTATATCTGATTTTATTATGTGTTTTTGGGTGTCATTACAAATGGTACGAGAGCCAAAGTTGACAACACTCATACCTAATGGAATCGCTTGCAGACAAGTAGAGATAGGTACGTTGTGCACTTTTATATGTATTTATTGTCGAGAAAATTACTACAACAAGAATTTCTTAAGTAAGTGATCATGAATTGGAAAAGCAGGAAGAAAAGGTGATGGGAATACTTGGTTGCACTGGAAATGTAAATTACGCAAGGGAGGAAGAAGGTGTAGTACTATGTTTGGTGTTAACCTAGATTTCTATAGTACATAAATATGTTTATGGTATTTTTACATGTGTATTGTTGCCTATCATTTATTGAAAGTGTATTATAAGGAAACATTTAATGATGTAAATCTAATTTTATAGAAATTTTGCATTAAGATACATATCAGTAAGGGCTCATGAGAGTATCATAGGATAAAGTTGTTGTGAAAGTAATGCATTCAAAAATGAATATATGGATGTATCATTGTCTAAGGAATTCGGATAGTAGCTTGATATTACAGTTTATAGTTTTCTTTTGAGTTTATGAAACAAATAATATTTTACAAGGAATTGGGAATACAAAGCGTAGGAATTCATTGGTGCCAACATAGGAGCAGATAGTCATTGAAGGATAGCGGGAGGACAAATCCCGCAAAGGAAAAGGTAACTAAGAAGAAAAAGTAAATAAAGTATCATTGCAAAGGTAGGTTGTTACATTATCGACAAAAGTGAATGAGTAATTTTTTATCTTGTTGTAAGAGTTATGTTCATGCTTACACCCTCAAATAAAATATTGGACTATGAATTTTACTCTTGGTACATTAAGGAAGAAGTATAGTCAAATTTTTAAGTATTGCTTGAAAATATTTTGAAGGCATAAATAGTCCAAATGGAAGACCATGTGTCTACTATGCTTTGTGAAGAATATTGATTCTATGGTTGGAGTAGAAATCAACACAGTTTGAAGAATATTTTCAAGACACATGTCACATGGAAAGAAGGCTTAAAGGAATGAGAATGCTAGGATTATCATAAGAGTTGTTTTTTCAATGTATGGAAAAATCTCACCCACTAACAGGAATTTAGAAGTATGTCTAAATTAAAAAAAAAAGGCTCACTATAGGCCATACCTTAAATTACTAAAAGAATAAGTAGATTGGGAAACATAACAAAGTAGCACCCCATAGAGCATTTGAGTATTTGAGGAAATGTACAATGTCACAAGTGTAGTATCTAATACTAGAGTTAGGTTATTGAGCAAAGAACATAAGGAATAAAGAGGTGTTCTTTATGATTTTGTTCTTATGTAAGGGGGAGTGATTACCTCCTTAGGAATTATTCATGTACAAGAGAAAAAATATAATATAATGAGTCATACTATATCTCACCATATTAAAACACCTTAGCTATGGTGTGTTACACCAATGCTGAAATTCTTTTGAAACAAGTAGTTTGATTTGGAGAAATAGTACTTTAAACCTACAGCTACATATAATAAACAATATCAATTATGGTTTATAAAAGTTGTAACATGTGTGTATTCATGGATTTCAGGGGGTTACTCAAAGTGCAATAGAGTCGCAACAAAGAATATAATGTTTTTCCCAATGGGTACGGATGGCTAGATAGAACTAACTATCTCTTGATTCCTATGTCTCCAGCTTACCACCCAGTATTGTTGTGTAGAAATAGTATGTCGCTATCAAAAGAGAGATGGGTAAGGATGTTGAGCTTCTACTGGTAATTAGAAATGATAAATTAGTGAGTGTTGTAGATGTTATATACTAACATTGCAGGACTATGCCACAGACACTATCGGTCGAAGTCAGCTATTAGTTGAAATATTTACTAGCATATATAATGAAGTTCAAGAATGAATGATGATTTGCTTTTTAAATATTATGAATTGCCGGATCTCAAGGTTTTATGAACTAAGGATTTCATGTGGATTTTGTTGTTTATATACTGACATTGCAGAGTTCTACCAAGATTTAGACCATTTTCACGATCAACGTACATCATGGTATATAAATTCACTTGTGTAAAACAAGTTGCGCACAATTGCTCAAAAATGGTAAGGAGTTATATCTTTGATGATTCACAGGGATTGATGAATCAAAGAATTACAAATCTTTATGACTTATGAAATGTGGAATTGATGGAATTATTATTTATCAATAGATGTTAATTGTTTTTGCAACTAACCATGAAGTAGACTCACGAATCATGCCAAGGACAGTAAAGTCACATTAAGAACCAAAAGTATGTGAAAAAAAAAGTCAAAGGACATCTGGAAGACAGGACGTTGTTTGATGCCACTGAGGAGAAAATTTTTGACCGGGGTCAAAAGGGAGACTAACCTTAGAAAAATCATAAGTCCACACAAAAAAATTGGGAAAATAAATGTGTAAAGAAAGGATTACACCAGGATGAGTACTATATAACTATCCAAAAGTTGGGGACCCAAACAACCACCCAAGAGATAAGTAATTATGTTCTACTGATGGATTAGTTACAGTATGAAAAATAATTTGCTATTATGATACCAATAAAGACTAGAAGATGTTCCATAAATTGCAAATTGTTATAATGCAAAGAGGATCTATGACTATTGTTTAAGTTGAATTATAATCTTGGATATGAATTACTTTGGATAGACCTGATTTTATTGCAGGAGACTATAGGTCTTGGGTGTTAGTGACTTGAGAAGACACAAAAAGATATCAGGGGATCAGAACAAAAGATGAAACAAGAAAAGATGATAGAACATAAGAAGAAAATTTGGTTGAAAATAGAACACCAAGGAAGGTGTTATTTTTTTAGGGGAAGAGGATGTAATATCCCTCTCATACCCTAGATATTTTGTAGTTACGAATGTTGATTGTACTTATTTCTAGTGATGAGGTCAAGGCCAAGGCCCTACCAGAAACAGATCCTTCCAACATATATAAGTTAAAACTACCTAAGTGGAAAAACTAAGGAGACATAAGATGATGACACAATTAAATAGGGGGCCAGCCAAAAACCTACAAAGGCTAAAAGCAAATGGTTATGGAACCCTAATTGGATGTCGTAGTCGAAAATTTCATCAGATTTATGGTCGTGCTAGGGGGGAGATTTGGGCTCTGCTTCTGCTGTAGTTATCCCAACTAAGACACAATAGCGTCGCTAATTTAATTCTAATATGTTTAACCCTTGATAAAGAAGTTTACTTTAAAACCACAACATAAAAGAGGAACAAAGTAGGGGTTAATTTGCTAAAAGGCTATGTTGTGGTCCCCCTAGCAATTTGAGAGGAATATGTGCTTACCTAATTATACCAGCATACCTTGATTGATTTAGATAATGATACACAGGTTACCCTTGACTAATATATGCTTCCATATATTAGAAAATTAACGAATACAATGGATAAGACATGCAATAACTATAAATATGGAATGTTAAATGGTAGTAGTACTTGCTAAGCTTGACATGAGCAGATCCCTCTACTCTAAGCAATAATTCTACTCACTAGCATGACCAAGAAAGTCATAGAAAAACTCAATACATACGAACTAGTTGTCACGGGGTATCGAGAAGACTAAAACATTACCTAAGAAAAGTGCTTTTATTGAATATAATTATTATGAGAGAAGGGGGGATTTGAGAATAGTATTTTTTTTTTAAACACTATAGAATATTTCTCTCCTCCGAGGGAAAGAGAAAAAAAAATAAAGTAATTAATTGTTTCCTTCATAGGGAAGAGTGAATAGAGGAAAGTATTCAATTTCTTTCCTTCATAGGGAAGAGTGAATAGAGGAAAGTATTCAATTTATTTCCTTCATAGGGAAGAGTGAATAGAGGAAAGTATTCAATTTATTTTCTTTGTGGGGAAGAGAGATTTGAGGAAGATAATTATGTTGTTTCCTCGTAGAGAAATATCTTTGGGGTTATTTAATTGTGAGAGAGTTTCACATGAGGGGGTGGTGGTTGGCACGTGGAGCGAAAGGAAAAATCCCCAGCTCTATATCTCATTCTGGGATTTGATAGGCTGGGAGAAATTCTGTACGCAAGATGAGGATGGTCTACTGCTTTCGAAATATCTTAGGCCCCGTCTCTGTGCAAATTTGTTGTGTTCAAAGGTAAGTGAACCTACTACCTTTGATTTTGATAAAATAAGTTAGTGTGACAGTCATTATCTATCTCGACTTATTATTTATTTCCTCAAGAGACCCAAAAAATCTCTGCCTTATTTCTATGGAATCATGATCTAGGGTATAAACCTAGACCCCTATCATTTCTTGTTGGGATTTCCAAAGATACCCATCCATAGATATATCAAATCAGTTTTCTTCTTCCTCCCGTGTGTGCCTTTCTACCTATAGATAACTGTTAGTTGGTTGGGGAGATCCCTGCCCCCTCCCGGTGATTGTTTCGATTTAGCTCGGCAGTCCTACGTGATGAATACGACATGTGTATACAAAGTAGCTTACTAGGATTTATGTAGCATGATTAATGCATGGCTAGTTTGGATGAGAGACACATTGATAAATTCAGAATAATGAGCTTACATGGTTTTACACTTATTAGTATGCAGCCATGGCCGTAAGCGTTTCTACATCGGGTGCAAGTAGTATATTTAGTCCTAGTAGGTATGGGTATACTTATGCTATATTGAGCTATAATTGATGTGTTGTTAAAGATTTCAAAGGGGATATTGGGCTATGTGGATTTCTCGGATAGCTAGTCAGAAGAATCCATTATAGTTTGCACAGTATACTTAGAACTAGAGAATAGACTCAATTTGAGTATTGGTTTAGACCCCTATTGACCTCGTAATTCATTGAGTGTATCAGTTAGGGTTATGAAAACGGCATCGTACCTCTGTCATTTGTTGTAGTCCTGGTGATTGTTTTCATTCAGCTCGATAGACCTACATGAAGAATAAGATCTGTGTATTCTACCTATGTTGTTTTGTTGCAATCCCGGTGTATGCAAATAAAAGAGCTCATCCACACATTTTTGACATCGCTGGGAGTTTGGAATGATTTCCTCATCCAATATCTACTTGGAAAAATGTGGAGTATCTGAATCAGTGCAAACATATATGTTCCATGAGAAACTCTAGGTTTGTTTGAAGTCACTGCACCTAGTATTTGAAAACAAGATCCATCATGGGATTTTCGATTGTTGGAAATTGGTGCGCTCCGACTTCTCGGTGGGAACCAGATCTGGATGTCAATAGGCCAAACTACGGTCTAATTGTTGATTCTTTGACTTCGTTCTGAAATACTGTGCATTTTAGGAGTATTTTGTTTTCTGATATTTTTCATTATGATTCTAGGAGAGAACTACGAATGTGTTTAAATATTTTGGTCATTTTTTGCATTAATAAATGTCTTTTTAGACCGATAGATATATGTTTACTATTTAGCTAACACATATGTCTAAATTCTTTGCTAGATGTGAAGTATGACCTACTAGTACACTTTAGCGCATGTATTTAGTCAAAGTGTAAATCTTATATGCTATTTAGGTAATGGATAGGTTCTAAAGGTGGGCATACAACTTAGTACCAAATACTTTCTATGAACCTGCAGAATGCATTGGAAAATCTTAAATGATACTAATCTAGAATTATTTTTGTCTTAAACTTGTTATGTACCAGCATTACAAATGGGGGTATGGATGCTTAATTTTTATAGTAAACTGTAAGGATACTGACATAATTGACTAAATATTATAAAAATCATGTCATAGCTCGACATTAATAGTAGATAGTTTAGCATACTTCTAGCGAGAGAGAAAGAGTCTATGTGGAGATCTGAAAGAAAATGTGGCAATGACGATGTTGTGGTTGTAATCCTTTTAGTGAAATAAAGGTCACGAGATGTGATAGTTTGGTGGACTTAACCCATGGATTGGGTGAACCACGTATATTGGCATCTCTCTTGTTCTTGTGTCTAAATGTTCATTTTCCTTTTATTGTTCTAATTACTGATCATTTTGTTTTGCAATTCTTTTAAATGGTTTAAAGCACTTTAGAAAAGGGAAATCAAGGACAACTACTGGCAACTTAATGTTTTATTTCTGCTTTTATTATTGGTGTACTTAAAATTATTCTAACTTTCCAATGGATTAAATACTTTAGGAAAGATAACCATGGGGAAACTACTTTTATCACAATGATGTTGTCCGCACATTTGAATTTCCCTAAAGGCACTTAATCATGAAATGCCTGTGTACTACACCTTCTAAGGTTATAGATAATAATCCATTGGAATCACATTAAGATATTGTCGTCAACAAGACTAACATTAAGATATGTGATTAATATGAATAGAAGTGTGCCTCCTTAGTTCCTTTACTTAGAAATAAATAATTCATGATCTTTTAAAGATATGGCATCTTTGCTTAAGGGAATGGAGAGCTATAACTTGACACCGTTAATGATTTATAGTATGGATAAAGATAAATGGTTGGAATACAAACTTTAATTCACTCAAATAGACCTATATTCTAATTAAGAAGTTTGAGTCAATATATGTTGAATTGTGCTTACATAAATTTGGGTATGTAAAAAGATAGGTTAAGTTTGAATACAAATACCCCTCTAATTGAGGGAAGCATATTTGTTTAACAATAAAGTGCATCATATGTATGATAATTAGATCATGAGTTTTAGCTTATTATGTTGATTAATGTCATGATGGAATACCAGAATGTCATGCTATAATTGTGAGGTAAAACTTTAAAGGAGAGCAAAAATCTGAAAATATTGATAGAAAATAAATATGCAATAAAGGTGTTTCCATATATTGTGAATGTACATAAATGTGTGTCATGAAGAAAATAACAAGATTTTAGGTATACCTCGATAAGCAAATCTGAAACGTTGGTAAAGCAACAGTAGTTCATGTGCTTGCATCCAAGGTAAAAGTTGACCTTTGATAGGAAACACTCTTTAAAAACTTTTATAATCTGATTTTATTATGTGTTTTTGGGTTTCATTACACTCCACATTCCACCGAACCATGGCCCAGAACCATTCCTCGTTTCAATCTGGATCCCCCCGAGGTGGTTCCAACATGCAGTTAGCTTAGAGCTCCTAAGGTAAGGCTTCCCTAACTGGGATATCATGTTCTGAATGAATTCTCATTTTTCCTCTTAGGAAAAATGTTCTCCAAGAAATCTCTTGAGAATAATAAGATAGAATTATAGAATATCCAAAATATCACCAAGCCTCTCTTTGACTTGGGTTTTTATAGGCAGAATTTTCAGTCAAAGGGGCACTTAAATCAAGAATCATTTGATTTTCTTGATTCAAACTTTTTTATTCAATGTAGGCACTTTTAATAATTAACTTAGGAACTTTTAACTAGTTCCTATTTATACTTTTGTAGGTATTCTGAAATTTTAATATCTTTTAGTAATACTAATAATAGATGGCGTCTTTCTTTATTTCTTATAGCTATTAGTAGTATTACTTTGTTTACTCTCTATAGATATCATGTATAAACTATATACTTATATATATACTATTTGTTAACAGTTTGTCCCTAGGTATCATATAGCATGATACCTAAACATATTTCACTTTCTTTAAGAAGGCTTTCAGGTAGGGGTAAGGTCTACTAGGTTAGGAAACTCTAAACCTCCTTGCATATTGGATTCCCTCGTCTAACATTGTAGTTCTGTAACATCCCCACATTTCTACAACACAAATTTCCATAAACATGGTGTATAATTTTTTTTCTTTACTATTTATAATCGTAACACTCAATCATAAATGAGACATTCATATATCTAATAATATTTCAAACCTGTATAGGGGTTTTGTTTATAAATTTGGAACTGAGAAGAGGGTTACCTCTCTACATGTCCATCTAGCCTTACCTATTTTCTGTAAAAGGAAAATAAACATGTGCATATCAACCACCAAACATATTGTACTCAAATTTTACATGACATTAGAATTATGGGTATCCCACCAAGTCTTAAATTCCTACATAGGAAAGAGAATGTATACTTATCTTAGAATATGCTCCCACATTTCTACTAATGTGCACTTTAATTAAATCCATAACAAACTTTTAATTCTAATATCCCTCCTCATGATCCCTGCAAAATCAATCATTCATTATACATAATCACTTACAAACAATAAGATATTATTTACTGGAATCTCATAGAAAATAACACCAATCTAGCCCACCATATAAATTACATAAAATGCAAGCATAAGGGAGACACCGATATACATGGTTGGGTTATGTCCTCCAACATTCATCGCCTTGTTTATTAAAAAAAAATTGTCATGTGAAAGTATACAACGCACATCATACATGATGTGTTATCCTTCTCATGGTCTCTCATATACTCAGAGAGTACCTTTACATTTTCAATATGATATCCATATATTACGGAATGCATATTTGGTAAGCATGCCCCACCTTTTAAAGCATATTTATCACATAGAAACACAAATTTTCATAAGCTTAAGGAATTCAAGCTTTGTTATTGGAAGGAAAATGAATCCACTCAAAACAATTCATTTTTCCAAATCTGTAGATATGATCTTTAACATAATATTTTCGTAAAAGACATAACCATACTCAACAATAATGAATGTTGCATACAGTCATAGCCTAATTAGCCCTTAAAAATTATTAGTTATTTTGCATGGAAAGCGTCTTTCTTACCACACTTCAATAATCTATTATTTAGGTTTAATCATATACTCATACTAACTGAGCAAGAAATGGATACCATACTTTCATGAAAATGCACAGTTGAGATAGAATCGTAGTCATAAACCTTTCCATATAGACCATGGATCCAACGCCATATTCTAAATAATTTAAGGAACAATTCTATCACACATATATCGCCGAAATTGGGAAAGGTTTGGGAATTTGGATGGGTGTATTTCAATGCAGGGATTTGAGTCTACCCAATTTTAATAATTTAAGACAATAAACAAAGATCTTATGCCAGATTCATATCAGGTTAAACCTGCAATATCGGAAGGCACAAAAACAGTGTAGATAACATTGTAGGCATATGGAAACTCTAATATGCACAATCCAGATTTCATAAAGTCACGGTCATAATATTTCTACATATTCTATGCTGTCAAATGGAAATGATTTCAGATATAAAATAGAGAACACAAACTCATCCAAGAGAATCCATAACACTCGGATCGAGTCATCAACCCAAGCATCTACAGTCAACCACCATAAAAACTCAAATCACATGCACTAAAGATAAAGAATGATAGTTTTTAAGACAAAACTTTGGAGTTGCAACTTGGCATAAAACAATGAAGTTCAATCCAAGGATCAACCACCACTAAAATTCAAATGGCATGCACCACAATCTAAATAAATGACACATTCTAAACAAAACATTGGAGCTCCGACTCAGCATAAAAACAATGATGTTTAGAGCCAACGATCAGCCACCATTAAAATCAAATTACATGCACCACAAGATAAAGAAATGGCACATTTTAAAATAAACATCGGAGCTACAACTCGACATAAAAACAATGATGTTCAGAGCTAATGATTCACCACCATTAAAATCAAATTGCATGCACAACAAGATAAAGAAATTACACTTTTTAAATAAAATGTTAGAGCTGCAATTCAACATAAAAAGAAATAAGTTTAGAGCCAATGATCAGCCACCATTAATATCAAATTGCATGCACCACAAGACAAAAAAATGACAAATTTTAAACAAAACATTGGAGCTACAACTCAACATAAAAACAATGATGTTCAGATCCAACGATCATCCACCATTACAATCAAATTGCATGCACCACAAGATAAAGAAATGGAACATTTTAAACAAAACATTGGAGGTGCAACTCATCATAAAAACAATGATGTTCAGAGCCAACGATCCGCCACCATTAAAATCAAATTGCATGCACAAAAAGATAGATAAATGGCACATTTTAAACAAAACATTGGAGTTGCAACTCATCATAAAAACTATGAAGTTTAGAGCCAATGATCAGACACCATTAAAATCAAATTGCATGCACCACAAGAAAAATAAATGGCACATTTTAAACAAAACATTGGAGCTATAGCTCATCATAAAAACAATGATGTTCAGAGCCAACAATCAGCCACCATTAAAATCAATTTACATGCACAACAAGATAAAGAAATGGCACTTTTTAAACAAACTGTTGGAGCTACAACTCAGCATAAAAATAATGATGTTTAGAGCCAATGATTAGCCACCATTAAAATTAAATTGCATGCACTACAAGATAAAGAAATGACACATTTTAAACAAAACGTTGGAGCTCCAACTCAGCATAAACAATGAAGTTTAGAGCCAACGATCAGCCACCATTAAAATCAAATTGCATGCACAACAAGATAAAGAAATGGCACATTTTAAACAAAACATTGGAGCTGCAACTCAGCATAGAAACAAAGAAGTTTAGAGCCAACAATTAGCCACCATTAAAATCAAATTGCATGCACCACAAGATAAATAAATGACACATTTGAAACAAAACATTGGAGCTGCAACTTTGTATAAAAAAAATGAATTTCATAGGCAAGATCCACATCTCATTTCCCTTCAAACGGTAGGCAGCAGATTGAAGGAAACCAGATTCATGGATTGTTTCGGGGTGCCCACTTAGGTTATCACCCATACCCCCTTTTAAAGGAGATAAGAAAAACTAATAGAACCACCCAAGCAAAAGGAGAAGACACATGGCACTACCCTCCTAAAAATTTTCCGAAGAAGGTAATTATTCTTATTAGGGTTCCTAAATGCCATGCTCATATTTCGCTTAATTGTTGGAGCCTCCTCACCGTACTTTATGCATTTGTTTAAAATATACATATGCATGTGTACGTTATATATATATATATATATATATATATATTATTTCATATATGTATACATATACATATATATATATATATATATATATATCCCTATCTATATATATCTACACATATTATATATGTTTGACATATATTTTCATTTCGCTCTTACCGACTTATTGGGTGACTACAAAACCTACCAATAACTATGGTAGCTAGCTCCCATCCACTACATCATAAAATATGTAAAGAAACTATGTTAAACTTCACTAGATCCCCGAGGTGTTGCTAACCACTAGCCTCTTCCCCTAGTGGATTCAGTTTCCCATCAAAGGTTGTGTCAATGCCTTACATTTCCTAATTCCACAACTTAGAGAATTTAACTTATATAAATGACAAGCTATTTATAGTGAGGCCTTGGCCTTGACGTCCTCACTTAAAATACGTACAATATACACTTCATAATTAGAAAACTTTTAGGGAATACAAGAGGGTTATTACATCCTTTCCAACTTAAAGATAACACAGTCCTCGGTGTTCTTGTTTCTCAACGAATTTCCTTCCTATCTTATGTCATATTTTTTTACCTTGACTTTCCTATCCTTATCTCCTTTCCTCTTTACTGATTTCGCAAGTCACCATCTTTCAAGACTTGTAGTTTCCTGTAACAATATTGTGTCTACCCAAATTTTATGCATGTCCAAATTCCATAATTCAACTTAAAATATAAACAAAATTTCCTTTTGCAGCATCATAATTGCAAATTATGGAACATATTCTAGTCTTTAATTGTATTTTTATCATTATAATACATAATTATTTCTCAATAATGCAATTGATTCACAAGTAATACACTTGGATACTTAACTAGTCATTCAACTAAGGTAAACCTTTGTTTCATTGATCATCTATTTCACAAAATCTTACTAAAAAAACTTTTAAATTCCTCATTTTTCCTTGCCTTCAAGGGAATTTTTTTTCCACTCAAGTTTTTCTTCTCATTTACACATTAAGTCATGTGACAGTATAGTTACTTGGAATGTTTGATAAAATATTTTTCTCATTATTTTCTAAACTCTCCCTTGAGTTCTTTTCCAATTCCCCTGTGGACTTACAGCTATATCCGAGGTTACTCTCCGTTTTGACTGCTAGTCAAAAGTTTTCTCCTTAATGATATCAAACAACATCATGTCTTCCAGATGTCAATATTTGTGTAGGACTTGATATTGATGTCATAAATCCTTATTGATTCCCCTCAATCCCTCTCGCTTGAGTCCTGTAATTCCTTTTTCACCTAGCTTCATGCTTGAGTCCTGGAAAAGTGCGGTAAAGTTAGACCATCAATTGTCTTGCCACTTTATTTGCCTAACACCAATGTGCTCATGTGACAATCATTTTCCTAGCACCATTTTTCTCCCATGATGTATATTTTCCTTGTATTTAATGTTAATTACATCCTTTGACTATTTATGACACACACCCTTTGCTGCTTAACGCGTCTTCACGGTCATTGTCCCGATTTGTGAATCGGCTTCATGGTTAGTTAAAATATAATTAACATCGATCTATAAACAATCATTAAATCAATTTAATCATCAACCTTTCATAAGTTGTAGTGATTTGTACCTCTACCATAATTCATGATTCATACAAACCTGCAAACCATCCTAAATTAAATTCTTACTCATTTTTGAGCAATTGAGCACAACTTGTTTACGCAAGTGAAATTATATTCCATAATGTACGTTGATCATGACAACAGTCATATACCTAGTAAAAAAATGCAATGCCAATGCATAAATGACATAATACACAATTACTTTTTTGTTCTTAGAAATCTCAAAATCCAACAATATATAATAAGTTAAGACATCACTCATTCTTATCTTTATTATTTGAGTCAGTGAATATGTTTACTACGAGTCAGGTTTCATTGGTAGTGTTCCTGGCATAATCCTGCAATGTTAGCACATAACTTTATACAACATTTATTCACTTATCATTTTACGATACTCATGTCTCTAAACCTCTTTACCTGTTTATCTTTGGATAATTCCAACTTTACATAATATTAATGAGCGGCAAGCTATAGAAATTCTAATTGCTATATAGTACTATTTTCCTATTAGTGTTTTTAGAAACAACAACATACTTTTTAATGGAGCTATTGTACTTTAGGTAAATCCTCCTTTTAACACGAAGGAGCAAGCTACAAATACATATGTGTTAGAACTTTTATAAGGAGAAAAAAAATGAATAGTGTGCATTAAGGGTAACCATAGGTTTAGCATACTATCAACCCATTTTTTAAAATTTTCAGCATTGGTGTAGCATACTTGTAGCTAACAAGTTCCAAATAGACAATAATGTTTTAACATGATGGGATGTATTATGATTAGATTGCGCTACTGACATACGAGTACATAATTTTTCTAAGGTGTTAACCTAGCTCACCTTTTAATACTCGAACATAATCATCAAAGAGTATATATTGACACTTTACTTAATATGCCCAATCCTCTAATGCCCAATATTCTAATTGATGGACTAAGTTGACACAATTTAACAATGGGCACAAGGATAGCCAAATCCCCAGCAACATTTACAACAAATACAACCAGTTAATACAAGAAGCATTTTCCCTAGAAGAAATGGGATGTGAAAGAAAAGGGAACAACTTCTGTGTATAAACTCATTTAAAGAACATATGTGCAACACCTTTATACTGAACTAAAAGATAAATGCATTATATTCCTGATCATTGATCACATTTTCTTATTAGATAGAAGTTGGTGGGGATTCTGAAATCGAGGAGTTAAAATTGTGGACTTCTACTAATCATGAAAGATCTTTAAAACACAATTCCAAAATTTGTAGGATGCATTCATAATCACAAATTACAATTAGTTTAAAACAAAAATTTGTAGCACAAAATTTTTCCTTCAATCAAGAAAAGGAAATGTGTGAAACTGTATTAATCGTTAACATAAAATATGATCTCCAAAAGGTTGTTTCAAATATTTTGCACAACATCCAATTGTACAACATTTAAGTGATTTCCTAAAATTAGTTTGATGTTGAGAAGAAAGATAAAATAAACAAATGACATGTGAACTTGTTTTAGTTGTCTTTAATGCATAAAGAAACAAGAGGATCCAAAATCATACGAGACAAATTCACTCCAGATGTGGTCTATAAATTCATCACGTTGACCTCTATTTGAGAGGAATGTGGGTTGAATTCGCTAGTTATGATCGGTTAGTTAAATGCATACAATTCTATTCAAGAAAGGGAACCCGATTGAGAGGCTGAAATAACTCACAACTCAAACTTGAGCCAACACCTATTCCTTAATCGCCTAATTTCTACTTGCGTCTACGAGATAAGATAAAGTTTGAGCAAGTAAACCTCCATAGTTAGTTAAAAATATAAACTCGTAGAAACCTTTGCACTTACCCTTAAATTTACATAAGATTCATATAAATTTCATAAACAGTTGTAACAATTTTATTTAGTCTAACATGCAACATAATTTTGCTTTTTAAGAAAAACTATACATAAAATCCAATAGAATACCCTACTACAGAACAATTCATTCAAGTCTCAACATTGTGGGGATAAACACTAGTACAATTTTTTATACCTTACCATAAGAATTGGCTATGAACCATTTCGGCTGGATGAAAGAATTACTCACACACTTTCGTCGACAAGGGCCATTCAGATAACTTTTCCCTCCTCCATCATTTCCATGCATCCACAATAAAAAATCATTTTATTGGTTAGTAATAACATATTCATGATTCTTAACTTCATGTTGAGCCGAAATAGGCTCGAGCATTGTTTCTTTAGCTTTAATACCATATGTAACATCCCCACATTTCTACAACATAAATTTCCATAAACATGGTGTACATTTTTTTTCCTTTAATATTAATAATCGTAACACTCAATCGTGAATGAGACATTCATCTATCTAAAAAGATTTCAAACCCATATAGGGGTTTTGTATATAAATTTTGAACTAAGAAGAGGATTACCTCTCTACATGTCCATTTAGCCTAACCTATTTTCTGTAAAAGAAAAACACCTACGTGCATATCAACCACCAAACATGTTGTACTCAAATTTGACATGACATTACAATTAAGGGTACCCCAACAAGTCCTAAATTCCTACATAGGAAAGAGAATGTATACTTATAATAGAAGATGCTCCCACTTTTCTACTAATATGCACTTTATGTAAATCCATAATGAACTTTTAATTCCAATATCCCTCCTCATGATCCCTACAAACTCAATCATTCATTCTACATCATCACTTACAAATAATAAGATATTATTTCATGGAATCTCGTAGAAAATAACACCAATCTAACACAACATCTAAATTACATAAAATGAAAGGATAAGGGAGACATCGATATACATGGTTTTCCCCAAACTTGGGGTTACGTCCACCAACATTCCTTGCCTTCTTTATTGAAACAAAATTGTCGTGTGAAAGTATACAACACACATCATACATGATGTGTTATCCTTCTCATGGTTTCTCATATACTGAGAGAGAACCTTTACATTCTCAATCCAAGATCAATATATTATGGAAGGTATCTTTGGTAAGCATGCCCCACCTTTTAAAGCATATTGATCTCATAGAAACATAAATTTTGATAAGCTCAAGGAATTCAATCTTTGTTATTGGAAGGGAAATGAATCCACTCAATACAATTCATTTTGTCAAATCTGTAGATATGATCGTTAACATAATATTTTCATAAAATACATAACCATACTCAACAATCGTGAATGTTGGATACAGTCATAGCCTAATTAGCCCTCAAAAATTACTAATTAGTTTGCATGAAAAGTGTCTTTCTTACCACACTTCAATAATCTATTATTTAGGTTTAATCATATACTCATACCAATCGAGCAAGGAATGGATAATGGTATACTTTCATGAAAATGCACAGCCCACATAAAATCTTAGTCATAAACCTTTCCATATAGACCATGGATCTAACGGAATATTCTAAATAGGTTAAGGAACAATTCTATCACACACATATAGCCAAAATTGGGAAAGGTTAGGGAATTTATATGGGTGTATTTCAATGCAGAGATTCCAGTTAACCGAATTTTAGTAATTTAATACAATAAAGAAAGATCTTATCCCAAATTCATATCAGGTTAAACCTGCAATATCCGAAGGAGAAAACAAGTGTTGATAACATTGCACGCATATCGAAACTATAATATGCAAAATCCAAATTTCATAAAGTCAAAGGAATATAGAATGTCTAATATGCACAATCCAGGTTTCATAAAGTCAAAGGCATAATATTTCTACGTATTCTATGCAGTCAAATGGAAATGATTTCAGATATAAAATAAACAACACAAACTTAGCTAGTAGAATCGATAATGCTAAGATCCAGTCAACAACCCAAGGAGCTATGATCAACCACCATAAAAACTCAAATCACATGCACTAAAGATAAAGATTGGCATCTTTTAAGACAAAACATTGGAGCTGCAACTTGGCATAAAACAATGAAGTTCAATCCAACGATCAACCACCATTACAAATAAAATGGCAGACACCACAAGATAAAGAAATGAAACATTTTAAACAAAACATTTGAGCTACAACTAAACAAAAAAAAATGATGTTCAGAGGCAACGATCAGCCACCATTAAAATAAAATTGTATGCACCACAAGATAAAGAAATGGCACATTTTTAACAAAACATTGGAGCTACAACTCAGCATAAAAACAATGATGTTCAGAGCCAACGATCCACCACCATTAAGGTCAAATTGCATGCACAACAAAATAAAGAAATGACACTTTTTAAATAAAACATTGGAGCTGCAACTTAGCATAAAAAAAATGAAGTTTAGAGCCAACGATCAGCCACCATTAAAATCAAATTGCATGCACCACAAGATAAAGAAATGGCACATTTTAAACAAAACATTGGAGCTGCAACTCAGCATAAAAACAATGATGTTGAGAGCCTACGATCAGCTACCATTAAAATCAAATTGCATGCACCAAAAGATAAAGAAATGGCACATTTTAAACAAAACATTGGAGCTACAACTCAGCATAAAAACAATGATGTTCAAAGCCAATGATCCACCACCATTAAAATCAAATTGCATGCACAACAATATAAAGAAATGGAACTTTTTAAACAAAACATTGGATTTGCAACTCAACATAAGAACAATTAAGTTTAGAGCCAATGATCAGCCCCATTAAAATCAAATTGCATGCACCACAAGATAAATAATTGGCACATTTTAAAGAAAACATTGGAGCTACAAATCAGCATAAAAACAATGATGTTCAGATGAAATGATCAACCACAATTAAAATCAAATTGAATGCACAACAAGATAAATAAATAGCACTTTTTAAACAAAACGTTGGAGCCGCAACTCAGCATAAAAGAAATGAAGTTTAGAGCCAATGATCAGCCACCATTAAAATCAAATTGCATTCACCACAAGATAAACAAATGACACATTTTAAACAAAACGTTGGAGTTGCAACTCAGAATAAAAACAATGAAGTTTAGAGCCAATGATCAACCACCATTAAAATCAAATTGCATTCACCACAAGATAAACAAATGGCACATTTGAAACAAAAAGTTTGAGCTGAAACTCAGCATAAAAACAATGAAGTTTAGAGCCAACAATCAGCTACATCATCAAAATTGTAAAGAAACTAGGCTAAACTTCACTAGATCCTCGAGTCGTTGTTAACCACTAGCCTCTCCCCCTAGTGGATTTGGTTTTTTGTGGAAGGTTGCGTCAATACCTTACATCTCCTAATTCAAAAACTTAGAGAATTTAACTTTTATAAATGGAAAGGTATTTTTGGTTGGGCCTTGGCCTTGAGTTCCTCACCAAAAATATGTACAATATACACTTCATAATTAGCAAAATTTTAGGGCATACAAGAGGGTTATTACAAGTTCTTTTGCACTTCATGATATACAAAAATTTGAAATTTCATTTAATCACTTAAAAATAAGTTAGATGAGATCATTGCTTTATTCAAGTCGTTTTCAGTTGACATATTAATTATTTTCAGTAACTCTTAGAGCTTATCTAGGTCCCATACTCAACGCTACAAATAGGGAGTTACAAACTTAGTGCTATTCCGAAGCTCCTCACTCAACACTAATTCTAGGATGTAATTGTAGGATACACCTAGGGATACAATGGCCGAGGATTCGATGTTCCACAGCTTAAGCTCAAAATCAACTTGAAAGGCTCTAGGGCTTATGCCCAACACTTCCAATTTATCTTTTCATGTGATCCAGAGCTTCATGCTCAACACAAATGTCTCAAAACTCATGTTCTCTAGAGCTTCTCGCTCAACACACATATAAATACTTATGTGCTCCAGAGGTTCTCACTAAACACAAAACACAAATTACCCATGTGCTCTATATCTCCTCGCTCAATAGAAAACATCTCATCAATCATGTGCTTCAGGGTTCATGCCCAACACATGAAAACATATATATATATATATAACATATGCAATTTCCGTATGCCCAATATATCAAACAAATCATCATGTTCATATGCAGTGGGGTCTTAGACCCAATATATCAAAATAAAACATCAAAGTAACATCATAATCAATGGGGCTTATGCCCATAAGTGTTAGGTTAAAATTCAGGATATTACATCCCTCCCTGCTGGGAATAACACCATCCCTAGTGTTCTAGGGACTCGAAATGAAATCATGAAACAATGCAGGGTAATCCCTTCTCATGGTGGCTTCATTCTCCCAAATAGCGTCATTGGCCTCGAAGTTCCTCTATTTCACATTCAACTGGACTATGGTGCGCTTCCTAAGGTGCACCTCTCTCTTGTCCATTATATGAAGAGGTTTAGGGGAAACATCCCCTTCAAGTTCCACTTGTAATAAGGACCAATCAATCACATGTTTAGTATCATAAACATATTTCTTTAATAAATATGCATGAAAAACATCATGGACTCTTATGTGAGTGGTTAATGCTAGTTCATATGCCACTGGCCCTCTCTTGGCCAGTATCTCAAAAGGGTCTACAAAAGCTAGGTGCTAACTTACCACACCTTCCCAAGCTCAACGAGCTTAGTTTTTATTTTACTTTTAAGTAAACATGGTCTCCTATTTGATCATCTTTATCTTTTCTTTTGTTATCTGCATAGCTTTTCTGGCAGTCTTGTGCTTCTTTATGGTTCAGTTGGACCTTGGTAACCAATTGTTACAAGTCCTTTAGTAAGTTGGGCCCTAACATGAGCTGATCCAGCTAGCTATCCCAAGAAACCGATGCTCTACATTTACATCCATAGAGTACCTCAAAGGGAATCATCTTGGCAGAAGTCCGGTATCCGTTGTTATACGCAAACTCTACAAGATGTAGGTAATCTTCCCATTTGGTGGGTTTGTTCATTACATACATCCTAAGCATGTCCTCTACAATCTGGTTTACTCATTCGACCTTCCCGTCTATCCGCAGGTAACAAGCAGTACTAAATTTCAACTACGTCTCTAATTCGGGGAATAAAGATCTCCAAAATTCCTGGTAAACTTAGTATCTCGATTCCTCATGATTTCCTTGGGTATCCCATGCAATCTAAATATCCCCTTCAAGAATATATCTACAATGTATAATACCTTGTAGGTTGACTTAATTGGAATGAAGTGTGTTGCTTTTAATAATTTGTTGACTACTACAAAGATAGAATAATTTTATTTCTTACTCTTAGGTAGACCCATGATAAAAATCCATACTAATGACCTCCCACTTCAATTCCAGAATGGGTAATGACTACAACAACCTCGAAGGATGCACATGCTCAGCTTTGACCAGCTGACACTCTTAACATTTTGTGATAAACAATCCTATGTCGACCTTTAACTTAGGCCAGAAAAAGTGTCTCTTAACTATGGATATCATCTTTTCATATCCCAGATGCCCCATGTAGGGTTCCCGATGGAATTCCGTGAGGATGCTGGACTGAATTTCCCCTCCTTCTGGAATGTACGATCTCTCCTTGGATGATATCAGTCTCGTTTCGGCTATCGTGTACTCTTTTTTTTGTTCAAACAACCTATCCTCTTATACCTTGTTGATGATTTCAACATAGAAAGGGTCAAGTCTACTAGTCGTTCTAATCCTCTCATGTAAATCCAAATCGGTTTGACTTAAAGTCACCTCATATATCATATGAGTTCATTGTCTCAAAGCATCAACAATATTGTTCTCTTTTCCCTTTATATGCTTTAGCTTGAAATTGTACTCGTTGAGGAAATCCAACCATCTGGCTTGCCTGGCAGTCAGATCCAGTTGTTGAAATAAATATTTCGAACTCAAATTGTCTGCCTTCAGAAGGAATTTAGTTCCCATGAGGTAGTGTCTTCACATCTTCAAGGCATGGATGATGGTCACTAACTCAATATCATGGGTGGGGTAGTTTAGCTCATGTTATTTTATCTTTGGCGATTCATAACAAATCACGTAATCATTCTGCAAGAGGAATCCTCTAAGCCCTTACTTGCTTGCATCTGTGCAAACAAAAAAATCCCCATCGGGATCTACAATTCATAGTATTGGTGCAGTCGTCAAAAGTTGTTTAAGCTTTTGGAAACTTTCCTCGCACTTGGTCATCTACAAGAAATTATTTTCCTTCATTTGCAAAGCGATCATGGGACAAGCTATCCTCGAGAAGTTCTCAATGAACTTCTGATAATCACCACCTAATACCAAAAAGGATCGAATCTCACTGACACTAGTAGGGTTAGGCCAATCTTCTATGACTTTAATCATTTCCGGGTCCACAGTTATCCCCATTTCAGAGATGATGTGACCCAATTACTGTATGTGTCGTTTATAAAAATCACATTTACTAAACTTGGTGTAGAGCTGGTGTTCTCATAACACCTGTAGCACTATGCAGAAGTGTTTTTCATGTTCCTCTTTACTCCTATAGTAGAATAGTATGTGATCTATAAAGACCAAAGCAAATTTATCCAGGTATTTACTAAATATATTTTTCATCATACACATAAAGTTCATGGGTGAACTGGCCAACCTAAATGGCATCACTACAGACTCATAGTGGCCGTACTTTGAATGAAAGGTGGTTTTGTGAATATACTCTTCATGAATATGCACCTGATGTTACCCAGATCGTAGGTCGATATTCAAAAATATATTGTCTTCTCCTACTTGATCGAACAAGTCATCGATCCTAGGGAGTGGATATCAGTTTGTGATAGTAATCTTTTTAAGCTGACGATAATCAATGCACATCCACATCGTACCATCCTTCTTCTTTATGAAAAGTATCATTTCTCCACAAGAAGAGAGACTTGGTCATATATATCCTTTCTCAATCCACTCCTACAAATACAGTTTGAGTTCCACCAAGTCTAGTGTGCTCATGCGGTAAGGGGCTTTTGAAGCCAAAATTGATTATGGTTTCAGTTCTATGGAAAAATCTAGGTCTCTTTTCGGTGGTAATCCTAGGATTTCTTGAGGAAATACGTCCTTGAAGTCTACAAGAACTGGAAAGTCCTCAACGTGTTGTTCTCTTTCAGCTTCTATGTCCTGTATGTTTACTGCAAATATTTTGTAGCCTTTCCTAATGAACGTCTTTGCTTGTAAATCAGATATCTACCTTATAGAAACTTTCTTAGGTATTCCTTAAATCTTTACTTGATTCCCTTGGCTATCTATACACAATATTTACTTGTGCAAGAAATCGAGCATGACATGGTGTTGTTCCAACCAGTCCATGCCGATAAGTATATCATACGATCGTAAGGGTTAGATGTTCAGGTTTACTCTAGTAGGAAAACCATTCAATTTTACCTCACAGTTTTTAATTAATTCTGAAACTTTCTATTCTTTACCTGTGGCTAAATGTATCAGCTAAGGTTTATCATGTTTAACTTTTCTTATATTACATACATCAACAATTTTAGGTGATACATAGTTCTGACAAGAATCAGGGTCAATAAGTATTGAATAGAAGTGTTTAAGATCTTACCTTCTATTTCAACCATGCTATCCTGATGGTCTGCTTGTCAGCCATCCAATGCTACATAAATCCGTGGTGTTCCAGCTATGTCCTCTACCGTTGGTTATTCTTGAAAGTTGTACAAGAATCCATTGGTTTTTCTTATAGTCTCAGGCATAATGAGGCCCTTGGCATTTCCAACATTTGATTTGCAGTGGGGAAACATTGGCTCCCCCATTTGCTACTAGTTTTTAGTATTTGTAGCTAGTAGATATGGCTTTGCACTTGTTTTGTTGAAGTTCTTGTTGGTTGGAAAATTGTTGTTTTGTTTTCTGTATGGTGGTGGGTTGAAACCCGGTTTACAGTTGTCAAAGAAATTTTTAGACCTATCTTTGTTTATGTTTATGTTGTCTTGCCTCAGCTACCCATGCTCGTAGAAAATCCTAGCTTTATGTAAAGTGGTGTCAAATGTTTTGGGCATGTCAAATTGAATCCTTTCCCAAAATTTGGGAGGAATACATCCTAAAAACTGTTGTATTTTTACCTTCTTGTCCTTGATGTATGGTAAATAATGTAAGAGATCCAAAAATATGTTAAAAAAAGAATCCATAGTCATGGATCCCATACATAACTCATGAAACTCTTTCACCTTTGTGTCGAACAACCTTTTCGACATGTATTTTTCCAAAAAAATATTACGGAAGTTACTCCATCGTATTTATCTTACCTCATCTTTCTTGGTATGCTTCAAGTCTCTCCACCATCTAGTTGCTTTTCCATTTAAATTATAGATGACCACACAGGATTTCATTTTGCTAGAGTAGTTATAAACTCGTAAATATTTGCTCATACCTAGAAGCCATTCTTCATATTTTTTCCCGTGTTCATCTCTCCCTCATAGCTTGGGGATTTTATTATTGTAAACTCTCCTTGGAGATTGTCATCATTTCTTTGTTTCTTTCTACATGGAGAAAGAAAATCATCACTAGAAGGGCTATGATAATATCCTTCTGCAGGTTCAGGGGTATGTTCTTCTTTTTGTTCAGGTACATAGGGTACTCCCAAAATACCAAACACCTAGAGCAAGAACTTCACACAAATGAATCATATATCAATACACCAATGTTTGTCACGTGGTTAAAACCCTCAAGAGGGAAACAATCCACAGCCCTAGCTAAATCTCTACTTGGAGCAATTTATTATGTGAAAGAAAGAAATTTACATAAGCTTCTGATAATCGATCAACTAGCCAAGGACCCTCCATGCTCTTTAAATAGAGACCATGGACCAATCGGGTGTTAAGCCACGAATCAATGGTAGGTATGATCTAAGAGAAGTTCAACCATCATATCACTCTATGTATAGAACATATCGTGACCGTTGGATCAGAATATTTACAAATGCATACTAATGCATACTAAAGAAACACACTTTTACCTAATGGATATATTACACAAGTTGATCTTAACTAAATCCTAACACCCCCCCTTAAGAACAACTTGGGATAGGATTGAAGGATTTACAAAAGTGACACTATTAGGAGATGGAAGGAGGAATTAGATCCTATCCCCACTTAAGGACACATTCCTGAACTCCTAACATAGACCAAAGTTTAGAAAACTTCGCTTTTGTAAGAGACTTGGTGAAGATGTCTACAACTTGATCATCTATAGGCCAATACAGCACTTCAATAACATGATCATGAACAAGATTTATGATGAAGTGCATGTGTAGCTCAATGTGTTTGCTGCATTGATGTAGAAATGGATCTTTGGCAAGCTAGATGGCACTTTGATTGTTGCACCAAAGTGGAGTAGGTTTCTACAGCTCGAATCCAAACTCTGAAAGGATCTATCAAAGCCATAAAGCTTCTTGACTAGCATTAACTACGGCTTGATATTATGCTTATACCGAAGAAAGAGAAAGACCTTGTTTTTTCTTGCAAGCCCAACTGACAGGTCCAGATCCCAGACAAAAAAATAACCTTCAGTATACTTTCGATCATCAAGATCTCTGGCCCAATCTGAATCAGTGAAACCAACCAACAAAGGTTTCCCCATGCACTATAATGAATCCCAAACTGAATTGTACCTTGAATATATCGAAGTATTCTTTTTTCTTCTTTCTAGTGACTTTCATGAGGTGTTTGCATATAACGGGCAACATGACCAATGGAAAAGGAAAGGTCAGGACGAGAATGATTCAAGTATAAGAGACTACCAATAAGCTAACGATACAAGGTGGCATCTAATTTAGGGGAAGTACAAGTGGTGGAAAGTTTGACTCCAGACTGGAAGGGAGAAGGGGCTGCTTTACAATCTTCCATATGGAAGCGACGAAGAAGGTCAGAAGCATACTTAGATTGGGAAAGAAAGATTCCTTCTTTTGTTTGCAAGACTTGGAGATGAAGAAAATAATGCAAATGCCCTAAGTGTGACATTTCAAAATTTTGCTTAAGACTGGATTTTACATGGGTTATAAGTTTAGGGTCACTACTAGTAAGAATAAGATCATCAACATAAAGAACAAGTATGATGAGATGGTCTGTTACTTTCTTGGTATAGGCATTGGGGTTAGAATGGCATAAAAAAAACCAGCATTAAGGAGAAAGCTATCCATTTTGGCATACCAAGCTCTAGGAGCTTGCTTAAGGCCATATGAGAATTTCTTAAGGAGACATACAAGACTAGAGTTATCCTGAACATATCCAGGAGGTTGTTCCATGTAAATTTTCTCCTCTAAATCACCATGTAAAAAGGCAGACTTGACATCCATTTGATGGACTTCCCAGTTATGTAAGGCGGCAAGGAAAAGAACAAGGTGGATGGAATTCGTTTTTGCGACAGGAGCAAAGGTTTCATTATAGTCAATCCCTTGAACTTGGGAAAAACCTTTGGAAACTAACCTTGACTTAAGTCTTTACACACTTCCATTTGATGCATACTTAGTTTTGTAGACCCATTTAAATCTAACAAGTTTTCTTCCTTTTATAAGAGGAACAAGATCCCAAGTACCGTTTTCCATTAAGGAATGATAATCTTCATCCATAGCTACATCCCAATTTGGATTTCCTGAAGCTTCTACAAAAGCTTATGGATCATGATTCTCGGAAACTTGAGCCAAAAGAGAAGAGGATCGTTGAAACTAAGAATGTGTTCAATTTTGATCTCTAGGATCACCGACAAGATCACCAGTTGCTTCACATGTTGAACAGACCCATCGAGGAAGCATTGGTGCTAGCTGTGCAACTAGAGGAAAATGAGCAAGAGGAGGTGGATTTTCATCCTCACTGTCATCATCAGAAACTGGAGTTAGAAACTTGTCAAAGAAGTTGGAAGAAGAATAAGAAGGCACAATCACTGAATTAGGCTCGCAGGACAAAGATGTCACATTAGAGGAAATTTCAACTCAAAATGGGCTTCCTAAAAAAATAATAATAAAATAATAGTTAAAATAATAAAATAATACTTATTAATTTTGGAGGAAGAAAAGAAAAAAACTACTTTTTTGTTTGTATTTTTGACATATCTCCTCGTGTTTTTACTCAAGTTTCAATCAGGAGAGCTCATTGGATGCGGTATAAATTCTGCATCCAACGAGTACCCACTCGGCATACTTTTGACGGACCCCACTACCCCAAAAACAAGAAATACCTGAAAAAACACGATGATGATGAAAAAACGTGATGATGAGATCATCATCATGTTTTTTAAGGTATTTCTTATTTTTGGGGTAGTGGGGTCCATCAAAAGTATTCCAAGTGGCTACTCATTGGATGTGGAATTTAATTCCGCATCCAGCGATCTCTCCCGATTGAAATTTGAGTAAAAACATAGCGAGATATGTCAAAAACACAAACAAAAGAAGTAGTTTTTTCTATGATACCTATCCCCAAATTTATATTAAATTTTTTTTTAATACCTATACGGTATTTGAAATTTAAAACAATTTCATTAGCTAACACATGATGACATGGAATTTGAGTTAAAGTTAAAAGGCCCATTTTGAGTTGAAATTTCCTCTAATGCACCCGCCAAGTTAGGCTCGCAGGCCAAGATATTTTCATCAAATTTAACATCTCTTCTAATGATTATATTATGATAATGTGGATGAAGAAGTCTATAACATTTTACATCTTCTGAATATCCAACAAATATGCACTTTTCACTTTTAGGCTACAATGCTTTTTGTTTTTCATCCGGAATGTGAGCCCATGCTTCACAACCAAACACACGAAAGTGACTTACATCTGGTTTAATTTTACTCCATGCTTATTTCGGTGTTATACCTTGTAAAAATTTAGTGGGTGTGCGATTAACTATGTAATTTGCACAATTTATGGCCTCAACCCAATATTGAAGACTTAGTCCCTTAGATTGGATCATACAATTAGCAATTTCTTTTAAAGTGTGGTTCTTCCGTTAAGCTACACCATTTTGTTGTGGTGTATATGGATCAGTGTGTTGTTGTTGGATTCCTTTTTTAGTGCCAAAATTAGTGAACTTGTTGTTAACATATTCTCCTCCATTGTCAGATCTCAACTTAATAACTTGGTGACTAGATTGTTTTTCAGCAAGGGCCTTGTAGGTCAAGAACATGTTAACTACTTTTCTCTTAAGTTTTAGGAAGTAAATCCAAGTGCGTCTCAAGTATTCATCAACGAAAATGAAGAAATATTTGAAACCAGAAAAGGAAGCAGATGAAAGAGGGCCACATAAGTCACTATGCATAATATCCAAGGGAACCGAGGGATGCCAAGATGCACGTTTGTCAAAACCGTCCTGATGATGTTTTTTGAGTACACAACTGAGACAAACACCATCCTTGCAAGATAGCATCGAAAGACCAGTCACCATATTGTCTTTACATAGTTGTTGCAATGAGTGATAATTCAAGTGACCAAATCGCTCATGCCAAATCTTGCTCAAGTTATCACTATGAGCAAAAAAAAATGAAGGAAAAGGTGATGACCCAAAGTTGTTAATTTGTACAACCTGGTGATATAATCAACAGTTCCAGTAGCAGGGACATTTTGAGGATTTTTAAAATCCTTGATTAGAACTTGGTGAGGGCTAAACGTCACTGTTTTATCTTCACTCGAATGAGTAATTTGATAGAATGATAACAAATTGCAGGAAATTTTTGGAACACATAGTACATCCCTAAAATGACCATTGTCTACTAGAACTTTTCCAGATCCTACAACACTTAGAGATCTGTTATCACCAACAAATATTTGCTTGGTGTTACATTTTGTAATGTCCCAAATTGGGGGTGGAAGCTTTGAGATTTGGAATAAAGGCGATAATAAATGATGTTTAAACATTGGAAGAGGATAAATATTTAACAATGTAGCTTATTAAATAAATACAAGAGAAAAATGAAATGGCTATGGAGCATGAAGACACATGGAGACTATGGCGCCCACACTAGCTAGAATTCCTATATTAAATGGTATATTTCTCTTGCAAATTCGAATATATGGGAAGACTAATTTTTTTGGATGGATTATACTTCATAGGTTGAATTTGCGATGAATTGTAACTTACATGCGAGAAGAAGAGCCAAATGGAAGTTTCATGGACACTTGGCTAGATTCCCCTTACATTTATGACAGCTATGACACCAATGATGGATATTCTATGACAGTTATGACCCAAGTAAGATCAAAAGGCTTATATACTGACATAGTGACATGTCAGGACTCAAACGAGCATCTTGTAGGTTGAAATTGGGAGTTGGAGAAGGCCAAAAGGCTCCTACTCGAATTTGGGAGAAGAGGGAAGGCGAAGAGAGAGGCCACATGGCATAGCATGAACAACCACAGCAATTTGACTTGTATTTGGTTTATGTATGTATTTGAAACCTTATATTACCAATTATGTTTATAAAATATAGGGATCAACCATGAGAAGAATCTTTTGCTCATTTGTGAAATTGTCATTTGTGAATTGTGAGAGCTAGTGGATGACTAGTTTTCTTACTTAAGCCAATTTCGAGGGTGAAATATTCTCATCTTAGTTGCTGTTTGGAAATTCCACTCAAGTATTTCATGGACCTTTAATGTAGTCTTATTTTCAAGTGTAATATATAGGAAAGAATGTGGATTCTTCTATTACAACACTCTCTCTCGACTATTTCTAGTTTTCACACCATATTCATGGCAATGGAGGGATTGCGCTTTGGGTGAGCTATTGATATTTTTGGGGAATATTATAACACTCATTGTCTTATGTTATGATGTATATGATCTGTATTTCATGTTTAGAAGACTCTCAGGTTGAAATACCCAAAATAATTCATGTAAAATGTTGAACAATGAAGAAATAGTGTCATTTTCCCACTATCTTGTTGTGAACCATTGTAATGCTGATGATTTTGAATTGCGAGAGCCTTTAATTGTCCATTTATGATTATAATCAGTTCAATAATCTCTTTTATTCATTCTCAAAAAATTTCAAGTTGAAATTCCCAAGAGTTGTATGTCGAAATGACTTTTAATGAGCAAGCAATGACGATTTCCACTCCATTTTGATATATGCCATGGTAATTTTTATTATTTTGAATGGAGGAATGTATATGTTGGAGACATTTACCATCATACTCACTCCTTCGGTCAAATTGGCCTAGTTAAACCACTATCCTAAGTTTAATTGACATCAGTGGAGCATTAATTAACATCATCCCAGTCACTCCCACGCCTACCTACAGTTAAGGAGGCTAACTGGAGCACTCTAGGGGTGATCTGTGTGACATTAATGCACCTAATTGCTAACTGGTGGTTACTTTCAGTTCAAATAGTCAGTTACAGTCAATTGAGATGCCTCCATTCATTAAATATATTATTTTATTATTATTTAATGATTATTTATTATTATTTAATGAACTAGAGTCAACAAGGTGCCTCCACCAACTTTTGATGGTCAGTTCAGCTTCAGTTAACCTCATCGGGGTTCATTGGAGTCATGCAGCACTAGAAATTGATGGTTGGTTTTCTATGACATGTGTTTGATCTCCTTCATTTGAGATTCAGTAATTTATTGCACTCCAACTTCAGTTAGGGTTTGGTGAGTCAATTAGGGTTTTGGTCAAGTGGTTAACTAAGTGAGATTGCATGGCAAAGAGTCAATTAAGCTAGACTCACTCACTGAATTTGAATTGTCTCCTTAGGTATTTGAATTATTCATGGATTTAAGCCATTTTTCAGCATTGGAATTGTAACCCTTTATTGTTTATAAAATATACAGAGAGAAAACCATTCACGTTCCAATTATTTCCAATTCATGAGTATTTGTTAATTATTCTTTAATGATTTTGATTCCTAGTTCCTAGATCATGTGCAAGAATTAATAGTATATGTGCTAAATGTATGATGGATGGAATTTAATTAATGTTTATTTCAAGTCTCATGTTCAGTACTTAAGAATTGGAAGCCATTTTACTCATTTTTATTGCATTGGGAGAAGATTTGTTGCATTTTCCACAAGGGTCGAAATTGTGACTTAGGAGTTGTTTTGGAAAGAGTCATAAGAGACTATATAAACTGAACCATGATGCATATGAGAATTTTAAAAGGAAACTTAGACATACCTATCCTATTTTCATAAATTCAAGGTACTTTTGGATCATTTGTGAAGTCATTTCTGGCAATTACCCAAGGGGAATTGGAGCCCCAATTTGCTAGTAAAGACTCCTACTTTGAACAGAACATTAAACAAGTTTGTAGAAGTAGTTTGGAGGTAAGAAAACATACATGAGCATGATATTTAAGTTATATTTTCATTCATGTACCTTCAGATAAAATTTGGAAGCATTTGGGTCAATTGGGAGGTCTAGACATCAAAACTAGTCAAGAGCCAAAATTGTGAAAAAATTGGAAAATTGGGCATTTTAAAGAAAAATCCAAAAAGGGGACATTACAGTGGTATCAGAGCATGGTATTGGCACCTTTTGAAGCTATGTATGGTATGTATGGATTGAATAAATTCATTAATCCACGTGGTGATGATATGTCAAGGCAGCTTAAGCAAGCATTCAAATTGGCACATAAAACTATTCATTGTGAAGACCTTAATGATTGGTTGAAGGAATTTATAAAAAATAATTCAAATAAGAACTCATTAAGGAATAGTAATCAATGCACAAGTAGTTAGGATACCAAGGAACTACAAATTTATGTGGGTACTGAAGAAGAAAAGGCATTACATGAAGAGGATCAGAATTCACTCCCAACTAACTCTGAAAAATATGAAGAGACATCGCATGAGTATGATGAATTTTTTATTGAAAATACTGAAGATAATTTTGAGACACATGCTACCTTGGAAATGAAACAAAGAACATATACTGATCGATGCTTTAACTATGAAGGAGTACCTACTGATGGCTGCTCACAACTCTATGTTGGTGACATAAATATCAGATTTAAAAATGTTGCTGCAAGCCAAAATTCCATTAAACATGAAAATTAAGACCTTGTAGCATTTGAAGAAGAAACAATATCAACTTCCCCATCACCACTTGAGCTTCATGAAGTTGGTCCATGCAAGAAGGAAGAAGATGAGGAGGTTCATTTGAAAGAGCCTCATTTTCCTGAAGGGTCCTTAAAGATGAATGAAAAGAAATTCCAAGAGGCCCTTAGCATACTCCATGACACTCAAGCATTGGTATAAAATTCTTGTTGGAGAGATACTTCCTTGGAAGATCTATCCTTCCTTGAAGACATGGAGAAGATCCAAAGAGCAATGCGTAACATCGAAGGTAATTTCTTGTCTTTGCTTTTTGGTATAAAAAATATCATTGAGCTTAGTGAATGGTTACATGAATCCTACTTGAAGAATAATGAAGTTATTTATAAGCTCACAATTCAAAATAAGCAACTTCTTGAAAAGTTGCAAGACGGTTGTTTTTCCTCCAATGTTTCATATTTTCATAAGGTAGATTGTTTGGAGGATTCTCGTGACATGATGGATCATGAGAAACATGAAAAATTGCAGTTTCTTGATGTTCTTGAGGATTATAGTGCTGAGATACAATCACTATTAATGGTGGAAGAGGAACTTGAGTTTCCTCTTGAAAATGGTTACACAATTTTTTGAAGAAGTGCATAATTCCACCACCTTAGAACCAACCCATGAGAAATTTTTTTCATTTTCTAGGGAGGTGAATAATCCTACCCCTATTGATACTTCACATTATGACAATTTTTCACTTACTAATCATTTGGGTGAGTTGGTTCTTTCTCCTACATCCTACACTTCTAAATTTTGCAGCAGTCATCCTAATGAAGTATGGGTGAAAGGTTTCCTTTTGATAATGCCACATGAGGAGTATGGAACTCCTAGATTTATTTTTTATGATGAAATGGTTGGATCACACTCTTATTAAAATTTGCAGCAGCATCCTTTGTTATTTTCTGATGATACACATCTACATGGGTGCACCTATGATGTTTAGTTGAGTCACTTGAAGACTTATGATTTTCCTTTCTCCTTTCCTAGTCTATTTGATGTTGGAGGAACTTCATCACACACTTGGGTCAAGAGATACGTGATTGAAGAACATTCTTACTAGAACAAAAATCCTCTATTATTTCATGATGATATACACATTCATGGGTGTATTGATGAGACTTCTTTGATCCACTTGAAGTCCATTTTTTCTTTGCTCATTATTTGGTTTAGATTTTGGTGGAGGTTCTTCATTCACTCCTTGGATGAAAGAACATGTGGCTGATTATATTGATGTGCATTATATATATTTGGATTAGAATAATGGGACATGGGATTGACACCTATGTCATTGGAGCATATTTGATTGGTCACTTGAAGCTTGTATGCACTTGGCAAATGGCAGTCAACTCATTGGGAGGTATAAGCACTTTCATGATTTGTTGGTGAGGCGCCTCCTTGATGTTCATTATTGTTATGATTTTATATACTTTGATGATATATATTATGAACTAATGATTTTTTGAAGAATGCATACAAGAAAATGGGATCCGGGAATTCTCTTTCCAAATGGTATGGGTTGGAGAGCACTCTTAATTGTTGGAGTGCAATGCAAGCAATGGGACGCTGGGATAGTTTTTAGTCCCATTGATTTGAAATTATTTGGGAAACAAGAAGTATGGGAGATAGATTTCACACTTAATAAGGTGATGTTAATCAGATTAGTGCAGCAGCAAGCATGGTGGTTCCTTTCTGAAATCTTCATGGAATATCAAAGACTCAAGGTGGGCATCTCAGTGACAACTTCAAAGAATCATACAGAAAGTAGGTTCTTCACAACCATGTTTGAAATTGCTTGAGGAAAAGAAATATTGGGAAGGGAGGATTTTTAATATCCCAAATTTGGCATTGGGTCACAATGGTAAAATTACATTTTCCATATTCATGAAAGTTGTCAAAGTCAAATAATTGCCAAGGAGGAAAATCACTAGTTTCCTAAGTTGGGGTGGAAGCTTTGAGATTTGGAATAAGGGGGATAATAAATGATGTTTAAAAATTAGAAGAGGATAAATATTTAATAATGTAGCTTATTAAATAAATACAAGAGAAAAATTAAATGGCTATGGAGCACGAAGACACATGGAGACTACGGGGCCCACACTAGCTAGAATTCCTATGCTAAATGGTATCTTTCTTTTGCAAATTTGAATATATGGGAGGCCTAATGTTTTTGGATGGATTATAAGGATAATATAATTGTCCATATACTTCATAGGTATAATTTGTGAATATTTGTAACTTACATGGGAGAGGAAGAGCCAAATGGGAGTTTCATGGACACTTGGCTAGATTCCCCTTACATTTATGACAACTATGACACCAATGATGGAGATTCTATGAAATTTATGACCCAAGTCAGATATGAAGGCTGGAATATTGGAATACTGATATTTTAGGCTTTAATAGAGCATCTTGGAGGTCGAAATTGGGAGTTGGAGAAGGCCAAGAGGCTCCTACTCAAATTTTGGAGAAGAGGGAAGGTGAAGAAAGAGGCCACATGGCATAGCATGAGTAGCCACACCAATTTGACTTGGATTTGGTTTATGGATTTATTTGGAAACCTATAATACCAATTATTTTTATAAAATATAGGGATCAGACATGAGAATAAGCTTTTGCTCATTTGTGAATTGTGAGAGCTAGTGGATGACTAGTTTCCTTGCTTAAGCCAATTTCGTGGGTGAAAGATTCTCATCCTAGTTGGTGTTTGAAAATCCCACTCAATTATTTCATGGAAATTTAATGAAGTATTATTTGTAGTTGTAAGCTATAGGAAATAATGTGGATTCTTCTATTGCAGCACTCTCTCTCAACTATTTCCAATTTTCACACCATATTCATGCCAATGGAGGGATTGCGCTTTGGGTGAGCTATTGATATCTTTGGGGAAGAGTCTAATGTTTAGTATATTATGTTATAATTTATATGCTCTATATTTCATGCTTAGAATACTTTCAGGTCGAAATACCCAAAATAATTCATGTAAAAATGTTAAACAATGAAGAAATAGTGTCATTTCCCCTCTATCTTGTTGTAAACCATTGTAATGCTGATGATTTCGAATTGGGAGAGCCTTAGATTGTCCATTTATGATTGGAATCAGTTCACTATTCTTTTTTATTCATTATCAAAAAATTTCAAGTCTAAATTCCCAATATTTGTATGTCAAAAGGACTTTTAATGAGCAAACAATGACTATTTCCACTCCATTTTGATATATGCCATGGTAATTCTTATTATTTTGAATAGAGGAATGTATATCTGATAAATTTATGATATATGGACTGTAATTAATTTTTATTTAAAGTCTCATTTTCATTACTTAAGCATTGAAATCCATTTTACCCATTTTTATTGCATTGGGAGAAGATTTGGCACATTTTCCCCAAGGATTGAAATTGTGACTTGGGAGTTGTTTTGGAAAGAGTCATAAGAGACTGTATAAAATGAACCATGATGCATATAAGACTTTGAAAATGTCCCTTACACATACCCAGCCTCTTTTTATAAATTCAAGTGACTTTGGGATCATTTCTGAAGCCATTTCTGATAATTTCCCAACGGGAATTGGAGCCCCAATTTGCTAGTAAAGACTCCTACTTTGAACATAACATTAAAGAAGTTTGCAGAATTAATTTGGAGGTCAAAAAAAATACATGAACATGATCTTTATGTTAGAATAATAAAAACCATAGTATTACCCACTTAGACATTAATTCATTTATTTTTGTCTTATTTGCCTAGTTCATGAGTCCCATCATGTGCAAGTTGCTGATTGCCTATCCATAGAGGTCAAAATTGCCATATTTGACTCATGTAGCACTTGGGAAAGCCTTAGAAAGAAAAACTAATTTATTCCTGGCCTCCTAGGTGCCCTTCTGCTTTTTCTGCTTTATTGCCTGCTTTTTCAGTGTCTTAAGGCACATAGGAAAGCAAGACTAGGTGAGGTGAACTTGTTTTTTTCTCCTTTCATCCTCCACTCTTTCCTACATGTAAAATAATTTATGAGCTGCCATTCCACCACTTATTAACTTGCCCATGCACCCTTGACAATTCGTGAGCCTCATGACAGATTTGGGATCATCTTTTTACACCTATGGGGGATTTGCCTATTTTGGGTAAGCCTGCTTTATGCTAGTTTTGGATTCCTCCTTATGCATTAGATATATTGATGTATTATATATATTAAGCAACCTATGTTATTATAGGTTTGGCTATTGTACACTCAGTTAATATAATTTTTTGTTACAGCTCCATATTCAGTCTCCATTGTTAGAAATTTTGCATGATCAATTGATAATTGTTGTGGGTAAAATTAATCTACTGATGGCCTGAATTTATACATGGTATCAGATCCATTGTAGGTTGTTACTCTCCTTCAAAAATTGTTTTTCAGGTTCGACATCAATACTGGGAGCCTTCTACTGACAGCCGGGACAGATTTTCTAAAGCTATGGATTCACAGAAAACTATCTTGACTCCTTTCAACTATTTTGAATGGAAAGAAAAGATGGAGATCTTGTTGAGAGAAAAAGGCCTCTATAGGGTGACTATGGCAACAGAAGCAGATCCCAATGCAGCTGCAGAGAAGATCAAATGGCACAATCAGAGAGATGAGGCCTATGGCCTCCTATGTCTCGGTATTTACCGAGACCTCCTTTTCCATCTCGATGGATTAACTTCACCAGATCAAGTATGGGAGAAGATTTCTGATATTTTTGGAAAGACAGATGAGATGAGGGGACATCAGATCGAAAATGAGCTGATTTCTTTGAGTCCCAGTAGCTTTGAATCCCTGCAGCTATATTTTTCCAAGTTCAAAGCACTAGTTTTGCAGCTGAAGCAGTGTGGTATCGAAAAGAAAGATGATCAGATTGTATTGGCCATCATATCGAAGCTAGGACCTGACTACTCAATCTTTGTTTCGACCTTCTATGCCACAAAACTCACAGCTCGAACCTGGAAGATGCCTAGCCTTGCATATTTCATGGAATCTCTCACACAAGAACAAGACAAGCTGGTGATGATGGGCACCATCAAACCATCCAAAGATCAAGCTTTGATTGCTAGAGATTTGAAGGTGGATAAAAGCAAAAAGAAATCTAAAAATCCACCTGAGCAAAGAAGAGACAAGAAGCAGTCTCCAAAGGATCAACAAGGTCCCAAGAAAAATACCCAGAAGAAGAAAAACAAAGGTGAAATGAATAACTGCTCATACTGTTCGAAGGGCAATCACACTGAAATCTCTTGTATGAAAAAGCAGATTGATATCCTGACCAATCTCCTCAAGAAGAATGGCATCTCCCTTCCAGAAAGCTCAAAGAAGAAAGAAGGAGGATCAAGTTCAGATGACAGAGAGAGAGTTCATGCTCTAGTTGCTGGCACATCAAGCTCACCCAGTTTTATCATAGATTCTGCAGCTTCAAGACACATGGTTTCGACTAAGGAGGACTTATCCTCACTGGATATGTCGAAAGGACCATCTATTGTACTAGGAGATGACTCTCTCACTGAAAGTAAAGGCAAAGGAAGGATAGATCTTGATCATGGTAACTTCAACAATGTGCTGTATGTCCCTGGTCTCGCCTCCAACCTTCTGTCAGTGTACCAGATGACCCACACTGGGTCTCCTAAGAAAGTCATATTCTCCCCCAATGAAGTTGAGATCACAGAAATATCAAGTGGTAGAGTCATTGCAAAAGGAGTAGCGAATCATGCTCAAAAGGTGTACATGTTTTCACACTTCCTACCTTACTCAAACCCCTCTGCTCTTCTTATCCATGCTAATGAAGCTAGCAATATGTGGCATGAAATATTTGGCCATCTAAATTACAAGTATCTATATGATCTTAGTGAGAAATAAATGGTCATAGGGCTGCCCAAGATAAAATTTTCCAAAGGAGTCTTCCAAGGCTGTATCCTAGGAAAACACCCAGAGCGTAAGTTTGAGAAAGCTACTCATGAGAGAACCTCTGCACCCCTCGAGCTGATTCACAGTGATGTTGCTGGCCCATTCCCTCATATGTCCATGAGTCAGGCCAAATATGCATTGACCTTTATTGATGATTTTTCCAGGTATTGTTGGGTTCACTTCATGAAACACAAGTCTGAAGTTTTTGTCGTGTTCAAAGTATTTAAGGCTTTCGTTGAAAACCAGTGTGGAAGGAAACTCAAGGTCCTCAGATCTGACAATGGTGGTGAGTATGTCACGTCTGAGTTTATTAAATATTGTGCAGATGCAGGTATTCATATGTAGCATTCTATACCCTACACACCACAGCAAAATGGTGTTCCTGAGAGGAAGAACAGATCACTGAAGGAGATGGCAACATGCATGATGGAGGCCAAAACTTTGCCACCAAAGTACTGGGCTGAAGATATCAACTGTGCATCCTATATCCAGAATAGGGTGCCTCACAAACATCTTGATGGCATGACTCCCTTCGAAGCATGGAGTGGGCATAAGCCAAATGTGACCCATTTCAAGATTTTTGGCTCAAAGGCATGGGCTAGAATCCCGACAGAGAAGAGGAAGGCTTTGCATCCCCAAAGACAAGAGTGTATTTTTGTTGGATACTCTGAAGATTTAAAAGGGTACAAGTTGATAAATTTGAGCACAAACAAAGCCTTCATTGAAATGTGTGTTCAGTTTGAAGAAGAACCCCTTGCAGAAGTGGAAATTGGTGAAGCCTCTTCACCACCTGAACCTCAAGAAGTAAGTAAAGAGTTTGTTGAACATGATGATTCTGATTTGTCTGATGGAGATGATTTTATTGCAGACCCAAATATCCCCACAAGGACTAAATGGGCAGCCAAGACACTACATGCAGCAGGTGAGCTAGCTGGGGATCCCAATGACCCAAGGAGGGCTAGATCTCAATTTGAGAGTGGTCTGTGCATGAAGGATACTATGTTTGCTGAAAAATGTTATTTGATGGTGGATTCTGATCCTCAAACATATGAAGAAGCAGCAGGAGATCCAAGATGGCAATCTGCCATGAAGGAGGAGTTCATTTCACTCCAGAAGAGCAACACATGGGAGCTAGTGGATCTTCCTCCAGGGAGAAAACTAGTACAGTGTAAGTGGGTCTGTAAGACCAAATTGGATGCTGATGGTTCACCACTAAAGTACAAGGCTAGATTGGTAGCTAAAGGCTACTCACAGGTTCATGGAATTGATTACAATGAGACCTTTTCCCCAGTGGAAAAAATGGACTCCATCAGGCTAGCTCTAGCCATTGCAACCTCAAGGCAATGGGAGGTATATCACATGGATGTAAAATGTTCCTTTCTGAATGGAGATCTCACTGAGGAGATATATATCCAGTAGCCTCAAGGTTTTGCTACTAACCCTTCTCTTGTGTGTAGGTTGAGAAAGTCATTGTATGGGCTAAAGCAAGCCCCCAGGGCTTGGTATGCCAAGATAGATAGCTTCTTGCTATCTCTGAATTTTTTTCGGTGCAAATCAGATCCAAATTTCTATTTGAAGTCTTTTAATGGTTCATTAATGATCATTGTGTTATATGTTGATGACCTCCTCATTAGAGGAAGCTCACAGGCTGAGATTGCTTCCTTAAAAGGAGCTATGAACCAATCCTTCTCCATGACAGATTTGGGGCTCTTAAGTCAATTTCTGGGGCTTGAGATTGCTCAAACCAAAGCTGGAATAAAGGTTCACCAGTCCAAGTATGCCTTGGATTTGCTGATCAAATTCAGAATGCAAGACTGCAAAGCAAGCAAAACTCCTTTCCTTTCAGGAGTGAAGCTGGAGGAAGATGATTCTCCACTGATGGTAAACAATAAACTGTATAGACAATTGATTGGATGTTTATTGTATTTGAGACATAATCGACCTGATATTTGTTATGCAGTAAGTGTGGCTTCTATATTCATGGATCAGCCTCATGAGATCGATTGGAAATCAACCAAAAGGATCCTTAACTTTGTTCAGGGAACAAGGACACATGGGATCTTCTATAAGGCAAAATCTGATCTTGATTTGATTGGATTTACTGACAGTGATTGGACAGGTGATAGCACAGATAGAAAATCCACTTCAGGGTATGTGTTCATGCTTGCAGAAGGGCCAATCAGATGGTCAAGCAAGAAACAGAGTGCCATTGCACTCTCATCTACAGAAGCTGAGTACAAAGGAGTTGTTAATGTAGCAACTTAGTGTTTATGGTTGCAGGGTTTACTTGGAGAGTGTGGTTTTGAACCTGAGTATTCAACTAATATCTACTGTGATAACCAGAGTACCATTCGAATCTGCAAATATCCAGTTCATAAGCAGAGAACCAGACACATTGAGATTCACATGCACTACATCAGAGAGCTTGTGCATGATGGCACCATTCACCTACTCTTCTGTTCATCTTCAGAACAAGTAGTTGATATCTTCACCAAAGCATTTTGTGAGAAGACCTTCAGCAATCTCAAATCACTACTGGGGATTGCTGATCATGCTATAAAGGCATGAGTGGAGACAATATTCTACAATTTTGTTTTACAGTCCATGTTTAAGGGAGGATTTTCCCAAGTTGGTTTCGCCTCTTTCCTTGGTTCATATGGAATTGCAGTATGTAAAGGGTGACTAAGCCTTGTTGCTAGGCCCTATATTTTTTGATTTATTACTCATAAATTCAGGCTTAAGGGGGGGTGTTAGAATAATCAAACCCATAGTATTACCCACTTATACATTAATTCATTTATTTTTGTCTTATTTGCCTAGTTCATGAGTCCCACCATGTGCAAGTTGCTAATTGCCTATCCATAGAGGTCAAACTTTCCATATTTGAATCATGTAGCACTTGGTAAATCCTTAGGAATCAAATCTACTTTATTCCTAGCCTCCTAGGAGCCCTTCTGCTTTTTCTGCTTTATTGCCTTCTTTTTCAGTGTTTTAAGGCACATAGGAAAGCAAGACTAGGTGAGGTGAACTTGTTTTTTGCCCCTTTCATCCTCCACTCTTTCCTCCATGCAAAAGAATGTATGAGCTGCCATTCCACCACTCATTAGCTTGCCCATGCACCCTTTCCAATTCGTGAGCCTCATGACAGATTTGGGATCAGCTTTTTACACCTATGGGGGATTTGCCTATTTTGGGTAAGCATGCTTTATGCTAGTTTTGGATGCCTCCTTATGCTTTCGATCTCTTGATGTATTATATATATTCAGAAACCTATGTTATTACAGGGTTGGCTATTGTACACTCAGTTAATATAATTTTGTGTTACAGCTCCATATTCAGTCTCCATTGTTAGCAATTTTGCATGATCAATTGATAATTGTTGTGGGTAAAATTAATCTACTGCTGGCCTGAATTTCTACAATTTAATTTATATTATTAGTCATGTACCTTCAAAGAAAATTTGGAAGCATTTGGGTCAATTTGGAGGTCTAGACATCAAAACTAGTCAAGAGCCAAATTTGTGAGTGCACTTTTATTTATGTGAGTGCACTTTTATTTATGTGAATGCACTTTTATAATAAAGTAACTTGAAAATATAAATTACATGCACTAAAGGTAACTTAATAAGACTTGAACTCAAGACTTGTTAAGGAAGAAAGAAACTTTGAACCAAGTGAGATAAATTTAAAAGGTACGTAAAAGAATGGAAAGAGGAAGGAGTTTTTTTTACTCTTCTCTCTCTTTCTTTGCGCTTTCCTTTTTTTCTTGCAAAACAAAAAAAAAAAATTTCCACAGTATGGGTGGGGTTAGGTCTTGATTAGCTTACCTAAAAAGTATACGTTTTCAAGTTTTCTAACTGTTTCTGATTCGCCGTGATCGCACAAGGTGCACAGCAAAGAGCATGCATAGCCAAGAATAGAAGAAAAAAAACATTCCTTTTATGTTTCTGATTCGCTGCGATCGCACAAGGTGCTCAACAAAGAGCATATGCAGTGAGGGAAGGAAATAGTTCGAGACTAAAATAGTCAATATTTAATAATAAAACTGATAAAATATGAGAGATTTAAAAAAAATAAAACAAATCCGTCACTGTAACATTATACTTTTAGATTTGTCGAAATGGGTGTTTCTAGAACAAACGAAAACAGTTTTCGATGAAACGAAAAATATTTCCCAATGGAAACGACACTCGAGATGCAATAGAACAGCTCCCATAGGCCACAAATTCACATAAAATATAGAACTAGAAACCCTTTCAAAGTTTCGGGTGACAGGTTCCAAATCTTGATCAAAACCGAAAGTGGCTCTTCATAAATGCTCTGATAGCATGTTCAAGTACACAACATACTCCCAAAAGATCGAACACCTAGAGAAACCACTTCACACAAATGAGGGAAACAGTCCATGACCCCAGCCAAATAGCTACTTGGGGCAATTTATTATGCAAAATAAAGAAAGTTACATGAGCTTCTCATAATCGATCAACTAGCCAAGGACCCTCCATGCTCTTTAAATAGATATCATGGACCAATCAGGTGTTAAGCCATGGATCAATGGTGGGTATGAGCTAAGAAAAGTTGAACCATTGGGTCATTCTATGTCTAGAACATATCGTGACCATCGAATTAGAATATTTACAAATGCATACTAAAGAAACACACTTTTTCCTGACGGATATATTACGAAAGTTGATCTTAACTAACTCTTAAGTGTCTAAATATCCTAACACTTTTCCTTCTTCTCTCGAGCTTCTGGACCATTTGTGATAAAGTTGTTTCTTGGACCTATTTGTGGAATGTGTGGGTTTTCCCTATGGAATTCCTACCATCATGTTTCATAACAATGCTTCATTAATTTCTTATTGTTCCTTTCATTCAATCAGATTATCATCTCTGAAACCCTGCAAGTCTTCTTGAATACTTTGTATAGTTTTTAATATATCATAATTTAGTTCCACCACTAGTTCTTCTTCCTGGGTGGGGGTATTCAACATTCCTTGTGGGATGTTTTCCTCTTCAGTGTTCATGTTCTGAACTATTCTTTTAAAATCTTGCAATTACAAATTTTTAATAGCAGGAAAAAATTTATGTTACTTAACAAAATTTAAAACATGTTTTATTTTCTTGCAACGAATGTCTCGTCCGCTCATTTGGTCTCTTAGCGTTGAAACTGGGCTCTGATACCACTTGTAATGTCCCCAAAATTTAAAAAAAAATAAAAATTATTAGGCTAGTTAATTACTACCTGAACTAGACATTATCTTAGCTTATGCAGAATGTGTCGTACTTAGTTGACTGAACTAAATTGTTGTAAGATATTCTTACCTCATTCTAGATATTTTCCTCAATGTGGTTGTTAGATTCAGTATATGTTGTCGTTGTGTTGCTTAAATATGAGTTTGATGGTTATGTATTTACATGTATGTATGTACAACCATTTCCTTACTTATTGTTTATAATGTTTGATTACTTTTTTATGGATAAATGTGACTTAACTTGTATTGTCAATGGGTGGAGTGGAGAGACTTGTATCCCTTATAGAAACACTTAGAAATTTAATTACTTTTACTTGTCACTATAGGGTTTACTTAGTTCTTTATTGAGCTAATGCATTTCTTCTTTGTTTTTTGCAGGTGCACTTGGTGATGAAAAACTAACTATAATAGTGAAACGAAGGCATACTGCGTATGCTCAACTATCTCATAGCTTGGATGACGAATAAACCTACAATTCTAGCTTTGTGATTCTTATTACGGTCTTTAGTGTTTTGTTTAAGAAAATTTGGGTTTAATTATAACTATGTTTACACTGGTTACCATTATTACTTATGGTCTGCAGACCTTGATTTAATTTGAGCATGTACTTTAACATTTATATGGTTTATGTTGTATTTTATAGGGCTTATGATACTAAGTCTAGACCCTATGTTGGTTAATGTTCTTTTTATATAAATGTTGAAGGTGTATTGTAAGCAATTCATGGCATATTACATATGCCATGAATTATGGTCTTATTCTATGTGCACGATACCAAAGTTGGGGTTTATGAAATGCATGGTAGATATTTGTCACAATGTGTTTTGTATGGAATAGAGTCTTTGGGTTTGGAAATAACATAAAGTAGGATAGGGTGGCGGAGTTAATGCACGTTAACAAATTACGGTCTAAAGCCCTAAGCTTGGACTGTCATGAACATATGAGTCATTCGAGTTTATGCTGGGTGGGCTCTATTCATTCTTCTGGTCTATATCATGGCTTGAGCTTTAGAGGTTGGCTGCGATTGGAAGGTATGTCCTTCATTTTGGTTTTGCAATACTTGTTTATTTGTTTAAGTTTGTAGGTTTTAGTATACTCCACATCCTTTGTTTTGTCTTTTGCAGGTTGCAGGTTCTTCACAACATGGGTTGTGGGTCTCCCAAGTGGCCGACGCATTACTCTTCATGGGTAAGCCCTGTTACAAAACAAGTTTAAAACTCGTTCCTCTATGTCTGGGTGTTTTGACAGAGTGTGAAGCTCATCGTTCGGATGAATACGTGGTTTGGGTTTTAAGGGTTGCAACTCTAATGGTCTGTTTGTAATTGAAGTGAAGCATCCCGAGATGCATATATGAATTGGGTTTTTTGTTGGATTTGGCTCGTTCTGGCCGAGACTGGTGTGGTTCAACTCTGTAAATGACATTAGAGAAAATTTCAAAACAAAATGGGCCTTTCAACCCTAATTTAAATTCCATGCTATCATGTTTTAGCCAGTGAAATTTTAAATTTGAAATTTCTTTAAATTTCTTTAAATTTAAATTTCTATAAAAAAACTATTTCTTTTCGTATTTTCAACATATATCCCTGTGTTTTTACTCAAATTTCAATCAGGAGAGATCGTTTGATGCAGAAATAAATTTCATATCCAACGTGTACCCACTCTGCATACTTTTAATGGACTGTGCTACCCCAAAAACAAGAAATACATGAAAAACATGATGATGACATCATCATCACATTTTTTAGGTATTTCTTGTTTTTTTGGGTAGCAGGGTCCGTCAAAAGTATGCAAAGTGGGTACTCGTTTGATGTGGAATTTATTTTTGCATCAAACGAGCTCCTCCGGTCGAAATTTCAGTAAACACACATGGAGATATGTCAAAAATACAATCAAAAAAGTAGTTTTTTCTTTTCTTCCTCCAAAATTAATAAATATAATTTTATTATTTCAACTATTATTTTATTATTTTCCTTAGGAGGCCCATTTTGAGTTGAAATTTCCTATAATGATACTTTGGTTGATAATTTTAGTCGTGGTTAATATTACATACTGTGTGTTTTGTTAGTGATGTTGGCTTTTGGTAAATGGTGACATCACCATTTCTTGCGATGGTGCATTGGCTCGTAATCGCGGCTATGTAAATTATTATATAAGTTATAGTGGTTAATTTGTAAAGAATTAGCTACTGTGTGTGTATCGTGGTTACGATTCTTAGTTGGCAATGTTTTGACTCTTTGTAAACTTGCATTTGTATTTTAAGTTATTTATTTGGATATTTTAACAATGTTTCTTGGATTTTAGAGTCATTCCATCACTAGAAATGGAACTCTTTCCATGTAGCATAGAGTTAGTATTGATTAAGTTTATTTGTAGTGTTTATTTCCTTACCTATGTATTTAATTGGAAATGGCCACAACTGTGGGGTTTAATCTTTATGAAAAGGATGTCGTGGCTAAGCTTAGCGTAAAGAAGGTCTTAATTGATTATGTTGGGGGTTTACTATTTTTGTATAATGGTTGTGAGCCAAGAAATGGATACAACGTGTAAATAATAACTTGGGGTTTTATTTCTTTATAGATCTATGTTAAAAAATGGTTTACGACCTATATAAATTATTTGGTAAATGATAAAGGGAAACATTGACAAGGAAACAATTTCAATCTGTGGTTAACTCTTACGGCATTTTATTTTTATAGCATATAGTGTGTAGATTATTTATGAATTAATAAAGACTTAGAATGCTTGTTAACGAATCGTAGAGGGTTCAATATTGGCCATGGTTTGAATGTGTGATGGATTTGGAAGTCATGAGATTCGTAGGATTCGATTGTGAGATACGATGGTTGTAAAGGATATGTGTGTGGATAAATTGGGATTGGCATGAATTTTCACAAGATTCGATCATGTGACCCTTTTCCTTATACGATATATGTTTAATGAGTTTTGTGATTAAGTTTAGGGTTGATTTATTTTGTGGCAAACTCTCTTATGAGATATGATTTGGATAACTATATTTTATGTTTAAGTTATGGAATATATAGTGTGGTTATGATGAATGAGGAACTTGCACCCATAGAACTTAGAGGTATTCGATAGAGTAGCTTGATATTTCATATTGTTGTTTATTTATAAGAATGAGAACAACTTGTTTATAGTTGTGTTGTATTTATAATTAATTTAAAGTGTTAGCCATTTTATATTTTATGTTATAATATTCTGCATAAAGATTAGGTTAATACTATGGATAAAATAGTTTGGGTCTATTTATATTTAACATAATCCTACTGGAAATATGAAATCTTCCAGCAGAGATAATATTTGTAGGTTCTATTTTGATAGTTCTAGGTCTTGGAAATAAATTTAAAGACAAGAAATAAATTGTAGAAAGGAATTAGAAAAACAAAACCGTTAAATTAATAGACAGGAAAGGAATTGTAGAAAATATAACCTAGCTTATAGTAGACATTTACTACATAATCATTCATAATTCAATCTATTTCAAATAGCAAAACTTATGTAGTTTGAAAGGGAAAAATTAAGAACCTCCTACCTAAAAGACGAAGCTATTTTAATGGCTGAAAACCTGCACACTCAAATACCCAGTATTAACAAATTCACAGAGAGATCTAATCTCTGTATAAATAACCGAATCACTTGGGAACTGCCACATTCCACCCAACCATGAGCCAGAACCATTCATTGTTTCAGTCCGGATCCCCTCGAGCTGGCTCCAACATGCAAGTAGCTTAGAGCTCCTAAGGTAAGGCTTCTTTAACTGAGATGTCAAGTTCTTGATCAGTTCTCATTTTTTCTCTTAGGAAAAATGTTCTCCAAGAACTCTCTTAAGAATAATCAACTAAAATTTTGTAATATCCAAAATATCCCCAAGCCTCTCTTCTGCTTGGGTTTTTATGGGAATAATTTTCAGTCAAAGGGGCAGCTAAATCAAGAATCATTTGATTTCTTGATTTAACCCTTTTTATTTAATTTAGGCACTTTTAATATTTAACATAGGAACTTTTAAGTAGTTCCTATTTGGACTCTTGTAGGTATTCTAATATTTAATTATCTTTTAGTAATAATAATAATAGATGGATCCTTTATTTATTTCTGATAGCTATTGGGAGTATTAGTATGCTTACTCTTTATACATATCATGTATAAACTATATATATATATATATATATATATATATATATATATTATTTGTTAAAATTTTGTCCTTAGGTATCATATAGCATGATCCCTAAACATATGACACTTTCTTTAATAAGGCCTTCACGTAGGGATTATGTCTACTAGGTTAGACAACTGTAAACCCCCTTGCATGTTGGATTCCCTTGTATAACATGGTAGTTATTTATTACCTCATGAGATATAGAAATTCAAAATTTCATTTAATCACTGAAAAATAAGTCAGATGAGATCAATGTTTTATTTGAGTTTTTTTCACTCGACATATTAATTCTTTATAGTAACTCCTAGTGCTTATCCAGATCCCATACTCAACGCTAAAAATATGGAGTTACAAACTTAGTACAATTCCATAGCTCCTCGTTCAACACTAATACTAGGATATACTTGTAGGATACACCTATATATACAATGGCCAAGGATCTGACATTCCAGAGCTTAAGCTCAACATCAACTTGGAAGGATCCGAGATGTATGCCAAACACTTCCAATTTATATTTTCATGTGCTCTAGAGCTTCATGCTCAACACAAATGTCTCAAATCTCATGTGATCCAAGGCTTCTTGCTCAACACACATGTAAATACTAATGTTCTATAGATTTTATCGCTCAACAAAAAAAAAGAAATTACCCATGTTCTCTAGAGCTCCTCGTTCAACCCAAAAGATCTCATCAATCATGTGCTTCACAGGCCACGCCCAACACATGAAAATATATATATTTAACATATGCAATTGGATTACGTTGAATATATCAAACAAATCATCATGTTCTTATGGAGTGGCGTCCTATACCTTATATATCAAAATAAAACATCAAAGTAACATCATAATAAATGGGGATTATGCCCAAAAGTGTTGGGTAAAAATTTACGATATTACATTGATGGAAAGAGACATCAATGCACATATCGCAAAGGATGAATGCATGTCTTTGATGTGCAAGAGTTTGTGCTTGTGATAGAAAAAATAGACTTCCAATAGATTGGTGGGAAGTGTGTGAAAATTGGATTCAGTTTCCCTGGTGGCCAAACCAAATGACCGCCATTACCTCCACTCCCGATTCAACCCATCATGCATGATTATACACCCCTTCATCAAGGTAGTGGAAACAATCATCACTTCCACCTTGTTTCCATTGTTATACATCCATAGCTATGTCACTAACTCATCTATCCATGCTAGACCAACATGGCCAAGTAAGACTCCATCTGGGTGCAACACTCGATCACGCTGAATTGCCAAATCACACATTAGCACTGAATAGAAGGGGTGACACATGTAATAGTTGTAAATGTACTGTAATGTCCCTCCTATATGCCCCTAAGAGTTTTGCGATTGTAAATATTATTGTATGAGGGATCCTGGGTGAGGAGCTCAAGTGCCAAGGCCCCACCCGAAGAAAACCTGAAAGTTAGGTGAATCAATCTTCTATCCCCTAAAAAATCAAGACAACTTAATGTCGGGCAACTGGAAAAGAAAAATGTAGATAAAAAACAAGTATTTATTCCGTCTATAAGACAAATAATAGAAAGTGTATGATAAATAAAGACATGGAACTTTATTTTGGGTTTAAGTCAAGATTTAAGCCTTATATAAATTTATATCCTTCAGTTAAAGGCCCAAATTCAAATTAAATCCTCCATAACTTTCGGGCTTTAACCCTGACATAATTGGAGAGAAGGTTCAGCTTGAATGAAGAAAATATAATATTCCCTGAACCTTGATAGTCATGACCATTTAGTGGCTGAAACAGTCGCTCGAATTCATGCCTTAATCTTGGCATGAATTAAGGAGAGGTTTGGAAAGGAAGTAATGGCCAATAACCTTAACAGTTGTGACCTTTTAATGGCTGAACAGTATTTGGAACCTGGGCCTTATTTAATAATTTACTGGGTGGGAGAAAGGGGGAGCCATGGCTGGAACGCCTATTGGAAAAAAAATCGTTTTGACAAGACTTGCCCTAAGGAGGAAAAGGAAGGATCTCTGCACTCCCTTGGGAACCCAAAGTGTTTTGTTGTTGTACGTTTCTAGCGAGAGCCGAATACCTCCTTATTGTGAGTTGGATGATCAACTGTCACCAATAAGATGAAAGATGAGAAAGGCCTCTGCACGCCGTAAGTTACATCCCTTATTTTATTTTATATTCTGGTATGTGTCCAGGGATAAGTACCTTGGTAGATAATGCGTTTAGATTTTGTTTTAGTGTTGAATTGTTCTTATAGAATGATGAGTTCAATTCTTCCATTATTAGATTAGCCTCCTTTTTTATCTCAGAGGTGATAGGTCACCTATAGCAAGTATCACTTATACTAATAAACTCATGCATTCATAACATAGATTGGTAAACTAGGCGACTAGTGGGTTAATAATCGCCAAAGAGGGTTGGGCATAGAAAGCCTCCTCTTAGTCAGAATGTACATAGCTTTTGAACATTCCTTTATATGACCAAAGGAGCGAGTCCTAGCCTGGAAATGGGCGGGTGTTGCATCAAAAGTCTGCTCGAGGATATTCGAACAGATACTCTCCAGAATATCCATCCCACCTTGGGAAGGACTTGTTTTCCCCATGGATGTGCTGCCATCCAACGGTTCTAGCCAGTTCCGACCCAAATTACTTTTATCTGGTTTTCTTGCTACCCATTGTTCAGAGCTAGTTCTTGAGCTTGCTCGCCACTGCAGTCACATTATAAAATGTGTTTTCAACACCAAATTTTCAGATTAAATTCATTTTGTTAATTACCGGAAACAATTCCCGAAAATAAAAATAAATGGCAATTCGACCATGTCGGAATCTACAGATTATTTCCAAGCTCGTTTTTGTGCATAATTGATGAGAGTAAGCATATGACATGGCTCTTTCATGCTTGGTGGCAGCCTCTTGCCTCTGCCGCATCTTATGCCGAACTTTTCCATAGAACCTAAGCTGTCACACCAACCTACCTATATTGCATATTCATAACAAATTTGAAATCATTATTTTTTTAACAAAGCTAGATTGTTGAGATGATGGTTAAAAGTTGTGCGCTTCTGTATTCCATGCATTAAGACAGCCTCTGAAATGCTGCTTACTTTAAGATTACCTTAGAGTTGTGGGATTGTGTTTCCAGCCATAGCTGATGATTAAGCTTTTGTTGCATAATCTGAGTTTCAACTGCCATGCATTCCCGGTGTGCTCGAACTCGAGCCTGAACTCTTACTAAGGCTTGCATGCAACATAAAGTGATAGCCTATGCCTAAATATTTTTAAATGGTAGAAATAATTCAATAATATAATTAAAACTCATATGAACAAAGAGCAGATTAGGATATGATAGTCTTCCTTACCAGCTTTATTGACAAGCGATGTCAAAATCTCCCAAAATAGTGTGACTTAATAAAGTAGGGATATGGGAAAAGGAAGTAACTGCTGCTGCAATGTGATTTCATGCTGGCTATCATTTCTCCCTCTTGGCCTTGGTGGTTAGGGATGTACAAACTTATAACTGGAATATAACTTATATTTCTCCCTCTTCCTGTTTGCTTATTAAAGTCGAAATTCACCGAGTGCCCAAGGGGGCTGTTAAATCCTTTTTAGAAGATGGTTATAAGGAGTCCAAAAAAGTAAAAAAGGAGGTTGTTTAGTTGCAAGAGGCTCTCTGGGAATAGCCTTGTGGTAAGGTAAACCGGCCATGTATGAGCCGTGATTTTGTAATTACTCTATTTTGGTAAAGAGATAAAAGAATAACTAATTTGGTGGACGTAGCCTCGTGGACGAGGTGAACCACGTGAATATGGTTGTCTCATGAGTAGTATTATGTGGTGCATGTTTATTTTTCTTTTTATTTTTCTTTTCATAAAGATGATGTTACTCCAATGCTTATTGGCGGAAAAGGTTTAATAACCATGTTTGCAGACACCTAATTCACAAACACGTCATTTAACTCATTAAGGTACACGAGGTATTTTACATATGGTATCAAAGCCAGCTACAACGCTGGACCCTTAGGAATGGGATAACATGATAGTTTTACAGGATTACATTTGGAAGAAAAGTGGAATGCAATTGCAGTCTCATTCTTTGAGGAGATTGAAAATTTGAATGTGTTCCCACTGAGAAAAAGGGAGGAGCCGTACCACTTCAAATCGGATTCCTAAATGTACCTAGTTTTCTGGTTTATTTACATGAATGGCTTTCATTTCTATCACTCAGATTCAATTGTAAAGAGGTTTCGCTCTACCTTTGTTGTTTTCTGTGGTGTTTGGCTTTGTGGTTCACCTAAAAACAGTTTATTCGTCCTAATTTCGAGAGGCTAATGAGCTGAAGCCGCAATGGATTCTATTTGTTTGGTTTTGGGATTAGATCGTTGCAATAGTTACAGGCATTTGCTTTTAGGGTTTTGTTTGTTAGATAGATATATTACAATTTATGGTTTCTTATTCGATGGTTTGTTATTAGATATTCTGCAGCATTGTAACGTTCTGATGATATTCTTATGGATGGTATGTATGTTTATATTCGTTAGCTTATAGTTCATTTTATTAGGAAGAAATCTACTGTGTCATTTGAAGATGAAGAAACATAGAATGCATTTGAGTTTTAGGGATTTGTGTCCTCCCGGCTACTTTTGGGGAAATCAACATTTTTACATTCCTTGAATGCATTTTATTACTACTATCTTGTGTTAACTCTGTAGTTCTGAAATCGCTTGCATGGATTTTCAAAATAAAACATGACGAAATAAAATCGCCCCAATCTTCTTGTAGTGGGGCATTGGTCGTTTGAGGGGAAAAATCTTTGATGGAAAGGCCGATTCTCCTTTGGCGTAGATCTAGTTTTCCTTTGGGCATCTGCACAAACCCTTTCGAGCTCTCTCCATTTCTCTCTGTTGGGCACGAGTTCAATAAAAGACAGGTTGTTCCTCCTTGTGGATCTCCATCACCGTTTTATGGCATTGGTAGCTTAGAATTTGGTTGTATGCTTGAAGACGGGGTTGATGATCTGCGTGCCTGGGGAATGTGTTTGATGAATAGATAACCCAGTATTTATGTGTTTGCACGCTTCGCCATAATTCGGTGTTTAGCTCTTCCTGTTGATCAAATGATATTGGTTTGCCTCTCTTTATTTGCTTGATATATATTAAACATATTTTATTTATTGTATTAGATCTTGATAGCTCAGGACTTAACACTAAACTGTTACTTTGTTGTGTATCATAAAACTGATCCATGAATGGTGGACAAGTCATCGTGTATAGGATTAAAGAAATCAACCCACGATTTGGGTGAAATCGATGTGCAAATTACTTATAGAAAATTGATCCAGGATTAATGAAAATCCACCCACGATTTGGGTGAAATAGATGTGCAGTTTACTTATAGAAATCGATCCAGGTATTCTGAAAGCCTTAATTTTGCAGTCACTGTGTATTTGAAATTAAGAGAATCCATCCAAGTTTGGATTGGAAAATAAGGTAGATCTAAACTATTTTATGGATATGAACTTGTATTATGTATATTATATTTCTTACAATTTCATAGGGGAGGACAGATAGCTATTGCTGGATGTTGCAAGTTATGGTTTCATTTCCTTCTTTGCATGGCAAATCGTATGGCTAAATTCTCTATAAGAACAGAAATCTATTGTGTGTGTGGAAATCATTATGGATATGACATTTTAATCTCCATGTTAATAAGTTTGGATGGAAGATTTAGTTCTGTGGTTTTGATCATTATAATAGATCTAATGATTAATAGAGTCTCCCTTACATTGATGAGTTTTGATGGCAGATTTACTTTTTTGCATTTTGATCATTTATTTGGTCTGAAGAATATTAGACCAAGTCTGTTGAATCATGTTTGAATAGAAAACGGTGCTTATTTAAATGGAAAACAATGATAGATATAATCTTGTCGAAATGCCTGCGAGTTTGTTGGAATCCTGTTGAAATGTTTTAGTTATTGCATTGGTTCTGCAAAACGACACTTCCTTCTGTCGCTCTTGTCCTTTTTATATAGATTTGCAAACCGCTTCTAAGTGTTATGATCGCTTGGAGCTAAATTTTTCTTAAGACTCTACGAATTGTTTCTAATCTAAAGATCACATTATGTCCAACAAGATCTGTATATCACAATGTTTGATAACGGTCCGAAGGTTCGAAGGTGCGTCATCCGAGGAGGTGTCTAATCTGAAGGATATATCCTCTATAACTGTCGGCTAGAGATGATTTAAATAACATGTTCTAGTAGACCATTCCATATTGGTAATGAGCCATTGTATAATATTTCTCTAGGGTTTGGAAAATTATCGATATGTTATATATAGTTAACTTGGATCTTTGTATAGTAGTATGAAATCTTTTCAGCTGGATCTGATAAATTTGTCATAGTAATACCTTGTATTAATGCTAACTTATGATGCAGATAACTCTCGTGTAGGATCGATCCATAAGCTCATGTTTGTTAGGATCAACCCATTGTTGCTTACTTGGTCAACACTATTTCATTATGTTGAGCCTTGAGCTCATTGTTTTTTTATTATAAGATGTGTAAGTTGTTTCACAAGAATGAATGACTTCCTCTTGGAAATATTGGAGGAAAGGAAAATGAAGGGCTTGAATGGTGTTCAAATTATGGTATTAGTATGCAAGCTAATGGTAGTAATTAATGTTTGATGGAAGGGGTTATATGTTTGGTTTAAAGTTGTAGCAGTAATTAGTAGGCAAATATCTATTTATTCAAGAATCAATACTGTATGTTTTATTTGAATAATATAGCATTTTGGTGCAAATTGGTTTTGTTGATTTGAGCGGTTTATGGCGTTTATGGCTTCAGTATTGCTCCCTCAATTGTTCATAGTTACAGGTGGTTTGAACAGCTGGGCATGCCAACCATTATGGCATGGCTTGAAAGTTGCTTGAAATTGAATCTAGTAATAGAGGTTTTGTGGTTAGAAATTTCTTGAGCCAGTTTCATTGAGTTTTGTATTCCTTAATGTACAGTAAAATTCTTCTTCCTGTTTTGAAATTGAAACTAATTTATATGCGGTGGGACTTTCTTGTTGATTAGTCGTTTCGATAAATATGCTTATTCAACTTGGTGTTGAATATATTCAATGTTAATTTGGATGAAATTGGGACTACGGTTGGGGTCTTTTTGCGCAGATGGCATTGTAGGAAATGTCTAATAGTATTTCCAGACATCGGATTCATGGAGACAACCCTGCTGTTGAGTTTTCTTACAACTGGTCATATCCACTTTATCTCAATTTTTTTGTTTGGTTGGTGTTGAATAATTATCAGCAGTTCATTGTGGATGCCTATCTCTATGGTTGGATTACTTTAATTAGGGATATTTTAGAAGGGGCAGTTTAACTAAGATAGTTGTTTTAATTGGTCTTTTCGATTGGAATTTTGTGACCTTTATTTGTGGTGATGCTTATTGCAAGCAATTTACTTTGTTTAGAATTGCTAATAGATTTTCGATGTGGGTCTTTGCGGGACTCTTTCTTGATTTAGATTTATGAATTTTAGTCATTGCATCCAATCTACTTCTTACTAAATTTACATTCATTATTAGTTTTTGGGATATTGCTAACACTCTACGATTGACCTGCCTAACATAAAACAAATGGTGGAACTATGATAGCGCCTTGTTTCAGTGACCTTGCTCTTCCCTTCAGTTGGTTTATTAATGTTTTCACCATTGGTTAAAATAGAGTTAAAAGTAAGAAGTTGGTTTTTGGAGAGGAAGCTCTAATCGAGATAGCATTTAATTAGTCTTTTACAGATTTATGGAGGCCCACAAGAATTATATAATTTGTTTGGAGATTTATAATATCTAGTGGATAAAAGTTCAGATGTAGTATATATATAAAAAATTGCAACAGTGAGTGAGTTTTTGATTATGTTGTAATAAATTAAAGTTAATGAGTGGTTGCATTGTCAAAATTCTCAAGTTTTATGTATGGTGTTGGTTTAAAGGGCCTTGTGGCTTTTTGTGAATGCCTTCTTGTCAATTTGGGTGTTTAAAAGAAATTGAAAAGGCTCTTATTCGATGAATGAGAAAGGACTTATGCTAAAAATTTGATGTTATTTTGATAAACTGACCACCAATGGATTGATTGCAGGCATGGGAAATTGTGGCCTTGTGGAGTGTTAAAGCTCCAAGACTGTAAAGAGTTAAGAAGAAATGAGAAAAATCTCATGGGCATGAAGTTGTCACCATGAGGAAGTGGTGATGGAGGTAGTAGTTGAAAGCTACCTTGTTTTCCCCCGGACCAGCGAGGGACCACTATGCATTCTTGGGACGCCTAGATGTAAGAAATTTTGGTTAATACTCGTTCCGCACACATTAGAGTACTATCACATGAGTGGGGGACTCTGTGAAGAGAATAACCTCTAGGCATTGTGGAGGTGTGCGAGAATTGGAAGTGCCTCAGCTTGGTGAAGCACCCTGAAGAGCACAAAAAGGAGATACGCCTAAAGAGGGGTATAGGGTATCATCCATGTGTTGGGTGGCTTGAGTTGGTACTTGAAGTAGTGTTAGCACTTGGAGTGCTGGGATGGAGGAACATCCAGAGAAAAGAATAATGATGAAGCACCCTAAATAGCACAAAAGGAAATACATGAGGGGTTGGTATCGTCCTTGTGTTGGGTGGCTTGAGTTGGTACTTGAAGTACTATTAGCACTTGGTGTGCTGCGATGGAGGACATCCAAAGAAAAGAACAATGCCAGGAAAATGTATGTGCAGTACAGGTAAACTGGTACCTATATGTTACTAGCAATAGAACTAAAATGTTATGAAAATTGTATAATGTTGGATTTCTGAGTTTTACATTTTCTTTCAATGTCAACGCTAGTATGCATGCATATGTCTGATTTTAAATGCAGGATCATGACAGGAAATACAAGCAAACAAGGACAACTCAAAAGGAAAGAAAAAGTTATTGAAGAACAAGAACACCGAGGATGGTGTTAATTTTAGGGGGAGAGGATGTAATGTCCCTCCTATATGCCCCTAAGATTTTTGCAATTGTAAATATTATTGTATGAGGGCTTCTGGGTGAGGAGCTCAAGTGCCAAGGCCCCACCCGAAGAAAACCTGAAAGTTAGGCGAATCAATCTTCTATGCCCTAAAACATCAATACAACTTAACGGCGGGAAACTGGAAAAGAAAGATATAGATTAAAAACAAGTATTTAGTCCGTCTATAAGACAAATAATAGAAAGTGTATGATAAATAAAGACATGGAACTTTATTTTGGGTTTAAGTCAAGATTTAAGCTTGATATATATTTATATCCTTCAGCTAAAGGCCCGAATTCAAATTAAATCCTCCATAAGTTTTGGGCTTTAACCCTGACATAATTAGAGAGAAGGTTCAGCTTGAATGAGGAAAATATAATATCCCCTGAACCTTGACAGCCGTGACCATTTAGTGGCTGAAACAGTCGCTCGAATTCGTGCCTCGATCTTGGCATGAATTAAGGAGAGGTTTGGAAAGGAAGTAATGGCCAATAACCTTGACAGTTGTGACCTTTTAATGGCCCAACGGTCATTGGAACCTGGGCCTTATTTAATAATTGACTGGGTGGGAGAAAGGGGGAGCCATGGTTGGAACGCCTATCGGAAAAAAAATCGTTTTGACAAGGTTTTCCCTAAGGAGGAAAAGGAAGGATCTTTGCACTCCCTTGGGAACCCAAAGTGTTCTGTTGTTATACGTTTGCAGTGAGAGCTGAATACCTCCTTATTGCAACTTGGATGATCAACTGTGACCAATAAGATGAAGGATGAGAAAGGCCTCTGCACGCCATAAGTTACATCCCTTATTTTATTTTATATTCTGGTATGTGTCCAGGGATAAGTACCTTAGTAGATAATGCATTTAGATTTTGTTTTAGTGTTGAATTGTTCTGATAGAATGATGAGTTCAATTCTTCCATTATTAGATTAGCATCCTTTTTTATCTCAGAGGTGATAGGTCACCTATAGCGAGTCTCGCTTATACTGATAAACTCATGCATTCATAACCTAGATTGGTATACTGGGCGACTAGTCGGTTAATAATCGCCAAAGAGGGTTTGGCATAGAAATCCTCCTCTTAGCCGAACTGTCCACAGTTTTTGAACACTCCTTTATATAACCAAAGGAGCGAGTCCTAGCCTAGGGATGGGCGGGTGTTGCATCAAAAGACTGCTCGAGGATATTCGAAGAGATACTCTCCAGACTATCCATTCCACCTTGGGAAGGACTTGTTTTCCCCATGGATGTGCTGCCATCCAACGTTCTAGCTAGTTCCAACCCAAATTACTTTTATCCGGTTCGCTTGCTACCCATTGTTCGGAGCTGGTTCTTGAGCTTGCTCGCCACTGCAGTCACATTATAAAATGTGTTTTCAGCACCAAATTTTCAGATTAAATTCATTTTGTTAATTACCGGAAACAATTCCTGAAAATAAAAAGAAATGGCAATCCGACCATGTCGGAATCTACAGATTATTTCCAAGCTTGTTTTTCTACATACTTGATGAGAGTAAGCATATGACATGGCTCTTTCACGCTTGGTGGAAACCTCTTGCCTCTGCCGCATCTTATGCTGAACTTTTCCACAGAACCTAAGCTATCACACCAACCTACCTATATTGCATATTCATAACAAATTCGAAATCATTATTTTTTTAACAAAGCTAGATTGTTGAGATAATGGTTAAAAGTTGTGCGCTTCTGTATTCCATGCATTAAGACAACCTATGAAATGCTGCTTACTTCAAGATTACCTTAGAGTTGTGGGATTGTGTTTCCAGTCATAGCTGATGATTAAGCTTTTGCTGCATAATCTGACTTTCAACTGCCATGCATTCCCGATCTGCTCGAACTCGAGCCTGAACTCTTAGTAAGGCTTGCATGCAACATAAAGTGATAGCCTATGCCTAAATCTTTTTAAATGGTAGAAATAATTCAATAATATAATTAAAACTCATATGAACAAAGAGCAGATTACAATATGACAGTCTTCCTTACCACCTTTATTGATGAGTGATGTCAAAATCTCCCAAAATAGTGTGACTTAATAAAGTAGTGATATGGGAAAAGGAAGTAACTGCTGCTGCAATGTGATTTCATGCTGGCTATCATTTCTCCCTCTTGGCCTTGGCGGCTAGGGATGTAAAAACTTATAACTGGAATATAACTTATATTTCTCCCTCTTCATGTTTGCTTATTAAAGTCGAAATTCACCGAGTGCCCAAGGGGGCTGTTAAATCCTTTTTATGAGCTAGTTTTAAGGAGTCAAAAAAAGGAAAAAGGGGGTTGTTTAGTTGCAAGAGGCTCTCTGGGAAGAGCCTTGTGGTAAGGTAAATCGGCCATGGATGAGTCGTGATTTTGTAAGTACTCTATTTTGGTAAAAAAATAAAAAAATAACTAATTTGGTGGACATAATCTCGTGAACGAAGTGAACCACGTGAATATGGTTGTCTCATGAGTAGTATTATGTGGTGCATGTTTATTTTTCTTTTTATTTTTCTTTTCATAATGATGATGTTACTCCAACGCTTATTGGCTGAAAAGGTTTAATAACCATGTTTGTAGACACCTAATTCACAAATACGTCATTTAACTCATTAAGGTACATGATGTATTTTACATCTATTGGAAAAGGAAACCCCAAAAAACCCAACATTAACAACACCGAGAACGAAAACAGCTATAATGGTAGATTGAGGTTGGGATTTGATGTGATGGTATCGACCACCACGAGCAACAATCACAAGTTAGAGGCTAATATTCTAGAGTAGAAGGAAATGGTACTAAGCTCGTGCTTCATGTGGTTGGTGGTAAGTTTCATAGAAATAGTTTCACCCGAACACAAAAAAACACTGCTTCTCATGTTGTTTTTTACAAGGCCAAATTCCGAGCAAAGAAAATTCGATTACAAAGTTTGTACAAGATGCTGGTTTTCTTTTTTGGGTTCTAAAAGAAGCTTGCTAGAGAAGACATGTTTACATATTTAGAAGGCGCAAAGGATATCAAATTAACAACAAGCCGTAAGAGTCCCGAAAGAATCTTTTGATATAACTCAGTGTGGTTTCCAATCACTACTGCCTTTGTTTAGGGTTTTGTAATAACGTGAGACACAAACAAATAAGACTACATTAATTTGTTTTTTGTTGGATCAAATTGACAACAAAATTTGTGTGCAAAACTGGGTAAACAATATAAGTTTCTTTCTATTATAATTTATGATTTAGTGTATAGCTTATTATATTATTTGCAATATTTTTTTAAAAGTGCATAATAATGAATAAATTGATAATCAAAGTGAAAAAAAAATAAATAATTACAAGATTATTTCCAAATACTCAAATTTATCTGAGACATATACATATACACATGCTTTTAATATATAAATCATATACAATAACCCAGATTTCCAGATTTTCTGTGTTATAGTAATTATTCTATATTTGTAAAACCATCTTATTTCCTTATTTATGAAGCACTTATTTCCTCATCTATGAAGCACTTAACAAACATAAAATATGTAAGACAAGTTTCTCTTTCAAATTTGTGTTCTAGAAAACCCCTCTCAACACTTATAAATTAAACATCAAGAAAATTTGATGAACAAACCAAACCTAATAAATAGTGGCATCACTTTTCTATAAAATTATGTCCCTGCTGCTGAAATGATCGGAAAGTGTTACGCGGCCAGAGACACTCCCGAGAAAGGCATGGTTACTCAAAATCATATCTGCATAGTGGGCAGGAAAGTCTTTGCTGTAACCATTGAAGGATGCAAATTTTATGAAAAGTATGTTTGGGATTGCATGGCAATTGTTTACCCAATATTCCAATGGGAATCATTTCGTGACAAATTGCACAGAACCATCCATCTTCGTCACCTTCTTGATCACCACCCGTTCTAGCCACGAGCTTGTCACCTTCTTCACCACCCGTTCTCGCGAGGAATCTGTGGAAAATAACCACAGTTAAAGACGAATCGAAAGCTCACAAGGCAGCCGCTACACGATTATTCCCAAAGCTAGCGATATGTTGTCTTCTCATGTGAAGATTAAGAGTAAATTGTTCACATAAGAATTGTTTAGAATTAGCTGTATTAACGTCCTCCATGAGTTGCAACACCCGTTCATGATTTGAGAAATTCCCACTCCATAATGTTTGTATGCTATAAATATTTCCGTCCTGGCGGCTCCAATCCTTTACTTCTCGCCACCAAACAGTAATGTTTTCCTGCGTTGAGATCCTGACGTCGCTCTGACCATTCGAAGTCAGTGAACGGCATTCATAATTTGGAGCCAGTGTAATGTGATTTATATCCACATTGTCCCATATATTCTCCAACTGCCGGTGACGTCTGTCTCCTTGAACAATACATCTATACCATACACCAGAGATAAAGTGACGGTCAAACCCTTCAGCGGCTTGTGATTCACGTGACTGATCTGCTCCTGTTGCTGTTTCCAATCTACACCTAGAATACTCCATCTCTCCAGCTCCCTACGAAGCTAATTTTAGCCACACCATGCCTCTATTTAACTCCGATCTTAAATGTCACTGAATCCGGTCAAAAATTTCTAGAGCACGACCCTCTCTATCATAATTATTCCTTTCGTTTCGTTGTTCCTACATTTGGGATTTTTACTCTCTTAAGCGAAAGCAGAAAAAAAGTTAGCAATTGAAATAAAAAAAACGTTGGCGGCTCTTTAAGTTGTTTCGAAAAAACACGGTTTTACTGTTAATCGGTCCTAAAAAACAATTCAAGAATGTTTGATCTATAATTATTGTAGAAGATATGCATATATATACCGTGTCACTCCACAAGCATTTCAATCATTGCAATTTTCATAGGCAGACCAGACTTCAAATTTGAAGCCTTCAGAGTCCTTCAAAGGCCATTTTAAACGTCATAGAAGGCCACAATGAATTTTACCACGGAGAAGAAATTAGTTTCATTTCCAGCATTTCAATAATGAAATTGAGTAAGCCTCCGTAAATTTGCAACACAAGGGTAACTACAAAATTTTCCTATCTAGGAACTCAGTGGACTATGGGAGAGTCTGGACTCTGAGTCTTCCCAAGTGCCCTTGAATAGTGGAATCATGGATGAGGATCTCAGTCCCAATGGACACGAACCACGGGTGGGCACTAGGCTGCCTAGTGCCAAGTTCAGGTCAATGAGTCAGCATTGTGACTCACAGTCGATGCTCACTTTCGAAGAATTTAATGGCATTAGCATGCATTACTAATTCACCAACTTCATTAAATCTTGATATGAGATGATCCCACCTGCCAACTCGATTTTCCATGTGTCATCTTATTGTTCACCAAGTCACTTGAGTATTTGAGTATATGATGTGAAATTAAATACTCATAGGAGTCATATCTATGGATGGTGAATTGATTTGATAACCCTGCATTGTCAAGGCTTTGTAAGGAAAAACTAACCTGGTCCAATGCACGGTATGTAACTTTGCAGACTAGGGTTTCACCAAGTGCTAGACATTTCTATTACGACCACCACAAGATTGGGATGATGGATCTTTGGTAGTAGGCATCTAGCAGCATGCCGCTCTTTGTTGTTCCTCATGAATCATATCCTATACTAGTTAGTCCAGGATTCTAGGATTTATTCCAGGTTCCATTCATTTACTAGGGTCAGAATCATTTGAATCAGCACTCCTAGTCTCCCATAGTCCACCTAGGCCACTTAGTCTATGTATCTCACCGGAGGAAGGGGGTTAGGCAGTAGAGACAAAGGCGATTGGAATGGAGGGATAGCCAAAGAGAATGGTTGTACAATATGCATGTAGTCATCTCTAAATGAAACTAAATAATTTGTCATATACCTAACTGAATATTATCATTACTTAATTTGTGGGGATGCTTACATGGTAAATCTTGCGCTCGAGCTCGTTATGAGGGTTTCCTATGTCTACAATAGATACGATTTAGAGAGGCTCATTCCCATCATTATAGAACCAGTGGGTTTCTCCTGCAAATATCACTATTACTATCCCCTCCTCAGTCACCTCACCTTTTGACTTGAGTCCTCTTCTTCTTCTTCTTCTTCCTCCCATGGGCTCTTTGATCTACGACCTAAGCACCCTCATAATGAAGAATGATCTTTGAAAGTATTTGGAAACCTCAGTCAAACAATACCAAGTTTTCCCTCACCTGCACAGATATATCTATGTTATGTAGAAGCAATTATAAAATGATTTTTTTTGTAATCATGTGAAATACACAAACATGCATTCGCCTACCTCGGGAAAGGTAAACCAACTCAAGAGCGCTGAGATATTGTGGAATTGAGATGATGCTTCTTCCAATAGTCTTTATGTAGAAGGAAACGGTTGCACACTCTAATTCCTCATTGTCTTTTGTGGTGGGCAACTCGAAGGTTCCACCTTTTTCATAGGTAGGAGCAAGAGAAGCAAAGGTAGAATGTTGGGTAGGTTGGATTGAGCTTCCGTGAACTTAAAAATATTGGTGAAGTCTATGAAAAAAAAATTATTTTGGTTTTACGAGTATAGGATAGTCGAAGTTCGGGACTCAGACTCTCAACTCTCCATTTCTATGCTTCAGTGTCTCCCTAATTTCCATTTCCTCTAGAAGATTATGCAGAGCTAGGCTGTCGACTTGGTTGTCGTAAATTTATCGGTATGTATAGCATTTTACACTTGTGTAACATTTTATATGTGGATAAAAGTTAAATGTGTTTCTTGTTGGAGTTCCTTCTGGTTCTATAAATATAAGGGTTTAAATTTCACCATCCAAAATGTTGTTTGAAATTTGTAATGTATTATGCGATTGCGTTTCCGTCACACTAAGTCTCGAATACTCAATAGATGCAACCTTAAAAAAAACAGTATTTAAATGAAATAAGAACCAAAATAATGTATACTTTTCATAGTCTAGGACCACAACTTCGTTTGGGCGGAGGACCAAGAAGAAAGAGCCTTGTATTTGAGTTCCAAATCTGTCAATGTTATTTATCTGCCGTGAATTGCAAACATTAGGTTGAAAGAAAGAACAATATTTGAATATAAGTGCTTGAATTGTTCCAATTTCCTTAATGAAATCCAATAGTTGAAAGGATAAAATATTTAGCAACCGACATTGTAAATGTTGTAGACTCTGACTCCTTCGTTTTCTTGCTAGCCTTCTAATAATGGAAACAAGAACTACAAATTGTCTACCAATATATCTAAACAAGGGATTCCATCGACGAACGTTCATGAATGAGGGACTGGGAGTCCAATGATCTAGCTAAGAACATGAGTTCAACATCCTCATTGTCACAAACCTCCAAAACGTGTGTTTATGATTCATCTTCCTTGTTGACTTTGGTAGAAACTAAACACCCAACTTGGAGTGATATTTGTTGGAGAATTTAAACTTCTTCCTTATAGTGGACTAATAAATACTTAAGCTTTTCGATAGGGCTGATAAAGTCGATATATATTGGAGGGACTATCCATAACCTACCTAAAATTGGGGATTTTGTTTGATCACTTCGAATTGGGTTATAAACTTGATATACATTGGAGGGACTATCCATAATCCACCTATGGGCTTTTGTTTGATCACTTTGATTTGAGCATGTGGGGAGGACATGATTCAATTTAAAAATAACTATTGAATGCATTAGGTATTACATCCTAGGGTTTTTCTTTTAGGTAGGCCCAATCACACTTGACGAATAGAGCCACCATCAAGATGAATCAATCCTCTATTCAAAGGTCCTTTCAAATTCCAATGCCTTATTTTATCAACGACCTAACAACCGAGTATTTCACTAGTCCAACAGAATTGTCCATTATCTAAGTTCAATAAACTATATGCTCCAGGACCCTGAGAGTACATGGTTTACGTCACTAATTCCATGTAAATGTTGAATCACTCGGGATTTCTTCTTATTGTCATTTTTTTCCTGTACACTATTTTTAATAAATAATAAAATTTTGTCGTACGCTTACACTTTCAAATGAAAAGAATGGTTTATTTTTACATGTCAACATTGAAGGGTTCAATTTCTCACAACCCTTCAAAGTGAACTGGGACCCCACCCTTCAAATTTGATCCCTGAGGCCGACACAATGGAGTATTGTAGCAAACTATAGAAATATGTGTCTGCTGAGTACTTTGTCATTAATACATTTACTGTTAAAAGAATGTTTATTTCATTCTTCGGAGAAGATAAGGTACACAATGATGGTATGTACAAATATAATTACATACCTACTCCAAATAACACAAAAAATAGAGTAAAATCAAATAACAAAAAAAAAAGGTAAATCATTTAGGTCCACTTCCCCAATCAAAATAAGATAATAATAAAATCAAGATAAGGGTCTAGATAAAAGCTCTTTACCATAAAGTTTTTACTTCATAATTTTTAAAGATTGAATGGAAAAGTTTTGTATCTTTAATACCCCATGTTCAAAAAATTGTGCAATCTCATACTTTATCTCTCGTGTATGCGTAGAAGAACACTCGAGTTGTAGAATCATAATACCATTAAAGGCTCCATAGTAGTACTCAATCTACACTTCATGGAGCTGCATGGAGGCAACCACTCCAAGAGTGTAGAAATGGAGAAAGATGGGAAGTTGAAGCCTATTTTATTTGGGTGATAGTGTGTAAAGAGTTTCCTTACGAATAATGCTTATGAGAACAATGATGAGCATTGTGATGTTTAATCTTAATGTCCTCAAAATTTGAAATTTTTTTTTTATTAGGCTAGTTAATTACTACTTGAAGTGAACAATATCTTAGCTTATGCTGAATGTGTCATACTTGGTTCATTGAACTGAATTGTTGTAATTTGTTCTTACCTTCTTCGAGATATTTTCCTTGATGTGGTTATTAGTATAATTTTATGTTGTCATCATGTTGCTTAAATCTAAGTTCAATGGTTTTGTATTTACATGTATGTATGTATAGTCATTTTCTGACTTGTTGTTTATAATGTTTGATTACTGTTTTATGCATAAACCTGACTTAACATGTATTGTCAAGGGGTGGAGTGTCGAGACTTGTATCCCTTGTAGAAACACATGAAAAGGTAATTAGTTTTACTTTTTGCTAGAGGGTTCACTTAGTTCTTTATTGAACTAATGCATTTCTTTCTTTGTTTTGTGCAGGCGCACTTGGTGATGGAGAGCTGACTATAATAGTGAAACAAAAACATACTGCTTATGCTCAACTACCTCACAGCTTGGATGATAAACAAACCTATAGTTGTAACTTAGCAATTCTTATTACAGTCGTTAGTGTTGTTGTTTAAGCAAGGATGGGTTTAATTATACTCTATGTTTACGCTCATTACCACTATTACGTGATTATTACTTGTGGTCTTAAGACCTTCATTTAGTTTGATCCTGTACTTTAACATTTATATGGTTTATGTTGTATTATATAGGCCTTATGATAATATTTCTGGACCCTATGTTGGTTAAGGTTCTTTGTAGATAAGTCTTGAAGGTGTATTTTAAGCCATTCATGACTTATTACATATGCCATGAATTATGGCCTTATTCTATGTGCACGATACCAAAGTTGGGGTTTATGAAATGCATGGTGGATATTTGTCACAACCCATTTTCTATAGACTATGGTCTTTGGGTTTGGAAATCACGTAATGGAGGATAGGGTGGCGGAGTTAACGTGCCTTGGAAAACGAGAGTCTCAAGCCCTAAGCTTGGACTATCATGGACGTATGAGTCATTTGCATTTATGTTGGGTGAGCTCTGTTCGGCTCTCTATTCTGTATCATGGCGTGAGTTTTGGATTTTGGCTACACTTGGATGGTATGTCCTTCATTCTGGTTTTGCAACACTTGTTTAGTTTTTTCAGTTTGGAGGTTTTGGCATCCTCCTCATCCTTTCTTCCAGCTTTTGCATGTTGCGGGGTCTTCACAACGTGGGTTGTGGGTCTCCGAGGTGGGAAATGCATTACCCTTCATGGGTAAGCCCTGTTACAAAACCAGTTTAAAACTCGTTCCTCTATGTGTGGTTTTTTTGACAAAGCATGAAGCTCGTCATTTGGATGAATATGTGGTTTGGATTTTAATGGTTGCAACTTTAACGCTCTTTGTGTAATTGAAGTAAAGCATTGAGAGATTATGTAATATCCCAAATTTTGGACCTACCATTTATAGGCATGAGCCTATTTACCATGATGATTATATTGATGTTTTATTTTATACTGGGTAAAAGACCCCATTACATATGAACATCGTGATTTGTTTTGTATACTGGGTGCAAGCCAATTGGTGATGATATATAGGTATATATATGCTCTATGTTCGGTGTGGATCGTGAAGCACATGATTCATGAAATGATTGTGTTGGGTGTGGACCCTGAAGCACATAATCAACTAGATGCTTTGTGTTGAGCAAAAAGCTCTTGATCACATGAGTAATTACATTTGTGTTGAGCATAAAGCTCTTAAACACATGAAAATATAATTTGAAAATGTTGGACATAAGCTTTGGAGAATTCCATGTTGGTGTTGAGCATAAGCTCTGGAGCATCGGATCTTTGGCCATTGTATCCCTAGGTGTATCGTACAAGTACATCCTAGCATTTAGTGTTGAGCAAAAGATTTTGGATTTCCACTATGTTTATAACTCCCAGCTTTAGGCATTGAGTATGGGCTCTTGTAAGTGCTAGGGGTTACTTAAAAGAATTTAATCACTTCCGAGGGAAAATGGCTCAAGATAAATATTGATCATCGTCATACTTATTTATAAGTGATTAAATGAAATTTTGAATTTCTGTATTCTCATCAAAGTATTGAAGAGCTACCACATTATACAAGGAAAATTCAACATGCAAGGATGTTTAGATTTTCTGAGCGTAGTAGACCTGAGACATCTATCTACTTGACCTTCATAAAGAAGTGTCATTAAGTCTAGGGATCATGACGCATGATGCCCGAAGACAAATGCTAACAAGTATTTTAATACTCTGTACTTTATACATAGTATGTATAAAGAATTAATTATAATTAATTATATAATTTTATAAGGNCAATTACTATTTATTATTAAAGGATTTATAAATAGTGAAATATCTATGAAAGATTTACTAGGAACTAGTTAAAAGTTCCTAGGTTAAGAATTGAAAATTGCTCCTGTAAATTTAAAAGGGTTAAATCAAGAAATCAAGGATTTCTTGATTTAATTACCCCTTTGACTGAAAAGTCTGCCTATAAAGACTCAAGGCAAGCAAAGGCTTGGGGGGGTCTGATTTTTATCTAGGAGAATTATTATTCTACTTGCTTTTTCTCTCAATTGTTTTCTTGGAGAACTTTTCTTGCAAGGAAAAGAGGACTGATTCAGAACTAAATAATAAACTAAATAATAGCTAGAAAACCCTACCTTAGGATCTCTAAGCTACTTGCATGTTAGAGTCCATCACGAGGGGATCTAGATTAGAATGAGGAATAGTTCTAGGTCATGATTGGGAGGAACATGGTAGTTATCAAGTGATTTGGTCATCAAATAGAGGTTAGATCTGGATTGAATTGTTAGCACTGATTATTTAATTGTGCACGTTCAGCCATTGACAAAGCTTCAATTTCAGGTATGAAACCCTTGAAGGCTTACTCTATTTCTTCCGAAAGTTTCATTACTGTTTATGTTAAGTAATGGCTGCAATGAAATTTCTAACCCTAATGGCTATGTTTTATGGTTATAAATATGCTAGGGAGGTACATGCAATTTACTAATCATAGGATGGAGAATTTTATTATATGTTGTACATTACTAAGGTTTGTACTTTTAGTGCAATTCTGTAATTATCTCCATGTTTAGTTTATGTGCACCATACCTAGTTTTTGTTACGAGTTAGCATATTCTACACATTGCATTACTTTGTTGACATATTTCATTTGTGAGGAGAGGGTTGTTTTTAATTCAAGAATTTTTCACACTCTATAGGTTAAATATATATATAGAATTACATATATGTATCAGTGTTCAATTAGTTGTATAATTAATGTACTATTCAATCTATTTATAAACTAAAGTACAGAACTTAAATATTCCAAACTAAACCAACTAAGTACAGACAAAGAAGACTAAATCTAAGATAATAACTCATTAAAGACCTTCTAAGGTATGCTCTACATAATCATGTAAAAATAAATTAAATATCGTAACATTCCATTTTAATAAACATAGTCATAATTAACCAAACAGAGAAGGCGTCGTGACCATCCATGTGGTCCAAGATAAAACCAATGTCTTATTATATAATTTTTGGATGCAAATTGCATCCATTTGCATAACTCAAATGTGTAATTCACAATCCTATTATTATAGTCATCCATTATAAAAACATAAAGGGTGTTAAAGGTGCCAATTAAAATCTACACATAACCAAACGTATCATGTTAAACATTTAAACAACTAAAACCTATTTTTCCAACAAGAGGTCGCAGCATTGAATCCTATAGATGTCTAGACTCAATACAATAACATTAATACAACCATAAGCATTTCGATATCCAAGTAATAAGCAATCGCATAATCATTCTCTATAGAGTCCATGCTTTACATCTAAAGTGTGAATGATACATTTCTAAGCTACACCACAATCATTTAACCAAACAATACATACACTAACTGTGATATCGTAAAGACCCTAGTTATGGCCTTGGTCAAGTTCCATTCTAAACACAGTCACGCTAATAATCCAAATCGATATCATGGGTTGTCATAACCCTGGCTATTACAGCCCAATTATTTCCAAGTAAACAATTTAGATTTTAAATTCCAACTAAAATCTATCATAGTCATTGGGAGAGGCTCATGCCATTCATGGCATGGCCTGTACCCACGCTGGGCCAAAAATACAAAACTAAGAATACAGTACTCTGTTAAAAACATAGACCCATGTTTACGTTAACACATAGCATGTGGTGGAAATCAAATGGGCTATGACACTATTGCTACAATGGTGCATCCCATGGCATAACACCCAGGCTCTAGAAGCTCCCGATTCAACATACAAACCAAAAAAATATAGTGTTGTGCATACGACCATAACTCAAAACAATAATTATATGCAGAGTAATTTTCTACATGCTGTAAGGCCACGATCGATTCCATTTTTTTCCACATAAAACAGACCATTTAAATAACCATACAAACCCCAAATTTACATAGTATTAAATACTGAATCGAAATCATAGGAATTTTATACCAAATCATTACAGTATTCATATTAAAAACCAACGCGCAGTTTAATTACACACTGAGGCATGAATCCTCTTTACACATAGTCAAAGTATTAAAACGTTAATGACAAGGTGTGAGCTATGACACCAGTACAGGTAATGGTGCAGCCACGGCCCAAACAAATGTTAAATCTCTCAACGAGGGTCCATTTAAAACTAGATCAAGCTACATCTTAAACCCCAAATGCAAAGTCAACAAGAACCATCAAAACCTGAACCCAATAAATATTTCCAACTCAGGAATCACCCAAAATGAGAGGAGGCAAGTAATCTTACTAGTAGGCTTACCATGGCCATGAAGAAGAAATCCCAAATCGATAAATGCAGCCTGTGAAAACCCTAGAGTGCGTTCGCAGTCACCTATTAACAAACCACAATGGCATGAGAAGCATGACCATGCCATGGGGAAAAAAAATGAAGCAATGCATTCTTTACGCCGAGCTAGTTCAAGATTACCTACGAATTGATGGGGTCATCTCAGTTCTTCAAATGCATAGAGGCCACAATAAACCCCAATGGAAAAACCATAATGCACAAACAATGAATGCCAAGTCCTTTTCCAATGTTTTTCACCAACCTCGATGGCATTAATGGCACCAGCTAGTGGCCATTAATGCCTCCATAAACCTCAACCATATGTTGTGGATCAACGTTAAATCAACCAAGGCATATGTTAAACCCTCTATACTATGGTTTCTCCACCCTTTAAAAGTCAGTGCAGGCTCAATACTAAAGACATGGTGTGTATACCATACTCCCAACCTTTTGATATGTGTAGCTTTTAACACTATCATAGAGTGTTACAATGTTTTTCCCTTGGCATCAATCTTTTAGTGTTATCACATGCCCTTTATGCTAAGCTCTTATAGGTAGTATATGCGCTTAATTCATAGTCTACATTTGTAGCATTTAGGAATCATGAAAAACATAGTATGCCATGATGCTCTCGCTAGGAAGAACATGCATAAGTTTTACAAGCTCGTAACCAAGGTAAACCTGCAAAATAGAAACAAGAGATGAGTAAGTAAATAAACAAGAGATAGATAATAATAATGATAAGGACAATAAGATAATTCATAAGCATCTAGTAATTTAATGAATAAATATAATTATCAAGCATAGGGCGTACTTGAGTTGTAAAATGGATCAGTAACAAAAGTGCAAGACAGAACAGGAAGTATAGCTAAGAACTGAATTGTGTCAAGAAACCAGTAATCCCGACGTCGGAAGAGTAACCTGTGAATCAATGAATAAGGTGCCTTAGTTCAAATGAACTAAGTAAGCCCGCATAATGAAGAATAAACTTACCTCTCAGATCATCATGGGAGAACGAGTCCCGCCACTCCATCACTTTTTCCCCATCAACAAAGTTAAGTTAGTTTTTATTAAATAAAAAAGTATACATGTGCAGGGGTAAAACAATGATCTATATAACTCATTAATTTACCGAAAGTAATAAATAAGATATATCTATAATTTAAATAACAAAAACAAGAAATAAGAAGTAAATGAACTAATAGGCACTGAATGGATAAGAGATTGAAAAGACAGTGGGAAGAATCCAAAGAGGTTGAAAGTATAAGGAGTGCCTGTGTTTCCACACGAGTACTAATGATCCCTTTTGGGTAGTTTTCACTAGCCTATAATTTTTTTTTCAATTTTTGGGTACATTACAAATTGTACCAGATCCCAATCTCAATACAGAGAGAATTATGGGCGCACTAGGAATTCATGAAGAGAAAATAAAGTATGATAAGTCATTTTTATTACTAACAGAATTTTTTTTGTTTTGCTGCTATTAAAAAAAATTTGTGTTTCAGGAAAATTTTTACATCGATGTTCAGTTTATGAACAATGAGGAAGAAAAAAGCTGGCAGGAAGGAATGAACACCCCCACTTCGGAAGTGAACTTGGTGGTCGAGCTAAACTCTGATGTGCTGAAAACTTTGCATAGTCTTCAAGCTGAACTGAAGAGTTTCAGAGAAGACATTCTAAATGAAAGAAATGAACAACAAGCTATAAATGAAGCATTATTGCATAACATGATGGAAGGGATCCCGCAAGGTAAACCTACCCAGTCTACCAACAGATCCAAAAGAGTACCATACCATGAGAGAGCCAACATCCCAAGAGAAGCAGAAAAAGAATGTACACCTGAAGCAACTAAAGGAGATCATCACAGTCCTACTAGTGATGACTCACCTTCTCCATGGAGAAAGAGGCAAAGAAGTGATGACAGTTTTTAGGGGGGAAGTCTACCAACAAATCCAAAAGAGTACCATACCATGAGAGAGCCAACATCCCAAGAGAAGCAGAAAAAGAATGTACACCTAAAGCAACCAAAGGATATCATCACAGTCTTTCTAGTGATGACTCACCTTCTCCATGGAGAAAGAGGCAAGGAAGTGATGACAGTCTTCAGGGGGATTTTCTAAAAATAAGAGCCCCGACCTATGAAGGGGAAGTAAATATGGGAGAAAAGGCTGAAGAATGGTTGTTGGGAATGAGTAAGTATTTCTAAGGTCATAAATATTCCAATGTGATGCATGCTAGGCTCTCCATCTACATCCTGAATGGTAAGGGAGCAAGATGGTGGTAAGATTTAAAGAACACCTAGAAAGATGAGCTACAAGAAATAAGCTGGGAAAAATTATGAAAGATTTTCCAAGAAAAATACATGTTGTAAAGGTTCTTTGACTGCAAGGTAAAGGAGTTCCATGAACTATGCATGGGGTCCATGACTATGGACGCATTTATAAATAGATTTCTAGATTTGATGCATTATGTACCATATATCCAGGAAGAAAAGGTGAAGATCCAACAATTCCTAGGATGTCCTCCTCCCAGTTTTTGAGACAGGATTGAATTCAACATGCCAATGACTCTAGATACTGCACTACACAAGGCCCAACTCTATTATGAGCATGGAAAGTTATGGAAAGAAAACCAGAACCAAAACTGAGAAAAGTCTAGAAACTTTTTTGATAGCCGCAAGCTTGGATCAAACCCACAACCTTATAGAAATCAAAATAATAACTTTCAAGCAAATAAGAACTTCAACAAAAATGGTACGAATCCTTATGTACCAGCTCCTAATGGTAATAAGCAAGTGGCAAGTCAAGCAAATGCTACCCCTTTAGCGATCAAGCACTAGAAATGCAATGGGTCGCATTATCCTGAGATTGTAAGAATAATAACAATGGAGTATTGCATAATCTGCAAGAAGAACCTACCATTGAGGATATAGTGGGAACCTTGCAAATCTATGCAGCATTAGATGGCCGACAAGTGGACCATCAAGCTACAATGGTCGAGATCGAAGGTAAGATCTTGAACACCTCTGTTTCAATACTTATTGATCTCAGTGTTTACCGAAGCTATGTTGCACCTAAGATTGTTGATTTATGCAAGTTAGGTAAAGTAAAACATGATAAACTGTGGTTGGTACAGTTAGACACTAACACTAAATGAAAGGTTTTGGATATTGTTAAAGTATGTGAAATAAACTTGAATGGTTCCCTTACTAAGGTAAACCTAAACATCCTACCTTTAGGATTGTATGATATTCTTATTAGCATGGACTGGTTGCAATAGCACCATGTCATGATCGATTGTGTACACAAGTCTATATTGTGTACTGATGGCCAAGGAAACCAAGTGAAGGTTCAAGGCATCCCAAAGAAAGTTTTTGTAAGACAAATCTATGCCTTACATGCGAAGAGGTGTGTTAGGAAGGGTTGCAAGTTGTTTGCGGTGAACATCCAAGATGTAGAGTCTGTTAGAGAACAATGCATAGAATAATTCCCCATTCTTGAATAATTCAAGGATGTGTTTCCCGAGGACATCCCCCGATTACCTCTGAAATTAGACCTAGACTTTTCCATCAAACTAACCCCAAGATTAGTTCCACCCTCGAAAGCCCCTTACCGCATGAGTGCACCAGATATGGTCAAACTTAAACTGCAGTTGTAGGAGTTAATAGAGAAGGGGTATATATGACCTAGTCTGTCATCTTGGGGAGTACCGATTTTGTTTTTAAAGAAGAAGGACAGTACGATGAGGATGTGCATTGATTACCGTAAGTTGAACAAAATGACTATAAAGAACCATTACCCGCTCCTTAGGATCGATGATTTGTTCGACCAGGTGGGAGGAGCCAAAATCTTTTCAAATATTGACCTGTGATCCGGGTACCATTAGGTACAGATCCGAGACGAATATATTCCCAAGACCACATTTCATACGAGGTACGAGCACTAGGAGTTTGTAGTGATGTCGATCGGGTTGACCAATGCACCCGCAAACTTTATGTGTATGATGAAAAACATATTCAGTAAATATTTGAATAAGTTTGTACTAGTATTTATTGACGACATTCTGGTTTATTCCAAGAATAAAGGGGAACACAAAGAACACCTTTTCATAGTACTTCAAGTGTTGAGAGAACACCATCTATGCTAAATTTAGTAAATGTGATTTTTACAAACCACAAATACAGTACCTAAGTCACATCATATCCGAGGCAGGAATAGTCGTGGACCTAGAAAATTTTCAAGCTATAAAGGATTGGCCTACCCCAACTAGCATTAGGGGAAATTTGAGTTCTAAAATGCGACTCCTAAGCGAAATAATAAAATCATAGTTATTAATTTTGGAGGAAGAATGAAAAAACTACTTTTTTTGTTTGTATTTTTGACATATCTCCGCGTGTTTTTACTCAAATTCCAAGAGGGAGAGCTCATTGGATGCGTAATTTCATTCCGCATCCAACAAGTACCCACACTTCATACTTTTGACAGACCTCGCTACCCCAAAAATAAGAAATACCTAAAAAACTCTGATGATGACATCATCATCACATTTTTTCAGGTATTTCTTATTTTTGGGGTAGAAGGGTCTTTCAAAAGTATGAAGTGTGGGTACTCATTGAACATGGAATTAAATTATGCATCCAACGAGATCTCCTGCTCAGAATTTGAGTAAAAACACAGGGAGATATGTCGAAAATATGAACAAAAAAGTAGTTTTCTTTTATGACAAATATGTCGATTCAACCATTATGGTTGACTCATTTTATTGAAATTCTATTGGTTCCTGAATTCCAACTCACAAAATTTATTGTTGGCGAATTCTATTAGTTCTTATAAGGCCCATTTTAGACCCCAAGTTTCCTCTAATGTGTCACTGACATTAGAACCTTTTTGGGTTTAGCCCAGTATTATCGAAACTTCATTGAGAACTTCTCGAGAATCGCTTGCCCCATCGTGACTTTGCAGAAGAAAGCGAACAAGTTCTTATGGACTGAAAAGTATGAAGAAAGTTTTCAAAATATTAAGCAGTTTGTGATGACTGCACCAATGTTGCAGATCCTGATGGAGATTTTGTTGTATGCACGGATGCAAGCAAGAAAGAAATTGGAGGAGTCCTCTTACAAAATGATCATGACGATCTATTATGAACTGCGGAAATTAAAAGAGCATGTTCAGAATTATCCCATGCACGATCTCGAGCTAGATGCCATTATCCACGCTCTGAAGATGTGGAGGAACTACCTCATGGGAAAGAAGTTCCTTCTAAAGACTGACAAATATGAGTCTAAAGTATTTATTCAATCAACCATATCTGAATGCGAGGCAAGCCAGATGGTTGGCTTTCCTGAGTGAGTATCACTTTGAACTAAAGCATATTAAGGGAAAAGACAACAAATTTGTTGATGCTTTGAGTCAATGAACTCATATGACATATGAGGTGACTCTGAGTCAAACTGATGCAGATTTTCATGAGAATATTAGAACGACCAACAAGGTTGACCCATTGTATGTGGAAATCCTCAAGAAGTTCTAGGAAGACCAGTTGTTTCAACAACAAAAGGAATATAAGGTGGATGAATCTAGACTACTATGGTCCAAGGATAGATTATATGTTCCATATGGAGGGGACATTTGGTCTAGTATCCTCACAGAATTTCCTACGGCACCCTACTCGGGGCACCCAGGATATCGAAAGATGATATCTACCGTCAAGAGACACTTTTTCTAGCCTAAGTTAAAACACAGTTAAAAGCTAACATTGCAATCTTTATTTTGAAATGTCAGGAATTCCTACTATTCAAAGCTGAGCACCAACATCCTTCAGGATTGATACAGCCATTGCCCATCCCGGAATGGAAATGAGAGTTTATCAATATGGATTTTATTACTGGTTTACCAAAAAGCAAGAAGCAAAATGATTTCATCTTTGTAGTCATTGACAAGATGTCAAAGTTAGCACACTCCATCCCCATGAAATCGCCCTACAAGGCCATGAGAATTGTCGATATCTTCCTGAAGGAGATATTGAAATTGCATGGGATACCCAAAGTGATTATCTCAGATCGAGATGTTAAGTTTAGAGGAAAAATTTGGAGATCTTTATTCTTTGGATTAGATATGCAATTGAACTTTATCACTACTTATCACTTGCAAACCGATGGGGAGACTGAAAGAGTAAACCAAATTGTTGAATACATGCTTCGAATGTATGTCATGAACAACCCCACCAAGTGGGAGGATTATCTGCACCTTGCAGAGTTTGCATATAACAACAGGTATCAGGCTTCCACAAAATGATTCCTTTCGAGGTACTTTATAGAAAAAAGTGTAAGACCTCAGTTACTTGGGACAGTCCAATGGATCAGTTCATGTTAGGGCCTAACCTATTATTGGACTTGGAAAATTTATTTACTAAGGTCCACATAAATCTTAAAGAGGAACAAGACCATCAAAAGAGTTATGCAGATAGGAAAAGAAAAGATAAAGAATACCAAGTAGGTGAACATCTATACTTAAAACGAATAATCCTATAACCTTTTACATCTTCTAAATATCCAACAAATATGCACTCTTCACTTTTAGGCTGCAATGCTTTCTGGTTTTCATCGAGAATGTGAGCCCATGCTTTACAACCAAACACATGAAAGTTACTTCCATATGGTTTAATTTTAATCCATGCTTCCTCCGGTGTTATACCTTGTAAAACTTTAGTGGGTGTGCGATTAACTATCTAATTTGCACAATTTATGGCCTCAACCCAATATTCAAGACTTAGTCCCTTAGATTGGATCATACAATTAGCCATTTCTTTTAAAGTGCGGTTCTTCTGTTCAGCTACACCATTTTGTTGTGGTGTATATGGAATAGTGTGTTGTTGTTGGATTCCTTGTTCAGTGCAGAAAGTAGTGAACTTGTTGTTAACATATTCTCCTCCATTGTCAGATCTTAACGTAATAATTTGATTACCAGATTGTTTTTCAACAAGCACCTTGTAGGTCAAGAACATGTTAAATACTTCACACTTAAGTTTTAGGAAGTAAACCCAAGTGTGTTTGGAGTAGTCATCAATGAAAGTTAAGAAATATTTGAAATGAGAAAAGGAAGCAAATGGAAGAGGGCCACACAAGTCACCTTGCACAAGCTCCAAGGGAACCGAAGCATGCCAAGAGGCACATTTGTCAAAACTGTCTCGATGATGTTTTTCAAGTACACAACTGAGACAAACACCATCCTTGCAAGATATTATTAGAAGACCAGTCATTGTATTGTCTTTACATAGTTGTTGCAATGAGCGATAATTTAAGTGAAAAAATTGCTCATGCCAAAGTTTGCTCAAGTTATCACTATGAACAACAAAAAATGAAGGAAAAGGTGATGACCCAAAGTTGTTAAATTTGTACAACCTAGTAATATCATCAACAGTTCCAGTAGCAAGGACATTTCAAAGATTTTTAAAATCCTTTATTACAACTTGGCAAGGGGTAAACGTCACAGTTTTATCTTCACCTGAATGAGTAATTTGATAGACTAATAACAAATTGCATAAAAATTTTAGAACACATAGTACATCACTCAAATGGCCATTTTCTACTAGAACTATTCCACATCCTACAACACTTAGAGATCTAGCATCACCAACAAATATTTGGTTGGTGTTACACTCATGCATAGTAGAAAACATGGCTTGATCCTTAGCCATATGATAAGATGCTCAAGAATCAATGAGACATTCATTTGAAGTAGAAGAAGAAGATGCAATATAAGAGTAACTAGAAGCACAAAATGCATGTCGATGAAAGGTAGATTCTGAAGATGAATCTAAGCTAATGTGGTGCTTCTTCATTGCTGCTTCCAAGGCTGCCATCTTCTTAAAACACCTAGATTCATCATGACTATCTTTCCCAAAAAAATTGCAATGACGCTCATTCTTTTTTTTTTGGCGTGGATCCTTTATCATTTTTTAAAGAAGGAGCCAAATGAGAGAGTTTGGGACACTTGATGTTTGGCTTATTATTGCGAAGATTTTGTTTCTTGCGAGGATTGGACTTTTCTTTTTGTTGGAACAATAAGGATTTCCCTGATGTATCTGCATTGTTAATTATTCCAAGATGAATAAGCTTATGTTGCTCTCTAATTAAGGAATTACAAAAGGATTCAAGAATAGGCTCTAGATAGCTAGCTACAATCAAGCATTCTTTCATGGAGTAGAATGTAGATACAAAAATAGAATATGTAGGTCCAAGTTTGAAAAGAATATGATAAATACATTGTTTGTTTTCTTTCATAATATTTCATTCTTCACATAAGAGTATAAGAGTTTTATACTTAGATAAATAGTCTTGAATGCATGAAAAGTCACTTGGATTCAAAGAAATCAACCCATTCTCAAGTTGATGACCTCAAATTTCGTTGTGTTTACCAAACACAGATTCCAACTTTTCCCAAGCTTTATCAGGTTCATCAATTCCAGATATGTGGATTCACAAATCAGTAGAGATTGACATCTCAATCAATCCATGAGCTTCATCACACCTATGTTCCCATTTAATTTTTTTATCATCATCAGTGGGTTCTGTTTCTTTCCCTGAGGTTATCCTAAAAAGTGCCCTACTTTGTAGAACATCCTCCATATGAGATTTCCATGAGAAATAGTTATAACTTGTAAGTATAATATTACAAGGGGTGGCTATACTGTAAAATAATGGCTAAAAGAATAGAAACTAAATGTCTAGATGCAAAGATCTCAAAAGAAAATGCAGTTTAAAAAAAATGGCACTGAAAACTGATTCTTGATAATGAAGCTATCCTTGATAAAAAAAAATGTTGAAGATGTCCCCAATAGTGATGTGGCAGATATTAACTTGACCAACTAGAAAAAGGACCCCCCTTCTTCCCAAGATGGACCTTTGACAATCACTTACAAGAAAGTTGTTTTTTAAGTGGATCACTTTTGTAAAATAAGTGATGTTCACTTTTAAATAGTGCGCAATAAATTAAAAGACTTATGTGACTCACTTTTTATTTTATTTTATTTATGTGAGTGCACTTTTACAATAAAGTAACTTGAAAATAGAAATTGCATGCACTAAAAGTAACTTAAAAATACTTGAACTCAAGATTTATTAAGGAAAAAAACAACTTTGAACCGAGTGGGCTAAGTTTAAAAGGTACGTAAAATAATGGAAAGAGAAGGTTTTTTTTTTTTACTCTTCTCTCTCATCCTCCGTTTGTGACTTTTTTTTCTGCAAAATACAGAAAAAATAAAAAAAAATAAAAAAAAAATTCACACTATGGGTGGAGTTAGATCTTAGTTAGCTTACCCACAAAGTCTACGTTTTCAAGTTTTCTCACTATTTTTGATTCATCGTAATTGCACAAGGTGCATGGCAAAGAGCATATGTAGCAAAGAATACAAGAAAAAAAACGTTCCCTTTCTGTTTTTGATGCGCCACGATCGAGCAACGTGCACGACAAAGAGCATATGCAGCCAAGGAAGGCAATAGTCTGAGACTAAAATAGTAAAGATCTAATAATAAAACTGAAAAAATATGAGAGATTTAAAAGAAATAAAACAAATTCGTCACTGTAACATTATACCTTCAAATTTTTCGAAATGAGTGTTTCTGGAACAAACGGAAACAGTTTTCGATGAAACCAAAACTATTTCACAATGGAAACAGTGCTCCGGATGCAATGAAATAGCTCCCATAGGCCACAAATGCATATAAAATCTAGAACCAAAAACCCTTCCAAAGTTTTGGCAACTTCGATTCCAGATCTTGATCAAAACCGAAAGCGGCTCTTCAAAAACGCTCTGATACCATGTTCGGGTGTATAGGGTACTCTCAAAAGACTGAACACCTAGAGCAACCACTTCACACAAATGAATCATAGATCAATACATCGATGTTTGTCATGTGGTTAAAACCCTCAAGGGGGAAATAGTCCATGGCCCCAGCCAAATAGCTACTTCGAGCAATTTATTATGCAAAAGAAAGAAAGTTACATGAGCTTCTCATAATTGATCAACTAGCCAAGGACCCTCCATGCTATTTAAACAGAGATCATGGACCAATCGGGTGTTAAGCCACATATCAATGGTAGGTATGATCTAAGAGAAGTTGAACCGTTGGATCACTTTATGTCTAGAACATATCGTGATCATCACACTAGAATATTTACATATGCATACTAATGCATACTAAAGAAACACAATTTTACCTAACAGATATATTACACAAGTTGATCTTAACTAACTCCTAAGTGTCTAAATATCCTAACACTTTTCCTTCTTCTCTCGTGCTTCTGGCCTGTTTGTGATAAAATTATTTCTTGAAAATATTTGTGAAATGTGTGGGTTTTCTCCATGGGCTTCCTTCCGTCATGTTTCACAACAATGCTTCATTAATTTCTTAGTGTTCTTTTATTTCATTCAGATTATCATCTCTAAAACTCTGCAAGTCTTCTTGCATACTTTGTATCATTTTTAATATATCATAATTTAGTTCCACCACCACTTCTTCTTCCTTGGTGGGGGTATTCAACATTCCTTACAGGATGTTGTCCTCTTCAGTGTTCATGTTCTGAACTTTTCTTTTTAAATCTTGCAATTGCAAATTTTTAATAGCAGGAAAAAATTTATGTTACTTAACAAAAGTTAAAACATATTTTGTTTTCTTGCAATGAATGTCTTGTATGCTCATTTGGTCTCTTAGTGTTGAAACTGGGCTCTCATACCACTTGTAATGTCCCCAAAATTTGAAAAAACATTTTTATTAGGCTAGTTAATTACTACTTGTACTGGACATTATCTTAGCTTATGCGGAATGTGTCGTACTTGGTTCATTGAACTAAATTGTTGTAAGTTGTTCTTACCTTATTCTAGATATTTTCCTCGATGTGGTTATTAGTTTAATTCTTGTCATTATGTTGCTTAAATATGAGTTCGATGGTTATGTATTTCCATGTATGTATGTACAATCATTTGCTTACTAATTGTTTATAATGTTTGATTACTCTTTTATTGATAAACCTAACTTAACTTGTATTGTCAATGGGTGGAGTGGCGAGACTTGTATTCCTTGTAGAAACACCTACAAATATAATTAGTTTTACTTGTCGCTAGAGGGTTTACTTAGTTCTTTATTGAACTAGTGCATTTCTTTCTTTGTTTTGTGCACGTGCACTTGGTGACAGAAAACTGACTATAACAGTGAAACAAAGGCATATTGCCTATGCTCAACTACCTCACAGCTTGGATGACAAATAGACCTACAGTTCTAAGTTAGAGGTTCTTATTACGGCCCTTAGTTAATTATTTAATTATACCTATGTTTACACTGGTTACCATTATTACTTATGGTCTTAAGACCTTGATTTAGTTCGAGCATGTACTTTAACATTTATATGGTTTATGTTGTATTTTATAGGGCTTAAGATATTAAGTCTAGACCCTATGCTGGTTAAGGTTCTTTGTATATAAATGTTGAAGGTGTATTGTAAGCTAGTCATGGCATATTACTTATGGAATGAATTATGGTCTTATTCTATGTGCACTATACCAAAGTTGGGGTTTATGAAATGCATGGTAGATATTTGTCACAACATGTTTTGTATGGAATATAGTCTTTGGGTTTGGAAATAACTTAATGGAGGACAGGGTGGTGGAGTTAATGCACGTTAAGAAACGAGGGTATCAACCCCTAAGCTTGGACTATGAGGAACGTATGAGTCATTTGCATTTATGATGGGTGGGATCTATTTGGCCCTTTGGTCTATATCATGGCGTGAGGTTTAGAGGTTGCCTACGCTTGGAAGGTATGTCCTCCATTCTGGTTTTGCAAGACTTGTTTAGTTGTTTCAGTTTGTAGGTTTTAGCATACTCCACATCCTTTCTTTTGGCTTTTGCAGGTTGCAGGTTCTTCACAGCGTGGGTCGTGGGTCTCCGAGGTGGCCGACGCATTACCCTTCATGGGTAAGCCCTGTTACAAAACAAGTTTAAAATTCGTTCCTCTGTGTCTCGGTGTTTTGACAGAGCGTGAAGCTCGCCATTCGAATGAATATGTGGTTTGGGTTTTAAGGGCTGCAACAATAATGGTATATTTGTAATTGAAGTAAAGCATCCAGAGATCTTTATATGAATTGGGGGTTTTGTTGGATTTGGCACCTTCGGGATGAGACTGGTGTGGTTCAACTCTGCAAATGACATTGGAGAAAATTTCAAATCAGAATATTCCTTTCAACCCTCCTTCAAATTCCATGTCATCATGTGTTAGCCAATGAAATCTATTTAAATTTGAAATACCGTGTAGGTATTAAACAATTTTTTAATATAAATTTGGAGATAGGTATCATAAAAAAAATATTTTTTTTTCGTATTTTCAACATATATCCGTGTGTTTTTACTCAACTTTCAATCAAGAGAACTCTTTTGATGCGGAATTAAATTCGACATCGAACGAGTACCCACTCTATGTACTTTTGACAGACCGTGCTACCCCAAAAACAAGAAATACTTAAAAAACATGATAATGACATCATCACCATGTTTTTTAGGTATTTATTATTTTTGGGGTAGCAAGGCCCATCAAAAGTACGCAGAGTGGGTACTCGTTCGATGTCAAATTTAATTTTGCATCAAACGAGCTTCCCAATTGAAATTTGAGTAAATACACACGGAGATATGTCGAAAATAAGAATAAAAAAGTAGTTTTTTCTTTTCTTCCTCCGAAATTAATAAATATTATTTTATTATTTTAACTATTATTTTATTGTTTTCCTTAGGAGGCCCATTCTGAGTTGAAATTTCCTCTAATGATACTTTGGTTGATAATTTTAGCCGTGGTTAATATTACAAACTTTGTGTTTTGTTAATGATGTTGGGGCTTGGTAAATGGTGACATCACCATTTCTTGCAATGGTGCATTGGTTCATAATCGCGACTATGTAAATTATTTTATAAGTTATTTTGGTTAATTTGTAAATGATTAGCTACTATGTGTGTATCGTGGTTACGATTCTTAGTTGGCAATGTTTTTGACTCTGTGTAAACTTGCATTTATATGTTAAGTTCTTTATTTTCATATTTTAACAATGTTGCTTGGATTTTAGAGTCATTCCATCATTAGAAATGGAACTCTTTCCATGTAGCGTAGTGACTTTGTTGATTATGTTTATTTGTAGCCTTTATTTCCTTACCTCTGTATTTAATTGGAAATGGACATAACTATGGGGTTTAATCTTTATGAGAAGGATTTCATGGCTAACCTTAGCATAGAAAGGGTCTTAATTGATTATGTTGGGGGTTTATAATTTTTGTATAATGGTCATGAGCCACGAAATGGATACAACACGTAAATAATAACTTGGGGTTTTATTTCTCTATGGACCTATGTTAAAAAATGGTTTATGACATGTATAAATGATTTGGTAAATGATATAGGGAAATGTTGATAAGGAAACAATTTCGATATGTGGTTAACTCTTATGGCATTTGATTTTTATAGCGTAGACTATGTAGATTATTTATGAACTAATAAAGAGTTAAAATGCTTGTTAACAAATCTTACAGGGTTCGATGTTATCCATGGTTTGGATGTCATGAGATTCTCAGGATTCGATCATGGGATACAATGGTTGTAAAGGATATGTGCATGGATAACATGGGATTGGCATGAATGCCCACAAGATTCGATCATGTGACCCTTTTGCTTATACCATATATGTTTAATGAGTTTTGTGATTTATGTTTAGGGTTGATTTATTTTGTGGCAGAGTCTGTTATGAGATATGATTTGGATAATCATATTTTATGTTTAAGTTATGGAATATATAGTGTGGTTATGATGAATGAGGAACTTGTGTCCATGGACCTTATTGGTCTTTGATAGATTAGCTTGAAATTTCATATTATTGTTTATTTATAAGAATGACAAGGCTTTGTTTATAGTTGTGTTGTATTTATAATTTAAAGTGTTAGCCATTTAATATTTTATGTTATAATATTCTGCGTAAAGATTAGGTTAATACTATGGATAAAATAGTTTAGGTCTATTTATATTTAACATAATCCTGTTGGAAATATGAAATCTTCCAGTAGAGATAATATATATAGGCTCTGTTTTGATTAGTTCTAGGTCTTGGAAATAAATTTAAAGACAAGAAATAAATTGTAGAAATGAATTAGAAAAACAAAACTGTTAAATTAATAGACAGGAAAGAAATTGCAGAAAAGATAACCTAGCTTATAGTAGACATTTACGACATAATCATTCATAATTCAATCTATTTCAAATAGTAAAACTTGTGTAGTTTGCAAGGGAAATTTAAGAAGCTCATACCTACAAGACGAAGCTATTTCAATGGCTGAAAACCTACACACTCAAATACCTCGTATTAACTAATTCACAAAGAGATGTAACCTCTATATAAATAATAGAATCACTTGGGAACTGCCATGCTCTACCCAACCATGAGCCAGAACCATTCATGGTTTCAATCCGGATCCCCTTGAGCTGAATCCAACATGCAAGTATCTTAGAGCTCCTAAGGTAAGGCTTTTCTAACTGAGATATTAGGTTCCGAATTAGTTCTCATTTTTTCTCTTAGGAAAAATGTTATCCAAGAACTCTCTTGAGAATAGTCAGCTAAAATTCTGGAATATCCAAAATATCCCCAAGCCTCTCTTTCACTTGGGTTTTTATAGGATTACTTTTCAGTCAAAGGGGCAGTTAAATCAAGAATTATTTGATTTCTTGATTTAACCATTTTTATTTAATTTAGGCACTTTTAATATTTAATGTAGAAACTTTTAACTAGTTCCTATTTGGACTGTTGTACATATTCTAATATTTAATTATATTTTAGTAATAATAATAATAGATGGAGCCTTTATTTATTTCTCATTGCTATTGGTAGTATCAATATGTTACTCTTTATACATATTATATATATATATATATATATATATAGCGTGATCCTTAGGTATCATATAGCACGATCCCTAAACATATGACACTTTCTTTAATAAGGCCTTCACGTAGGAATTAGGTATACTTGGTTAGACAACTCTAAACCCCATTGCATGTTGGATTCCCCCGTATAACATTGTAATTCTTGACTACTTAATGAGATACATAAATTCAAAATTTCATTTAATCACTTAAAAATAAGTTAGATGAGATCAATGTTTTATTCGAGTTGTTTTCACTTGACATATTAATTCTTTACAGTAACTCCTAGCGCTTATCCAGAGCCCATACTCAATGCTTAAAATAGGGAGTTACAAACTTAGTGCAATTCCAGAGCTCCTCGCTCAACAATAATGCTATGATTTACTTGTAGGATACACCTATGGATACAGTGGCCAATGATCGGATGTTCTAGAGCTTAAGCTCAACATCCACATGGAAGGCTCCAGGGCGTATGCCCAACACTTCCAATTTATCTTTTCATGTGCTCTAGAGCTTCATGCTCAACACAGATGTCTCAAAAATCACATGCTCCAAAGCTTCTTTCTCAACACACATGTAAATATTCATGTTCTACAGAGATTATCGCTTAACACAAAACAACAATTACCCATGTGCTCTAGATCTCCTCGCTCAACAAAAACCATTTCATCAATCATGTGCTTCACAGTCCATGCCCAACACATGAAAATATATATATTTAACATATGCAATTGGCTTACATCAAATATATCAAACAAATCATCATGTTCTTATGGAGTGGGGTCCTATACCTAATATGTCAAAGTAAAACATGAAAGTAACATCATAACTAATGGGGCTTATGCCCGAAAGTGTTAGGTAAAAATTCAGGATATTACATTGATGGAAAGAGACACCAATGCACATATCGCAAAGGATGAATGCATGTCTTTGATGTGCAAGAGGTTGTGCTTGTGATAAAAAAATAGACTTCCAATAGATTGGTGAGAAGTTTGTGAAAATTGGATTCAGTTTCCCTGGTGGCCAAACCAAATGACCGCCATTGCCTCCACTCCTGCTTCAACCCATCATGCATGATTATACACCCCTTCATCAAGGTAGTGGAAACAATCATCACTTCCACCTTGTTTCCATTGTCATACATCCTGAGCCATGTCAGTGACTCATCTATCCATGCTAGACCAACATGGCCAAGTAAGACTCCATGTGGGTGCAATAGTCGATCACACTGAATCGGTAACTCAGACATTAGCATTGAATAAAAGGTGTGGAACATGTAAGAGTGGTAAATGTATTGGCAAAGGAAACCCCAATAAAACCCAACATTAGCAACACCGAGAATGAAAACAACTATAATGGTAGATTGAGATTGGGGTTTGATGTGACAGTATCCACCACCACGAGAAACAATCACAAGTTAGAAATTCAAAATTTCATTTAATCACTTAAAAATAAGTCATAGGAGATCAATGTTTTATTCGAGTCGTTTTCACTTGACATATTAATTCTTTATAGTAACTCTTAGTGCTTATCCAGAGCCCATACTCAATGCTAAAAACAGGGAGTTACAAACTTAGTGCAATTCCAAAGCTCCTCACTCAACACTAATGCTCTGATATACTTGTAGGATACGCCTATGGATACAATGGCCAAGGATCCAATGTTCCAGAACTTAAGCTCAACATCAACATCGAAGGCTCCAGGGCGTATGCCCAACACTTCCGATTTATCTTTTCATGTGCTCTAGAGCTTCATGCTCAACACAGATGTCTCAAAAAACATGTGCTCCAAAGCCTCTTTCTCAACACACATGTAAATACTCATGTTCTACAAAGATTAAGGTAGATTAAGGTTGGGATTTGATGTGACGGTATCCACCACCACGAGCAACAATCACAAGTTAGAGGCTAATATTCTATAGCAGAAGACAATGGCACTAAGCATGTGCTTCATGGGGTTGGTGGTAAGTTTGATAGCAATAATTTCACCTACAAAGACATTGCTTCTCATTTTGTTTTTTACAAGCCCAAAGTCCCAGCAAAGAAAATTCGATTACAAAGTTTGCACAAGGTAGTGGTTTTCTTTTTTGGGTTATAAAAGAAACTTGCTAGAGAAGACATGTTCGCATATTTAGAAGGCGCATTATGAGAAAATTCGATTACAAAGTTTGCACAAGGTAGTGGTTTTTTTTTTGGGTTATAAAAGAAACTTGCTAGAGAAGACATGTTCGCATATTTAGAAGGCGCATTATGAGAGTCCACGTAGGCAAATTTTTAATATTTTTAATCCTATAAATAGATTTCAAGGAATTGTGTTTTCTTGTCGCATAATTCCAGTGTTTTAATTGTTCACTTGTCTATTTGCAGATACAATATTAACGTTGGCCACACGGATGAGCTCTAGAGTGTTTTAGTGTAGATGTCATGCTAAGTGTAATGATAATCTCTCAAAAGTCTTAGTATGAAAACTTATTTGCATTGGTTTACTATTGAATTTATTACTCTTCTCTAATATGCTAACCCTTGTTTTTCCTTTGGGTTCATGGGATATGCGTGCAAACTGGGATTTCCACTTCGGCTTCTTATGGTGAATTATTTGAGTTATGCTTTACATATTTACAATCAGTTTGTTCTCACGAAGGTCAGTCAAATTCTATGTTCTTTGGTTTCTATTAGTGTATAGGATCATAAGGGAAAACTGTTGTGAGTTTAACCCATAATGGAATCTTATTTGTATTAGTCTTGACTATCTCATTAGATTCTCGTAATGTAATATGTATGTTTTCAGACAATAATGTAATTAAATATCCAAACATGGGTTTGAACCATTCTTTGAGTTATTTGTTTGTTCTTGAGTTTGGATTTTGTACGAATTGTTTGGGTTTTATCTACATATTTTCTTTTCTTTGCACTTTAAAGGGTTTGTCTTGTCGCTATGGAGTCATGAATTCATAGTTTTGATATATAAAAAGGCTATTGATTTCACCCAATCCAGTCTACTAAGTTTTTTTAACAAAGGCTTGAACTAAAACTAAAGTAAGCACATCTGGTTTTGATTGGGATGTATATTGCTTGTGTTTATGTGTTAATACATAATATCATAAATATTTGAAGCGAATGATGTGCTTAATTGAGCTGGATTGATAAAAATTCTGATTTCTCAACTTTCTCATTATTCTTTTGGTAGATAAAATGTAATCTTAGAATCCGAGGCCCTTGGAAAAACTCTGATTTGTGAAGTTTCTCATGATTACTTTGGTAGATAAAATGTAATATTAGACTCTAAGGCCTTTGTAAAGCCTCTGACTCTTTAGGATACTTGGTGCGAAGACCTTGAAGGCCCAAATCTCTAATCAATATTAAAATTGGGAAATAAAGAGGAAGCCCCTCCAAATGAATCTATTCAAAGGTGAAAAAGCCCCATGAAAATGTGGAACTTCCTATCATTAGGAGAGATGGATAAAACCGAGCAACACCCTAGGATATTTTTTCAAATAAGGTACATTCAGTTAATTGTGTGATGTGAGTTTGATTTATCACAATAATTATTGAATTATCAATTTATTTGTTGAATTTAAATAATTGACAATGCATGCTTTTCATAATAACTTACCCTTAAATAAAATTAATACTGTGACGTTAGAATTGGTGTCGCTCTCTTCTATTGATATAAAACCCGGCTCTCTTTAACCTTTACTTGATATCAACAGGGGCTTTCTCCATTTTTTATATAGAAAGGCTTCAAATTATAGAAAAAAATGCCTACTACTGTTATATTGGGATGTTGGGGATCGAAAAATAAGCACTTTAGTTTGTACTCTTTCAACAGAAACATTTCTTTATTTTTAACTACATTCCATACTACTCTCTTATAGTTCTAGCAAGTAGAACCATCGTCCATCTTAAAGATGAAGGAGAGCACTTTTTCTTCCCACAAGAATTATTGTTCTTTACTATAAAATTGTTGAAATGGTCTATGTACAATCTAGTTTTTGTTTCACCGTTACATAATCTCTGGACAACACAAGCTGCTATAAGCTATGCTTCCAACTGTTTATTTAAACAATCAGTTAATAATTGCAATTTCCATAACCTTGTCATATACCTTGACCACAAAATTGTATGCCTTCAATTATTATTATTGGCGATATTGCCTGTGATATCATCTTTCATCACCCATGAATCTCTATTCGAGTTTTCTGTGTGCATTATTTTAGCTCTAAAGTTGAGCATATGCTATCTATTTGACATTAATCAAACAAGGTGGTTGACCTCATCCTATGGCTACAAATTCAAATAAACAATGAATGTCAACATCCATGTATATTAATTCTAATATAAGTTCGCTCATTTGAACATTGAAGTAGTTAAATATATTTTTTTAGAATACCAAACCACACACCGTACCAAACAACCAATTGATGCGTATTCATGCGTTTCTTTTACTTCTCTTAAATTTTATAAAACACAAAGAATCTCACACTAACTACATTCATTCTTCTTCTTTTCTCTACTTCCTAGGTAGCCGTAGTTGATCAAAATCATGTTTATGCAAGTGCACATTCTTAAGGCTACATTTTTGTATTTGAATGGTTTCTCTTGAAAAAGAAAATGTTTTGTTTGTTTTAATAGAGTGGGTGGGATAATATGCCTACAAATCTATGGAATTCATATTCTATACTTCTATTTTTTTTTGTACAAACCCGTTCTTGCATTTATTTTCTAGTTTTATTATTTATAAGGTTCACAAAAAATTATGTTCTATTTGTAATTTAAATCAAGAAAGCGAGTATTGAGCAAAAAGCATTCACTATGAAAACAATTTGGCATTTCTTAACTATCAAATGAAAATAGAAACATTACTTTTGCACAGAGATTTATATTGGGCTCTCTAACTGACGTAAGTAGACTTTGATTCAGTTGCATGTGACTGTTTTGGTTTGTATTAATGTCATTGGTATTTATACGTTAGATATAAATACACCATCTATACATATTTAATAATTGAACGATAGTAAAGCTTTTTTATTTGATACCATATCTAAATAGTTGCCATGAACCTTAAATATCCATAAATAATTTTTTTTTATATAACATATATCTATAAACACATCATTAATGTTCCTACATGTATTTAGTTGCTATGGTATAAATACATATGTTATACTTTTTGTAAAGTTACTTACAAAATCTTTACTGCTATATGGTAGGTTGTACAAACATGGGTGTTTACTGAAAAAGTATCGTCAAGTTGTTGTCAAACCTATAGGTAATTTTTTTGTTCTATTTATCTTATTTTGGCTAGTAAAAAACCTTACTCAGCCCTACGGATAAGTCGCTAAGATACCCTATGTGCATGTCACGATATATGGGAGACCATGTGTATATTCTTTAACCGATATTTTAAATGTAAAAAGCTTAAGGGACACAAGGTATAACCTTGGTCATGAGCACAATGTTCAAACATGAAGAAGGATCCAAGGTCTAGCCTTGGTCCTCTTGCACATATGTTAATACTATCTAGATTCGTGACTTTTGATTGCAGGTTTAAAATATATAATAAAAAGTTGTGGTTTACACTATAGTGGGTCTTGGCATAAAGGTAATGATTTGCAGGTTATGGTAGAATTTTTTTATAAGTTTATATGTTAAGAACTCTGGAGTTTTTACCAAAGTTGGAACCTTTGTCCGAGACACAATGATTAAATTCCATGATTGCTATCGGTCCCGAGTTATGATGGTGATAAATTTTGGTGATTTTGTTGACCTATGGGTTTAATGTGCTCCTTTGGTTGTGACTTGACAACTCAAATAGGATTTTATTGTTGGACTAAGAGTGCATCTTGGCCATCCACCTATACAACATGATTGCAAGGTTTTGATAGGATTTTATTATAGCATTAATTGTTTGAACCTTTCATTATTTCAGTTTTTTTGTATGTAAGTTTTGATAGCTTAGGATTTTCTTTGTAAATAGCGATTTTATGGGTTTTCCAGAGTAAAGATATGCTCGAGGTTAATGCCATTCTTCCTTGTTTCTTTCCAAGGTATACAACTGGTCTTCTTCGCTTCTACTCAGATGAAACCAATCACCATCTTCGGCTTCAAAACTACCCTTTACCAGGTAAGGGACTATTAATTCAAATCTCTAAGGTTTTATCAAAACATTTTATGGATCCTCGTTGTAAAAATACATATTACTTTTTTTTATACATCCATAAGAGTAATAAGGGCATCTGGAAGGAGCCAAACCATGTCCATATCTACAGATCTACCACGTAAGCAAGTATGCAAAAGTCCTTACACGGTTCAAACACATTTTTTACAGTGTTTAAAGTTTTGAATTTTTCCAGTTGGATGGAGGGCCAAGAGAACTACTGAGGATGGTGACAGGGTCAACTCCTCGGAGGCACGTTCCTTAGAATTCCCAGATAGGAAATGTAAACAATCTTACTCTTTTTCAAAACCAATATCATTTTTCCACCGTTGCTAACTCTTTCACTTTTTTCAAATGCAGGTGGCTTCTTGACTGTGGAATGGGGCCATGAAGTAAATTTAGGCTCCAACTTTGTGCAAGATAAGTTACCATGTTTTAAATTAAACTTTTAGGGTTTAAACCCTAACCAAAAAAATGCTTTACAACCTCTCTCCACCAACATTTTGTTTATGTGTGTTGTAGTTTATTTAATTTTTAAAAAAGGGATTCGTGGGAGCCATCGTGGATGGATGTGCCATCACCGATGACTTAATAATTTAATGGATTTCGTGTTTAAACGAGATGTGGATTCCATCGAAATGGACTTACGATCACCTAGTTGGAAAATCATGTTTTTTTAACATTTGAAAGTGTTTCATATTTAATTCTTAATATTACCCATAGGGTCTTTGTGATTTTTGTGAAGGGTTCTTGAAATATCAGTCATAAACTGATATCATGGTTGTACTACGTAATGTATGCATTTTTGGTTGAAATCCCTTTTAGGTGTGGTTGTTATACTTAAATAATACTGAGGCTTCCATTTGTGATGGACTTATTTCCACATACATGATTGATGGTTTTTGCTTCCTCTATGCGCATATATATTTTATTTTGATTAATAAATATAACGTGTGATCTTTTTTGCTTAAACAATGATTTCCATACTTCGATGGTGTTACTGCCATTCATCGATTTGGAAAACTATAGTGTTTATTTATTTAAATCTTCATTTGATATTGGAGGTGAACCAAAAAATAATTATGAGTCGCCTTGATTCTTTCATTTGACTATTAGTTTACTATTAGACATGATACTTATGATTATTTATTGAATGGTTAGATATGGTATAATTAACATAATTTGTATAACCCATTGATTACTTCTATATATAATTTGATGATTTTTATATAGAGCATATATAGATATTATATTCCCTCAATCCCGATATGAACATTCTTGATTTGTAGAATTTGATTTATACAATTTTCTTTAACTAAGATGCATTTTTTATAAGTTATAATTTATAAAAGTCCTTTTATACAATAGAATTATCCTTCGATTATCAGTTTTTAGATATAATGTCCTTGCTTTTTTCTAGTCCTTGATCTTTCCCTTGGATATGTTTAAACTGAGGTTTTTATAACAAACCTTTCAGCTCTTAGTTGATTAAGGAAAACTCCAGGTAAAATCTTGCTAAGGTCTTTCAAATTTAAAAGATTACTTTAGTATTTAATTAGAGTTATAATGTAAGGTAAGTGTCTATTATAATTAACTAGATTTATTGTAGCCTTATGATTTCTAGTGGCTAATAATAATACACATTATTGACAATATTCAATATGGGTATGGATGCCCGATAAGAGTTATATTAATAACTAAATATGTTATTTTACAATCATGCATAAAATATAGGGAAGAAGATCTAGTTATAACTGTACGAATCTACATTCTATTTAGATACATGATAGATATTTGTCCTATCCAGATCTATTAAAATTTAGGATAAGGAATTAGTTGTGATTCAAGGTTAAGAATGGAAATCCTATTGTATATACTTATAACAACAAGAAATAGGATAATAACCCTATATCACCGCTTGAAAAACAGAAATGGAATAGTCCCTCCTCCCAACCAAGTCCTAGAGCCTCCAAATCACATGCTCTACAACTCTCGAGCCTGTTCATTCAATGAAAAGAGAAAAATCCACTTAATGTGCCATCCCTTGCATTATCATTTTCAATCACCGTCCAATGTGTTGGGGCGCGGACCTTAATGGTCCTTAACTTTGGTAACTCCGCGGTTTTTGCGGGAGCTTGTAAATGGAGTTGCGCCTCAAAATAGTATTAAGGGTGTTGGGGTTAAGTCAAAGCCCTCTTTTGTAATTAACCCATGGTTTAAGCCCATGGTTTATGGTTTTGGGGTGCCCATGGTTTAAGCCCATGGTTTTGTAATAAGTGCACTATATAAATAAAGACTCTTGTAAATGAGTCAAGTTAGGATTTTGATGCAAGATGAATTGATGCGAAGCTAAGGCTAGTTTTGTAAGAAAGGTTAAGTCCCAGCTGTGTGCATGGACAACCTCTGCAGCTGTGTGCGCAGAGGGTTTTTGGTGATTAAGAAGATCTGCAGCTTAGTGCGCAGCTTGGGGAACTGAAGGGATCTGCAGTTGAGTGCACAGATCAGAAGTATGGTTTTCGTAAAGAGTTGATTAAAACGCAGTTCCGTGGACGTAGCCCCTACACTGGGGGTGAACCACATTATATATTGTGTCATGGTTATTTTGTGTTGTTTCTATTCTGTTATTTTATGCATTGATAAGTATATAACTGATAAGTAAAATCACTGCTAAATATTAACTTCGCTATTAATTCCCAGATAAGGGTTAAGCAAGACACTGTTTGTTTATCTAACTGCGAAGCTAAATAAGTGACTGTCGAAGCCCTGTGTTGTATGATTATTATTTGTTAAAGGCTAAAGGTACAGTAATATCCCTCTTCTGCTTGCAAAAACCTGATTCTGCGGCACCCCATAGCTGTTTCGAGTGAGACTGCAACCTGTTCGCAGGTTGTTGCCAAAAGGGCCAACACTGTGGGTCTTTTGTTGGTGTGAAGACAAAAGTATAGAACTCGGGTCTGCCCTAAGCCCAACAAATTGGTTCCATTGCCGGTTGAACTCAGTATCTGCTCAAGAGGGATCTACATCGTACCTAGAGGGATATGTTTTGGAGGTCCTCCGTGAAAGAAATCGGTGATTGGATTGAAGAGACGTATCTGAAATTTGCTGAGCAAGAGAATAAAGATCCTCGTCGTAGTTCAGATGACTTTTTACAAAGGTACATTTTTTCTGATGTTTATGAAATTTTCTTTGGTAGTATCCACATAGAGTTGCACCAGTGGTTATCCAGGTTGACAGAGAGAAAGACGAATTTCCAAGAGGGTCAGTTTCCTGATTGGACCCCCACAAGAATTAATATATTGAAAAGAGTAAAAAATGCGATCTCTAGAGCTATTGATTTCTGGACGACGCGAACCCTTGAATCATTTGTGACGGAGTTCGCTATCGACGCAAGCACTTCCTTCAGCGAAGTTGAACGACATTTCTTCAAAGGACCAAGGGGTAAGTACTTGAATTCATTTAGTTTGAGAATTAAAATGCTATTGGCTAAAAAAGGTATATTGCTCATTGAATCAGACTATTAGATTTAGTATTACTAACCTATGTTTGCAAGTGGAAGTGACTTCGACGAGCAAAGTGGTTTGCTACGAAGTGGCAAAAGGTACAAGAGAAATTTTGGATCCTATACCCTAGGTCAGAATACCGAGTCTAACCCCGTGAGTCCAACAACCTCAGAGCCTGAAGAAACCCCTTCTGTTGGAAACCCTTCGGTAACCCCGCAACGAAGACCTGTTATCCCTGAGAATCCGTCGCAGTCTGAAAGTAACCCTACCCGAGTATTCCTGTCGCAGGTCAGTCTAGCCCAGTAAGTTCTTCCCCACCTACTACAAATCCCCCTCCATCCCCTCCTAGATCCACTATGTCCCACATCAATGATGATATTAAGCTCCCTGTTTTCAAAGGAACTGGATCAAAAAATCCAGAATAGTTCTGGTTCTTATGTGAAGTTGTGTGGACTGCTAAGAACATTACGGATCAAGATATCAGAAGAGCGCAGCTCATTACTTCTTTTAGAGACCGAGATTTGACCTAGTTCATGAAGTTTTACAGTACTCAGAACCATGTCTTAGCCGATATTAAAGCAGCGATGATCAAAGAGTTCAAGAAGCCTAATTCAGAGTCACAATGTATAACTGAACTGAAAGAGATTCAGCAAAGGCGAGGAGAATCAGTTTGGGATTTTGATCAGAGGTTTAACGTTCTGCTAGATCAAGTTAGTTTCACTATTGGACCAGCGCAACATAAGGAATGGTTCATTGCAGCATTGTTACCCCATATCAGGATGCCCCTCATGCAACAGAAGGTTGTCAATTAGCAAGAGGCTTTGGAAATTGCTATGAAGCTTGAAACAGCTCTTGTTGAAGATAATTCAGGTATAGCCCAAATACAAGCGCAGTTGGCAGAAATGGCTCTGGAGCTTCATGACATGAAGAAAGGGAAATCCATTCGAGAGGAGGTTTGGTGTACGTGATGTAGGACAGAGGGTCATGACAAGGAACAGTGTCCTGCGGTAAGAAATTACCTGAATTTTGGTGCGCCAAACCCGTTCAACCCTAGTGTTCTATATTGTGAGATCTGTAGGAAAACTGGCCAGCATCGACCTAAAGACTTCCATCTGCCACAGAGATATGTGCAAGTGCCTAAGAACCCTTATTGCAAGTTCTGCAAGTCAATTGGACACAACGAAGATGAGTGTCACAGATTTGACCTCATGAGAGAACGCACCTATGATGCTTATAGGGTACAAAATGATGGACAAGGAAATGATGGATATGGATACCTTGGTAGTACATCAGGTCATGGTACTTTTGGAGTTCGTGGTCATGGTGGTATGGATGGAAGAGGACGAGGCCAGGTTGTGTGTTATAACTGTAGCCAGGCAAGAAATCTAGCTAGAGACTGTCGAAACCCAACTATGACATGTCTATACTATAGAGCAGTCAATCATGTGATTGAGCAATGCTCACAGCTGATAGCCAAGATTCAAGAAAGAAATAGTGCTCCTACTTAGAATATTCAGATGATTTCTCTGGAGTAACGACCTGTCTCAGCCGTTAATGTTGTTACCAAGAGTGGAGCTACGACGCAAGTGCAGAGCAAGGAGAAACAGCCTAATGAGGATTGGGTTCGTAAGGCCCCAGAGAAAATTCCAACCTTCAACGTGGGAAGAGAAAAAGAGACATTTATGGAAGCAAAAAAAGACTTTGCTGATCCGAGCCCATCAGTAGCACCTGCGCAACAACATCAGCAGCAGTCACAGTTTCAAGAAGCTTCGACTGATAAAGTAAGTACACTGCCATCCTTTTTACAGAGTTGCATGAAGCTCTTAAAAAATCAGAATGCTTTAAATGAGCTGCAGAAAGTTATTGCTTCTTGCGAACCTCAGCAAAGTTCTGGTAAGGAAAAAACTGTTAATAGAGTCAGAAGAACGGGAAGAGAAATGAGGTTGCATGCTCAGATAGGAGAGTATGAAATGAATGATGTTATTTTGGACCTAGGACCAGAAGTAATTGTCCTAAATCAGCAGACCTGGGAACAAATGGGAAAACCTACCCTGGAATGGTCCCCTATATAGTTGAGATTAGCCAATCAGCAGAATATTGTGCCCCTAGGAAGATTCCATAGTGCCCCAGTTGATATTGATGGAGTGAGTACCTTAGGAGACTTTGAAGTCATTGAGATAATTGATGATAGCAATCCCTATCTAGCATTGTTAGGAATTGAATGGGCAATGGAAAATTCTGCAGTCATTAACCTTAAGAAGAGACATATGACTTTTGAAGGGAAAGGTTTGAGAGTGCTAGTACCATTGGATCCTTCTCAAGGATAAAGGTACACAGAACCACTCCAAGATGAATATCAGGATGTTTTGGATCATATCTACAACATCACATCTAAGGAAGAAGATTATGTTGATCCTACTACCGAAGGTGTAATGGATTGGCAGTGTGACAACTCCTACATGACTGATTCAGATGACGGTCTAGAGAACTGGAAAAATAGGCTCTATGAACTACATGGACATCGATGTGCAAGAATTACCAAATCTCTCAGAAGGCTTGGTTCACACGAAAGAGTCTTACCTATTTTGCATGGCTTGTCAGACCCAGAAAAGTTTATTGTACAATTCTCAGAACAAGTACTAGATTCACAGAAAATGGAGACTCTAGATTCTGTATTTAGAGCCACAGCACCCAGATGGTGGAATGGTCATCAAAAGTACATTCATAATTGAGAAGTGTGCCAGAAGTCCCTTTTCCTGATATTCATGGATCAACCTCAGGAGATGTGTAGAAGGTTTAATGGAAAGACTAATCCTCAAGAACATTTGGAGCAATGGAACGAAGCATGGAAGCATGTACCTGGGTACATAGGTTTATTCACACTCTGGAACCTATAGCAAAGAACTAGTATGCGGAATTCGAGCTTCGCCATGGTACTATAAGTTGGAATTCTCTTGTTGATAGTTTCGTGCTCACATTTTCTGTGAATGAGGTTTGTCCTACTTTAGACGTAGCTATTAGGTTGATCCATACTAAGGTGTTTGATGATCAAGAAATAGCAGAATACCAACATGACTGGAAGGAACAAGAAGCTAATGCAGGAGAATGTTATAACCTCGCAATTGACGAGGAAGACGATATGCACAACATTGAAATTCTTGAGTCATAAGGACACTGTGATGTACATGGACCAGCAATCGAAGCACCTGAAGTGACTCAGCCGCTGAAGACACGGACAATAAACATTGGCTCAGAAGAAAATCCTAAGTATGCTACCATTGGAGATTATTGGGATGAAGAAATGGTGAGCAAAGTGACCCAACTTCTCCATGAGTATCAGGACCCATTTGCGATGAAGTTCTCAAAGATGAAAGGTATCTTTGGTGACATAGGAGTGATAAAGATCCCTTTGAAACCTGATGTGAATCCTGTGAAACAATGCCCTTATAGGCTGAACCCTAAGTATAAAGAAAAAGTTAGAATGGAGCTAGATAAGATGTTTGTTGTAGGAATCATTGAGTCTGTGGAAGAATCCGAATTGGTCAGTCCTATGGTGGTGCAAGAAAATAAGACCAAGGGAGAAATTAGAATCAGTGTTGATATGAGGAAGCTGAATGATGCTTGCTTGCATGATCCTTTCCCTACTCCCTTTACAGATGAAGTCTTAGAAAATGTCGGAGGTCAAGAAGTGTACTCGTTTACTGATGGAGTTTTAGGTTGCCATCAGATTATAATTGCTCTAAAAGATTGACATAAGACAACCTTCGCTACAGAAATGGGATCCTTTCAGTATACAGTTATTCCCTTTGGATTGAAGAATGCACCTGTTATGTTTTCTCGAGTAGTCATCTCTGCATTTAAGGAATTTATACATAAATTATTAGAATTTTATTTTGATCATTGGACTATCTTTGGGTTACTAAAAGACCATATAGCTAGTTTAAGAGTTATGTTGGACAAGTGTAGACAACATCAGACTTCCTTGAACTTGAAAAAGTGTATCTTTTGTGCACCTTTTGGAATTCTGCTAGGTCACATTGTATGTAAGCAAGGATTGGTGATGGATCCTGCGAAGATAGCCATTATTGTGAACTTTCCACCTCCAAAGTCCGTTCAACAACTTCGCACTACACTTGGCCATATTGGATATTACAGGAAATTCATTAAAGGATATGCTCAGATTACAGCCCCTATGGAAAAGCAGTTGAAGAAATATATTAAGTTTGAATGGAGACCTGAGTGTCAAGCAAGCTTGGATATTTTGAAGGAAAAGATGGTAACTGCCCCTATCTTAGTATTCCCTGACTAGAATAAGGATTTTCATGTGCATGTCGATGCATCCTCCATTGCTCTGGGTACAGTATTGGCTCAGTTAGGTGAAGGTAATATTGATCACCCTATCTCTTTTGCAAGTATAAAATTGTCCACAGCAGAAAAAAAATTATACTACGACAGAACGAGAAGGTCTAGCTATAGTTTATGCATTGCAGAAGTTTCGACATTATCTGTTAGGATCTCATTTTAAGATGTTCACTGACCATTCTTATCTGAAGTATTTGGTTAACAATCCTGTGCTAGGTGGAAGGATATGCAGGTGGCTGATTCTGTTTCAGGAATATGACTTTGAGATCATAGTTAAGCCTGAAAGACTTAACCTAGGGCCGGACCACTTGTCAAGGCTCGAGTCAGGTGAAGAACCCACTAGTTTGGACGAATGTCTTCCCAATGCCCAGTTGTTTTCCATCCGCATGGTTGATGACTATTTTTAGGATATTGTTCAGTACTTGTACACAGGTTTTGCACTCGACGAGATGACAACACAACAGAAGAAGCAGCTGGTGGTTAGAGCAAACGACTTTACCTTAATAGCAGGACAGCTGTATAAGATGGGATCAGATGAAATACTATGCAGATGTGTCCTGGAGCATGAAAAGCCATTGATTTTGGCTGAGGCACATTCTGGAGCAGCAGGAGGTCATTATGCAGAAAAAGTTACAGCACAGAAGCTTTTGACAGCCGGATTGTTGTGGCCCACACTCCATAAGGACGCAAGAGAGTACTGTCACAACTGTAACATCTGTCAGAGGACAGGAAAACCATCCAAGAGAGATGAGATGCGTCTGGTTCCACATGTAACTTTACAAGCATTTTACAAGTGGGCTATTGATTTTGTTGGACCTATCAATTCCCTTGTGAATAAATCAGGAGCAAGATACATTATTACAGTAACTGACTACCTTACCCATTGGGCTGAAGCTCAATCAGTCAAGAGTTGTAGCACTGCTACAACTTCGAAGTTCATCTTCGATAACATATTGTCAAGATTTGGGTGTCCTAGAATTCTTATGAGTGATCAAGGATCACATTTCCTAAATAAGACTATTGAAGTATTGACTGAATAATTTCAAGTATATCATCATAAGAGTACTGCCTATCATCCCCAAGAAAATGGAACTGTGGAAGCCTTTAACAAGATCCTTGAACACTCTCTGACAAAGGTTTACAATGTTAACAGAAATGATTGGGATCTTAGAATTCCAGTAGTACTATGCGCTTATAGAACCACCTGCAAGAAGTTAACAGGCGATACACCTTTTAGGTTGGTCTATGGACAAGAAGCAGTCATGCCCATGGAGTACATTGTTCCTAGCCTCAGAATATCTGCATTCACAGAGATGGATGACCCAGCTATAATGAAATAAAGGCTGGAAAAGATACTATAACTTGAAGAGGACAGATTCATTACAGGTTTCCAGCAGCAAGTACAGAAATCTAGAGAAAAAACATGGCATGATAGACACATTAAGAAGAGGCAGTTCCAAAATGGTGATTTTGTGCTCTTATATGATAGTAAATTCATGAAATTCCTGGGTAAATTCAAGACACATTGGAAAGGAACATACATAGTGTAGAGAGTTACCGATGGTTGCGCAGTCCAGTTAGCTAAATTGAATGGAGAAATTTTACCTTCCATGGTGAACGAAAGTAGATTAAAGAAGTACAGGAACAAGCCGGGACCCCGTAATCAGAAGTAACAGCAAGAAGGACAGTCTAAGTACCAAGAAAAGTTGAAATTGGGTACTCGACTATAATGAATTTGTTCTCAAAGCTACGAAGTACTGAATACTGTCAAAGTTTCAAGGTTGAAGTTTGGTTGCCGCGTGGATCAGGATGGGTCGGAGGTGAATATTGTGTTGAAGGTACTCATTCAGGTGAAGCTGAAGTTAGGAGGTTATGTTGAAGAAGAAAGGTGTGTCGCAGCCTAAAATGTGACTGATGGGACAAACTAGACTTGGCGACGCCGGCACGTGAACTACCTTAACTGCCACTAATGATGAGGTCTTGGGAAAATATAGTGTCGTGTGGACATGATTTACCGCCGCTCCATCAGATTCGGCGTCATTAATGCACCATGATGACAGATTTTGCTGCGGGATTCTATAAGAAGCTACACTAGCCTGCGACTCCTACATTGTGCACTTCTTTAAGTTTACATTTAGCTCCATGTCGAATGATAGCGAAGTCCAGGAATTGTTACAAGAGTTCAGGGAGAGAGGTCTGCAGAACCTTATGAGCAATCCACCATGTAAGGAGATATTTCCAGCACCAAAGCAGCCAATGAAGACATGATCAACCATAAAGAAATTTAAGGCAGAAGTTTGCTCTAAGCGGAATGAAGAAAGGTACAAGCCCTCAGGAAAGATCCTGGAGGACCCCGAGATGTATCCTCCTGGCTCAACATAATGGACGCATGCTGTTTGTCTTATGCAAAATTACATCGGCGTGCAATCACAGGGACACTGCCTATTAAGGACCCAAAGTTGTGAATGGTCAAATGTTCGATAGGACATGAACGAGAGGTAGTTCGCAGGATGGGGTCGCTGATAGATTTAGAAGGCCCAATGAGTCCCATGACCATCATAAATATACAGAGATGCAGACGGATACAGAGCTTGACAGAGTGCGAAAGGAGACCATAAAGAAGGAGCAAGCAGCCGACGATAACATGTATGGCCTCAACAAGCAGTGCAATATCTTTGCTAACAAGATTATACAACCAGGAAAGCAGCAGAGTGTCCCGGGACGGGACACTGGTGAGTCTTAGGGGCCTATTGGGGTGCATACCTTAACGGTCCTTGACTTTGGTAAATCCGCGGTTTTTGCGGGAGCTTGTAAATGGAGTTGCGCCTCAAAATATTCTTAGGGGTGTTGGGGTTAAGTCAAAGCCCTCTTTTTGCAATTAACCCATGGTTTAAGCCCAGGGTTTATGGTTTCGGGGTGCCCATGGTTTAATCCCATGCTTTTGTAATAAGTGCACTGTATAAATAAGCACTCTTGTAAATGAGTCAGGTTAGGCTTTTGATTTAAGATGAATTGATGTGAAGCTAAGGCTAGTTTTGTAAGAAAGGTTAAGTCCCAGCTGTGTGCGCGGAATACATCTGCAGCTGTGTGCACAGAGGGTTTTTGGTGATTAAGAAGATGTGCATCTTAGTGCATAGCTTGGGGAACTGAAGGGATTTGTAGCTAAGTGCGCAGATCAGAACTATGGTTTTTGTAAAGAGTTGAATAAAACGTAGTTCTGTGGACGTAGCCCCTACACTGGGGGTGAACCACGTTATATCTTGTGTCGTGGTTCATTTGTGTTGTTTCTATTCTATTATTTTATGCATTGATAAGTATATAACTGATAAGTAAGATCACTGCTAAATATTAACTTCCATGTGAATACCCAGATAAGGGTTAAGCAAGACACTGTTTGTTTATCTAACTGAGAAGCTAAGTAAGTGACTGTTGAAGCCCTGTATTGTATGATTATTATTTGTTAAAGGCCAAAGGTCCAGTAATATCCCTCTTCTGCTTGCAGAAACCTAATTATGCGGCACCCCATAGTTGTTTCGGGTGAGACAACAACATGTTCGCAGGTTGTTGAAGAAAGGGCCAACACTGTGGGTCTTTTCTTGGTGCGAAGACAAAAGTATAGAACCTGGGTCTGCCCTAAGCCCAACACAATGCTACCCTCCTACTTTCTAATGGACATACTATTATATAATATTTTTCCTAGGAATTGGTCACTTATGAGACTCGTTCTCTTTAGCACTCAACAAAGAGTTGTGACTTGATTTTGTGGAAGATGCTTCCTGCACCCTGAGTTTTTCAATCAAAATCTACAACCACTTGTATTTTTCTCTTGTGGGTCATTAAACACTCTTCAAAAACTATTTCATTTATGTCCCCTTCAATATGTTTTTATTAAGAAAAGAATAATAAATTATATTTGTTTTGATTTCTATCTAGGGTAAAGGATATCAATTTTTAATAGTGATTTTATTTAGTTGATGTTAGTCTATGCACAATATTAAAGTTCTGCATTTCTTCTTAACAAATAAGATCGATGTTCCCCAAGGGGAAATGCTAGGTCAAATATACTTCTTATCATTTAATTCTTGTAATTGTGACTTGAGTTCTATAAGCTCTATTGTATTAATTTGATAAGGTTTCTTTTATGCTTCTACTTATCATCATATGAGATCAATTGTAAAGCCTATGTATCTTTTCATAGGTAGTCCAGGGATTTCTACAAGAAACTTCTATTTTAATTTTGTTATCATTATCTTTATCATCCATTACATAGACAAAAAATAATTTGCATCTCTTACGCACATATATTTTCATTTGTAATGTATAAATCTCTCTGATTATAACCGTTCTCGAAATTTCTTTTACTTTAATTGTGTTTCCAGTATCACCTGTGAATGTAAAGGTTTTGTCATACAAATTCAACATTACTTTGTGTGTTTCTTTCCAATACATTACTATAAAGATATTATAGGATCCTAATGGTAAAATATTTAGATCAACATGTATATTAAAATAATTTATTAATATTTCAGAGCCTTTTATATAACTAGTGACCTTGCATTTAGTACATGTGGCTAACTGTACTGGCCGTGATTTTTCAAAATTTTCTGGTACTAATTTACATAATTCAACAATCCTAGAGGATACATAACTCATACTTGCGCATTGATCAATTAGTATGGAAATGGGATGACTTTTATTTTATTATGCCTTTGGTCTTGATTGATGTTTGATGATTTGTTTGACAATTCTCCAATGCAACACTAATTCTGGTCATGATCCTTGCCATGTATCCAACTATAGCAACTTCCTGAATGGAGTTAACATTAATTTTTTTCTTTCTTACATGACAATCCTTGAAATAAGGTCGCCCGTGACATTCCTAACATTTTAAGGGTTCCCTCTATGCAGAGTTTTTATTAAAAGTGGTGGGAAGTTCCTTTTCTTTTGTTGCAGGGTTTTGTGGTTTAAAGTATTTATAATTACATTCTTGATACCCTTTATAGTTATTCTCGGTATTTTTATCAAATTTGTTATTCCTATTTCTTCGATTAAATTTATCTCAACTTTTAGTTTTCCAATTTGGTACACCTTCTCTTTTATTAGTATTATGATCACAACATAAATTTGATTCTCACATTGTGGCTTCCAACAACTTTGGATCGTGATACTAAATCTTCTTTTTAAAGAGGATAGGAAAGCAACTGCGAAAAAATTGTATTTTTGGATTTCATCTATAATATATGTTACATACGAAAGAAAGATTAGAAACTTACTACATAGTTATTTCATAGTTATAGCTCCTAACCTTAACTTGTATAATTCTTTAGCCTTCTCTTCATAGTATTGTTCCAAAAGGTACTTTCATTTAAGATTCTTTTTAATGCTTTTCAAGGTTACATATATTTCTTTTATTCCTTTTAATTTCTTTATATCTTGCCATCAAACTTGTATGCATTTCCAGTTACATTATAAATGGTCATTTTAGATTTCGGTTCATTAGAGTAGTTTTATATTTGGAATTATTTCTTCATTCCTGACAACTAGGCTTCTGCCTCCTCTCTTTTCTTGATCTCAGCATTAAACATAGGTGGTTTATTTTTTTAAATTCCCCAGAAATCTCTTCATAGGGTTTGTACTTCTTTTTCTTTTTATTATGTTCACTGCTTTCACTAGAATATTGATATTTTTGTGTGTGATGTTTGACTGATTTCTCACTAGAAGCTTTAACCCCATGACTAGAAAATTCCAATTTTCTTCCCTTACATTTGTAAGGTGTAGTTTTTGGAATAATATGTTCAGGTTGCTTGTGTTTCTCTTTTTCATAAATTTTAATTTTAGCGAGTAAAATATTATTTAGTTATTCTTGAGATTTCAAAATTCATTCATTATCCTCTCTAACACTTTTCAAATCTAATCTTAGCTCTTTAACATCTCTCTGCAATTCATATTTATTATCTTCACTTTCATTCAGGTTTACCCAGATTCCACCCTCCCTTATATTGCCCTCTTCATTATTCACATTGTTTCTTGGTTAGGATTCTTCTTCCACGGACATTCCTACATTTGCCACACTTTCCTACAAAAAAACAATTATTCTTCTCTTCCTGAATTGTAAGAGAAGCAAACCAAAAATAAAATAAAATTAGTCGTTTTCTTTTAATAGCTTCCGTGTTGGGCTGGTTTAGGCGTAATGTTTTAACCATGCTTTGATAACATTTTGTCATGCACTTCAAGAATCCATAAATAAATAAAAATTGATATAACATTTATATATAGACGTATCATTAATGGTCCAACATGTATTTAGTTGTTATGGTATAAATAGCTATGTTATACGTTTTGTAAAGTTACTTACACAATTTTTACTGCTAATCTACAGGTTGTACACACATGGGTGTTTACTGAAAATATATCACCTCGTTGTCATGAAACCTACATGTGTTTTTTTTTTTCTATTTATCTTGTTCTTGCTAATAAAAATTGTTACTCATCCCTAAGGATAAGTCCAAGTCTTCGTTGCAAGGATTCCCCATCTACATGTGATGATATATGGGACATAATGTGTTTAGTATTGCCCGCATATTTTGAATGTAAAAAGTTTAAGGGACATAAGGAATAACCTTGGTCATAAGCATAATGTTAAAACATGAAGAAGGATCCAAGTTTTAGCATTGGTACTCATGCACATACATTAATACTACCAATATTAGTGACTTGTGATTGAAAGTTTAAAATATATAATAATAATTTTACAGTTTGTACTATGGTGGGTCTTGGCATAAACCGTAACTGCCATAAGGATTTAAAGCCTCTCTCCTCCAACATTGTTTTTATGTACATTGTAGTTTATTTAATCTTGTTCACAAAGAACCAACATGCTTTGAAGAAGAAACAAAGCAGAAGGAATGGGTAGATTCCATGGTTGAGGAATAGAAATCCATTATAAAGAATTATGTAAGGGAAGTAGTACCAAGACCAAAGAAAACACCATTATTATCCTCAAAATGGATCTAAAAACAAATCATTCAACTGACGTTAGTATAGATAAGTACAAGGAAATATTCATAGCTCATGGGTTCTCTAAAATATAAGGAATCGATTATGAGGATACCTCTTCACAAATATCTAGGTACACCTTAATTAGAACCATGATTTCCTTGGAATCCAAGATAAAGTGGACATTACATCATATGGATGTAAAGACAACCTCCCTAAATGGAGTAACAAAATAATAATTATGCACTGAACAACCACAAGGTTTTGAGACAAGAGATTATAAAAATCATGTATGGAGACTTAAGAAGGCATTGCATGAGTTGAACAAAGCACCCAAAGTATGCTATGGAGGAATTGATGGTTTCCTCATGAGTTTGGGATTTACCAAGAAATAGTACTGCAGATTCCAACCTCTACTATAAAGTTGAGGATTATGGGCTTATTATATTACTATTATATGTAGATGACCTATATTATATAGGTGAAGACAAGCCCATCAACAAATGCAAGAAGAAGCTTTCTGCAAAATTTGAGATGAAAGACCTTGGAATGATGCACTAATTTGTGGGTCTTGAAGTATGGAAATATTGAGACAATATTTTCCTAAACCAAGGAAGTTATGTAGTGAAGATCCTAAGGAGAATTGGTATGATGGACTGTAAGGCTATCACTACACAAATGACAACAAATTTGAAGCTTTTGAATGATGATTATTCAGAAATAGTGGATGTTACCTTATACAGGGATATTATTGGTCCACTAATGTACTTAACCAATACAAGGCATGATATATGTTTTGCTGTAATCACTTTAAGTCAGCACATGGTGAAACTGTGACATATTATTTTATTAGGAGAGACACATGTGATGAGTTACATGAAGGGGAATTTAGATTATGATCTCATTAATTTATCAGATGGCGAGATTAGATTACATGTATTTTGATATTCATATTGGGAAGGAAGTGTAGAAGATAGAAAGAGCATGTCAGTATGTTGTTTTAGGTTGGGATGAGGCATGATCTCATTGTCCAGTAGAAAGAAATACAATACTTCACTTAGAACACAAGAATCCAAATACATTGTAACATGTTCATCTTGTAGTGAAAGAGTGTGTATTCACAAGATGTTGGCACGATTATTTGATACATAGGTCAGTGCGGCTCATACCCATTGTAATAATGATAGATGTATTAAGATGATAAAGAAACTGATGTTTCATTATAAGACGAAACATATCGAAATAAAATATCATTATATCTGGGATATGGTGTAGAAGGGAGTTGTAAATATCAAATATGTTTCTATAGAAGAATAAGTGGCAGATATATTGACTAATCCTATCTCTCATGTAGTTTTTGAATAATTTTGAGACAAGCTTGTTGCATTCCAAAAGGACCTCCATTGAAAGAGGGAGTAGAAGAGGTAGAAGGATTCCTGTTGCAATAGTGTGGTATCTCATTCTAGGGTAGGGTATGTCTGACATATAAGCTTGTTGGCCCTAGAGGGTTAGTAAGTCAAACAAGGCCTATTGATATTAGGGGGGTTACTATGTCTCGATAGGTTTATTTATCCCAAAAGGGTTAGTAAGCTAGACAAGTCTTGTTGGTCCCTAGGGAGATCCATATATCTCATTAGGCTTCTTGGCTAGAAAGGGTTAGTAAGTCGAACAAACGCCTAAGTAGATCTATCAGAGAATCCACTGTGATGCTGCTCCAAAAGCGAAAAGGGAGAGATGTAATTTCAATATTCATATACTGATGAGGCAGATTCAATATTCTCATATTGATATTCATGAGCTAGGTTTCATATTTTCACACTTATGTTGATGAGGAAGATTCATTATTTTCATACTTTTGTGATGAGGCAGGTTAAATATTCTAATACCGATGTTCATGAGGTACGTTCAATATTTTTATATTGATGTTGATGAGTCCAATTCAATATTTTCATGTTGTTTTGATAAGGGAAGTTCATTATTCTCATACTTATGTTCACGAGGTAGGTTCAGTATTTTCATACTAATATTGATGAGGAAGATTCAGTATTCTCATACTAATGATGATGAGGTAGTTTTAGTATTTTCATACTAATTTTATTGCAGGAGGTTTGGTACTTTCATACTTATGATTGATGAGGTGATTTTAATACTTTATTGATTGTACAAATAGTGATATAAAATTTATTTGTTGATTATGAGGTTTTGGCAATAACATGCTAATGTTGTTGTTGTGTTTTTGTTGTTACTTTAATGTTTACATATTGATGTTTCACGTAGGTTCTTTAGTATTTACTAACTGATATGACATAAGATGATCCAGTATCTACCTACTGATGTCATAGAAGAAGATTCAATATCCACATACAAATATTGGAGAAAGAAGACTCACTATTCACATACGGATATTGAAGAAGAAGACTCAATATCCACTTACTAATATTGCAGAAGAAAACTCAATATCCACATACTGATATTGCATAGAAAGACTCATTATCGACATACTGATATTACTAAATAAGACTCAATATCCACATATTTATATTGTAGAAGACAGACTCAGTATCCACATACTGATATTGCATAAGAAGTTGAAGAAGATGAAGATGATCGAGTATTCTCATACTTAGATTGATAATGAATATTCATGATGTTGTTCCAAAAATTTCTCTACATCTACAGACTCACCAAACATATGTATAGGGCTCGTAGTGGTTTTTTCTCATATTGAATACCTTCCTAGTTAAGGGAGAGTGTTAAAATTTTGTAACTTTAGATGATATTCTAGTTGTACTAATTGTATTCCTCCTTTGGGAGATGTCATTGATGTAATTGGTGATGTAAGGGTCATTAAAAGAATCAATGTAAAAATCCAGGTGTAATTCCGGTCAATAGTATACTTGAGTTATTATAATAAACATTTTTTGGTGTCGTACTAGTCAAGTCGACCAAGTAAGGGTTTAGGTCAAGTCAAGAGTCAAATATAAATAAGGAGGCTACTCTTTAATTTGTACTTACTTCACTAAATCTAGTTGCAATAGGAAGAAGAAGAAGTGTGCCAAAAAGAGAGAGGAGGAGTTGTCTTTGGGTTTTCCATTGGTTTGGTTGATTTATATAGTGACTATTTTTTGTTGGGTTTTCTCCCCCATGGGGATTTCAGGGGATATGTTCTCTTTTGTGACTATACTTTTTATTATTGTAGTTGTACTAGAACTATAAATTGTTTTAGAATATCATCTAAGAAATAAAGAAAAATTAACACAAATGCAAGGTATTCTTCAATAAAATATCATTTCCAAGGCCCTAGGACATGTACTTTTCACTCAAAACCATATAATCGAAATCACATACTCAATAATAATATTTCAATTGTATCCTTAGGAGGCCATATTTGGTTGGTGGAGGAAACCATCTTAACCATGGATGACTAGAAACATCATTTATGTCCCCAGGTTCAATTCTCCTTTTAGATTAACAAAACTATATATTTGATAATGTTATATTTAATTGTTTTATGATCTCGTTCTTCATTTGGCCACTTAAAATTATCTACAAAATGAGGAAATTGTAAAATCAAGATGAAACATAATATTAGAAGGTAGTAAATCCATTTTTCCTAAAGAACAATGATATCAATGATCTAAAATTACAATTAAAAAATAGTAAAATTTCATAAATGCAAAAAAAATTCCAAATTCTATAATGATTAACAATTTTTATTAAACTTGTTTGTATACACTATTCCTAATTTCTCTCTATTTAATAATCTTATATATAATTTAAATACTTTTAATAAATTAATGAGGATTTCAATAGTTCCAAAAATAGAATAACTAACTCTTGTTTTAAGCTATACAACAGATATATACAGTTATATAATATAATATTATTGGGAAAACACATTGAAAGGAACTTCATGTAACTTCATTTCATTTAAAGTTAAGTAGAGTGTGACCTTTAGAAGATATCTTTTAAATAGATTGGTTATATCTTTAGATTTCTAAGATAAAGTATGACGTTTGTGTTTTGTTTGTTACCAAAAGTAACATAATGATAATAATATAACATCATATGGTCTATCAAAATTTTAGGCTATGCGCTTCGATGGACGGGAAGCCAAATAAACTAGTTTGTGCGTTTATCCATGTAACGGAAAAGATCCATACTAAGGAATCGATTATGAGGATACCTTTTCACTAGTAGCTAGGTACACCACAATTAGAAACATTGTTTCCTTGGAATCCAAGATGAAGTGGAAATTACATTATATTGATGTAAAGACAATCATCCTAAATTGAGTAATAGAAGAAGAAGTATGAATTGAAAAACCGCAATGTTTTGAGATAGGAAATTAGAGAACTCATGTATGGAGACTTAAGAAGGCATTGTATGAGTAGAAGAAAGAACCCAAAGTATGTTATGGAAGAATTGATGGTTTCATGATGATTTTGGGCTTTACCAATAAAGAGTAAAGAAAATTCCAACCTCTACTATAAATTTGAGGATGATGGGATTATGATATTACTACTATATGTAGATGATTTATTTTTTATACATGAAGATACACCCTTCAACAATTCCAAGAATAATCTTGCTACAAAATTTGAGATGAAGGACTTTGGAACGATGCACTAAATTCTAGTTGTAGAAGTATGGAAATATCGAGACGATATTTTTCTAAACCAAGGAAAATATGCAATAGATATCCTAAAGATATTTGGTATGATAGATTCTAAGGCTATCACTATGCATATGGCAACAAATTTGAAGCTCTTGATTGATGATTCTTCGGAGATAGTGGATGTGGATGTTACCTTATACAGATAGATTATCGGTCCACTAGTGTGCTTAACCAATAGAAGGTGTGATATATGTTTTGTTTTAAACACTTTAAGTCACTATATGGTGAAACCCACACATATTCATTTAGTAGGAGAAAAACATGTGATGAGATGGAAAGATCAAATTACATGGATTTATAGACTCAAATTGGGAAGGAAGTTGCAAATATAGAAATAGCACTTCAAGATGTTGTTTTAGTTTGGGATCAGGCATGATCTAAACGTTTAGTAGAAAAAAATCCAGTATTGCACTTGGCAGGACATAATCAAAATGTATTGTAGTAGGTTAATCTTTTAGTGAAGCATTATGTATTCACAAGATGGTGGCACAACTATTTGATACAGAGGTGGGTGTGACTGATATCCATTGAGAGAATCAAAGTGTTATTAAGATGATAGAATACAATGTTTCATGATAAATCGAAACATATCAAAATCAGATAACATTATATATGGGATATGGCGTAGAAGCGAGTTGTAAATCTCAAATATGTTCCTACAGAGGAATAAGTGGTAGATATATTGACTAAGCCTCTCTCTCGTGTATTGTTTGTATAATTTTGAGACAAGCTTGTTACAGTTCAAAACGACCAACCTTGAAGGATAGAATGTAACACTTACCACTGATAAGATGGCTAGAATGCTCGAGAGTATATGCATGCATCAAGAGCTGAATTGGAGATGATTTGGGACCTTCAACGATCGTTGAATTTTTCAATGAAGGAGCTTTCCAATGAAGCTGAGAATTTGCAGGATTGATAACCTTCTGGCGCCGGAGAGAATGTTTGATGCATGTGGAAATTCTGAAGCCTCTAGTCAGTCTAGAGAATTGATCTGGAGGTTTATCTTCTCACGCCCCTTTGATCCTGAAATGGATGATAACTGCTCAGAATGAGCAAGACCAGATTTGATAATCATCAGTACTGGAGTATGATACCGATGATGAGAATGGTGCCTGGGTTTCAAAGGTAAATTGAGATATGAATACCCAGTGAATGATTTGGGATTTCCACCTGAAAACCCCTTGCGGCTGCACACGTGCCCCTACAAACAATCTCTGACGAATACTGGATAACTATGAATAAATTGAAGAGAAGATGGTGAACCCCCATTAGTTGAAGACGATGTCTCCAACCCAAATAGCTATGGCTACACATTGTGCTGCTACTCAAGATCTCCAAAATCAATAATCATCAAAAGTTAATTCTCCATTCACTTTGTCTTTCTTTTATAACTTTCAACTGCGAAAACCCTAACTTTGACCTAATTAGGTTACATTAACTTCTAATTTGCAGTTGAATTGAATGTATGTGCATGGAGACTAAAATGGGTGCATGCATCATTAAATAATGCTTAGATGTCATCAATATTCAGTTGATTCCCTAACTGTTAGTACCCGCTCGAAACTATATGAATAAGATATGTTAATGGGTGTTCTCACGGTGTTTCAGTTGGAAGGGGACATTACAGTCCTCCCCTCTTAAAATTTCTTGTCCTCAAGCAATCTCTAACCAATATACAAAATCATTTTTCCATGTCTCTTCTTGTTCAATTTAATCAACCAGTTTATTCCGTTGTTGGGTGGCCCTTCTTTTCCTTTGAATTGGTGTTTCCTTTCACCCCTACTCTATATTCCCTCCTTGTATCATTTGGGATACCAGTGAGGATCGAACCTGCTAGTTTTGGATCCTTGTTCAAATCCCCTAGGACTCATCCTATGTTTTTTTGGAGGTCTACGCAAAAATCCCTTCACACAGCACTGTTCCTTCCTTGAGTTTTTATGTGTTGGAGTTGGGATTTCCTTGTGCGAGTCTTGTCCTCATGCCTGAATATGGTGGTAATCCCTTTTGTTGTGGTTGACCCTAAAGCTTCATTGGGAATTTCCCTTAGGACTACCCTCTTCCCATGTGGTGCTAGAAACTCCATCTCTAATGTTTGGTAGTTGCTTGAGTATTTCCCAATTGAGTACATCCACTGTACTCCCAAAACAATGCTCGTGTGTGGCACATCTACCACATAAAATTCATCAACCAATGTATAATTCCCAAGATGTACCTATAAATGAGGTAGCCTCTGTGTGCATTTCATCCTGTGATTTCTAGCCATGACAATGGTAAAGCCCTCAAAGTCCCCAATGGGAATTATTTTTGTCTCTACCCAAGAGGCATCTATAAAGTTGTGGGTTTCCCCACCATCAATCAAAACAATGGTACATTGTCCCTAGATACTTCCCCTAATCCTGATAGTATGGAAGGTGGGGACTCCATTGAGGGTAGCAATAGTGGATCTCTATGGTAATTGTCCCAATTGTTTACTGTGTAGTTCTCCATCAGGTTTCTACTCTGACTCATCTTCCTTGCTCATATTTGGAAGTACCTCAATGAGGTGTAATTTCCCTTTATCCATACATTTGTGTCCTGGTACACAAGGTTCTTTGCAAGAAAAGCATAAGTTCTTCCTTCTCAAGTCTCGTCGTGTGTCATCATTCAACCATTTGCTCTGTGGGATTATCCTTTCCCTATTTTTTGGAAGAGGGGTAGGTTTTTCCTTGTTTTCGAGGAGACTGGTTGTTTTTTGTGGCTGCTTGTTCTTTTGTACAAAATCTTGTAGGTATAGAGTCCTACTAATAGCATATTGCAACGTAATTGTCTTGTATTCCTTCACCCATCCGTGGAGTGGATTTGATAGTGCCTACGTAAATAAAATAATCAACTAACTCTATGATATGTCAGTTACCATAATTGAAATTCTCTGTAATTTGGATATAAATGTCTTGGCACTACCTGTCTGCTTGAGTTGTGCAATATCCTTGAAATGAATCTCTGGGTCCTTCTTATTAAAGTGCTCCATGAGCCTTTGAGTGAAGTCACTGTAGGAAGTAATAGTGTTGTGACCCAATGTCACTATTCCATGGTACTACCACTCATGTGCTTCCTCATCTAAATGTAAATTAGCCAACTTTATTGCATGTGTCTCTGTCATAGGGTTAAGTTGGAAGTAGGTGTCTAACTTTTGTACCGAAATCCTAGATGAACAACTGGATGTCCCATTAAAGTTGCGGATAGTCAGTCTCCCCAATGTGCATTGAAACTCAAAATTCTGATTGAGTGCTGTATTGAACCCTCTTGACATGTTCCTACTTTTCATGTTGCAAAAATTTGAGAAAGTCATGGCTGAATGGAATTCATCTCCTAAGTCCCTGTATTCCTATAAGTAAGTCTCAAAGGGTTCACTAGGCTCTACTAGCATGAATGGACATCCTACAACATCTGCCAAGAAGTGAGGCATAGTAGGCATGTTGGAAGGTCTAGTATATATGTGGGATGTATTATGTATATTGGTGTTTGCAACCTTACCACTGCTATTTGTAGACCCTCTATCTACTGGTGAAGGAGGTGTACTACTGTTACTTGGTTATGGTTTCACCAATAATTTGTTGATTGCATTAAGTACATCTTTTTTCCCTTTGGCTAACTCTTGTAATGCAGATACAAGGTTGCAAAACTCCATCCTGTCCTCATATTCTCTTGTTCCTTCTCCCCTGTTAGAGTGTATACCTATTGGGTCCATGTATGAGTTGGTATCTTCTTGTTGGATATCCTCGAATTACTCTCTGTACCTACTCCTTCTTTTCCTATAGGTTAGAAAAGTGTCCTCTTATGTATTTATCTACTTCTCATTTCTTAAGCCTATATTTAGCCAAGAAGATAGCTTTGATAGCACTGTAATATCTCAAATCTCAATATTTTATAATTCTATGCAAATATACTAAAACAGCTAGGCATGCAAACTACCATGCAAAATTCCCTATTTTATAGATAAAATTAGGTTTAGGGTTTGTAGGATAGAATGTAACACTTACCAATGATAAGATGGATGGAATGGTCCTTGGAGAATATGCAAGCATCAAGAGCTGAATAGGAGATGACCTAGTACCTTCGGCTTCCAATGATACCCCAGCAACATGAACACAAAATCGGTTAAGGGTGATGTTTTCAATGAAGGAGGTGTTCGATGAAGCTAAGAATTTGTAGGATTGATAGTGTTCCAATGCCAAAGAGAATGCCTGACAAATGCATAAATTCAAACGTCTCTAGGAAGGCTAGTGAATTGATCTGGAGGTTTAGCTGCTCACGCCCCCTGATCCCAAAATGGATGATAACTGCTCAGAATGAGAAAGATAGGATCTGATAATCACCGGGTACTGGAGTATGATATCGATGATGAGAATGGTGCCTATTTTTCGAAGGTAAACTGAGATCTGAAGACCCAGTGAATGATTTTGTCTTTCCAGCTGAAAACCCCTTATGACTACACATGTGCCCCTACAAACACTCTTTGATGGATACTGGATAACTGTGAATAAATTGAAGAGTAGATGGTGAACCTGGACGGCTTACCCTGGATGAGACTAGGGCGGATATCTCACTATCGAAACCCCGTTATTTGGAGACGCCGTCTCCAACCCCAAATACTGTGGCCGCACACTGTGTTGCTAATCAAGAGCTCCAAAATGAATCATCATCAAAAGTGAATTCTCCATTCACTTTATCTCTCTTTGATAACTTTCAACTGTGAAAACCCTAACTTTGAAGTAATTAGGCCACTTTAACTTCTAAAATGTAGTTGACTTGCACGCATGTGCATGGAGACATAAATAGGTGCATGCATCATTAAATAATGCTTAGATGTCATGTATGTCAGTGGTTTTTGGATCCGATGGCCATGCTTGACATATTGATGCCCTAGATTTTATGTGCATGGCATGAGTCTTTAGTTTATTCTGTAACTATCAGTACCCACTCGAAGGTATGGGAATTAGATAGGTTAACAGGTGTTCTCAGGGTGGCTTAGTTGGAAGGGGACATTACAATACTCCCTTCTCAAAATTGATTGTACTCAATAAATATCCAACCAATATACCAAATCATTTGTCCTTGTTTATTCTTGTCCAATTTAATGAACCAGTTTCTTCCGTTGTTGGGTGGCCCTTCTTTTCCTTTGAATTGGTGTTTCCTTTCACCCTTTCTTGGTATTCCCTCATTGTATCGTCTGGGATACCAGTGAGGATTGAACATGCTATTTTTAGATCCTTGTCAAAATATCCTAGGACTCATACTACCTTTGTCTGGAGGTATACCCAAAAATCCCTTCGCACACCATTGTTCCTTACCTGACGTTTTATGTGTTGGATCTAGCCATTTCCTTGTGCGATTCTTGTCCTCATGCTTGAGTATGGTGGTAATCCCCTTTGCTATGGCTGACCCTGAAGCTTCATTGGGAATTCCCCTTAGGAATACCCTCTTTCGATATGGTGCCAGAAATTCTATCTCTAATTTTTGGTAGTTGGTTGAGTATTTCCCAATTGAGTACAACCATTATACTCCCAAAACAATGCTCGTGTCTTACACATCTAACACATAATATCCATCCACCAACGTATAATTCCCAAGCTATAACTATAATTGAGATATCCTCTGTGTGCGTTTCATCCTATGATTGCGAGCCATGAAAACGGTAAAGCCCTCAAATTCCTCAATGGGAAATATTTTCCTCTCTACCCAATAGGCATCTATAAAGTTGTGGGTGGCCCCACCATCAATAAAGGCAATGGCATGCTATCCTTGGATACTTCCCCTGATCCTGATAGTATGAAATGCGGGGACTCCTGTGAGGGTAGCAATAGTGGTTCTCTATGGAAATTGTTCCAATTATGTACTTTGTAGTTCTCCATCCAGTTTCTGCTCCGACTCATCTTCCTTGCTGCTATCTGGAAGTACCTCAATGAGGTGTACTTTCCCTTTACCCATACATATGTGTCCTAGTACCCAAGGTTCTTTGCAAGAAAAACATAAGTTCTTCCTTATCAAGTCTCGTCATGTGTCCTCATTCAACCATTCCCTCTGTGGGATTATCCTTTCCCTATTTTCTGCAAGAGGGGTAGGTTTTTCCATGTTTTCCAGGAGACTGGTAGTTTTTTATGGCTGATTGTTCTTTGGTACAAAATCTTGAAGGTTTAGAGTCCTACTAATATGATCTTGCAAATTAATTGGCCTTTAGGCTTTCACCCATCCGCGGAGTGGGTTGGATAGTGCCTCCGTAAATAGCATAATCAACTGTCTCTGTGATATGTCAAATACCATAACTGAAATTCTCTAGAATTCGGATATAAATGTCTCGGCACTACCTATATGCACTAGCTACACAAGCTCCTTGAAATGAATCTATTGGTCTTTCTTATCAAAGAACTCCATGAACCTTTGAGTGAAGTCACTGTAGGAAGTAATAGTGTTGTGACCCAATGTCACCAGTCCATGGTACCACCACTCATGTGCTTCCTCGTCTAAATGTAAAGTAGCCAACTTGATTGCATCTGTCTTTGTCATGGGGTTAAGTTTGATGTAGGTGTGTAACTTCTATACCCAGATCCTGGCTGAACAATTGGATGTCCCATCAAATTTGGGGATAGTTAGTCTCCCCAATGTGCGTTGCAACTCAAAATTGTGATTGAGTGCTCTATTGAACCCTCTTGGCCCGTTCCTACTTTTCATGTTGCAAAAATATGATAAAGTCATGGCTGAATGGAATTCATCTCCTAAGTCCCTATATTCCTCTAAGTAAGTCTCAAAGGGTTCACTAGGCTCTACATGCATGAGTGGACCTCCTACTGCATCTACCAAGAAGTGAGCCATAGTAGGCCTATTGGAAGGTCTAGTATATATGTGGGGTGTATTATGTATATTGGTGTATGCAACATTCCCATTGCTTCTTGTAGAGCCTCTATCTACTGGCGAAGGACATGTACTACTGTTACCTGGTTCTCGTTTCACCGATAATTTTTTGATTTCATTAAGTACATCCTTTTTCCATTTGGCTAAGTCTTGTAATGAAAATATTAGGTTGTGAAACTCCATCCTGTCCTCATATTCTCTTGTTTCTTTTACCATGTCAGAGTGTATACCCATTGGGTCCATGTCTGAGTTGGTCTCTTCTAGTTGAATATCCTCATATTCTTCTATGTACCACTCCTTCTTTTACTATAGGTTACAAAAGTAACCTCTTATGTATTCATATACTTCTCATTTCTTAAGCCCATAGCTAGCGAAGAAGATAAATCTGATACCACTGTAATATCCCAAATCTCGATATTTTCTAATTCTATGTAAATATATTGAAACAACTGGGCATACAAACTTGCAAGCAAAATTCCCTATTTTATAGCTAAAATTAGGGTTAGGGTTTGTAGGATAGAATGTAGCACTTACCACATATAAGCTAGCTGGAATGCTCCTGGGAGAATATGCAGGCATCAAGAGCTAAATAGGAGATGACCTAGTACCTTTTGCTTTCCATGATACCCGAGCAGTATGAACCCAAAATCAGCTAAGGGTGACGTCTTCAGTGAAGGAGGTGTCCGATGAAGCTGAGAATTTGCAGAATTGATAGTATTCCCATGCCAGAAAGAATACGTGACACATGCATAAATTCTGAAGTATTTAGGCATGCTAGGGAATTGATCTAGAGCTTTAGCTGCTCATGTCCCCCTGATCCTGAAATGGATGATAATTCCTTAGAATGAGCAAGATCAAATCTAATAATCACCCGGTACTGGACTATGATACCAATGATGAGAATTGTGCCTGGGTTTCGAAGGTAAATTGAGATCTGATTTGGAATTTCCTGCTGAAAACCCCTTACAGCTGCACACGTACCCCTAAAAATAATCTCTGATGGATATTGGATGACTGTGAATAAATTGAAGGGCGAAAGGTGAACCTACATGGCTTACCCTTGACGAGACTAGGGAAGATATCTCACTGCTGAAACCCCATTAGTTGAACATGTCGTCTCCAATGACAACTGCTCTGGCCGCACACTATGCTGCTACTCAAGAGCTCCAAAATCAATAATCATCAAAAGTGAAGTCTCCATTCACTTTATCTTTCTTTTATAACTTTCAACTGTGAAAACCCTAACTTTGACCTAATTAGGTCACTTTAACTTCTAATTTGCAGTTGACTTACATGCATGCTCATGGAGACTTCAATGGGTGCATGCATCATTAAATAATGCTTGGATGTCATGCATGTCGGTGGCCTTTCACTCCGGTGGCCCTCTTTGACATATTGATGCCCTAGATTTTCTGTAGATGGCATGAGTCTTCAGTTAATTACCTAACTGTCAGTACCTACTTGAACCTATGGGAATGAGATAGGTTAACGGGTATTCTCAGGGTGCTTTAGTTGGAAAGGGACATTACATCATAGCTCGGTTTAGGGTACAGTATGTATTCCTAGGCTTGTTGGCATGAAAGGGTTAGTAAGTCACATAAGGCGTGTTGATATTAGGGGGGTTAGTATTTATGGATAGCATTTTTTTTCCCGAAGGGGTTAGTAAGCTGGACAAGGCTTGATGGTCCCCATGGAGATCCATGTGTCTCACTTGGATTCTTGGATCGAAAGGGTTAGTAAGTCAAACAAACACCCGAGTGAATTTGCCAGAGAATCCAGTGTGATGTTGGTACAAAAGGACAAAGGGAAAGAGGTAGTTTCAATATTCCTATACTGATGAGGAAAATTCAGTATTATCATAGTGCTATTCATGAGCAAGGTTTTGTATTTCCATAATTATGTCGATAAGCAAGATTCATTATTTTCATAATTTTGTGGTGATTCAGGGTCAGTATCCTGATACTTATATTCATGAGGTAGGTTCTGAATTTTTATACTCATGTTAATGAGGCAGATTCAATATTTTGATATTGTTGTGATAGGGCATGTTCACTATTCCCATACTTGTGTTCATGAGGTAGGTCCAGTATTTTCATACTAATAATGATGAGGAAGATTCAATATTCTCATTACGCCAAGAGCTGCTCTAGATGGGGGAGATCTTGTAACATTACAAAACTACTAAAATAATAAAAAATAAAATTTTTAATTATCCACCAAAATAAATGTCTGTAAAAAAGAATAACCTAATATGAGGGGGATCTTGTAATGTTTGTTACTAACAAAATAATAAAAAATAAAAATTTTAATTATGGGCATGTCGTCACAAAACAACCTAATATGGGGAGATGTTGTAATGTTCCTACCTAAAAAGAAAATAAAAAAGGAAAAATTTAAATATGTGCAAAAAAATGTGGGTCAGAAAATAAACACAATATGGGGGAGATGTTGTAATATTCCTACCTAAAAAAAAAATAAAAAATAAAAAATTGAATTATCTGCAAATTTATTTTGGCCTTGCACATGGTTTTAAAACCATGCACGAGGATATGTTTTAATGTTTGTTCCAAACAAAATAAAAAATAATAAAAAATATTATATGTCGGCCATAAATAATATTAAATATTAATAATAAAAATATTATATGTGGACCTTAAATAAAAATATGTGTCTTTTGGTTTGAATTAAATCAATGGCTATATATAAGACACACAAAAGTTAATATCTCATTGAGTACATTACCTAAGAATAGGTTTGCAACTAGAGAGATTTGATCCCTCTTTGCGCTTGATGGAGCGTAGGATTTGGATCTAGGCTAGTACTAATGATGATGAGGTAGTTTCATTATTTTCATACTAATGTTAATGCGGTAGGTTAATTACTTTCATTCTTATGATTGATGAGGTGGTTTGAATACTTTATTGATTGTACAAATAATGATATAACATTTATTTGTTGATGATGAGGTTTTGGCACTAACATGCTAATGTTCTTATTCTTGTTGTTACTTTAATAGTTACATATTGATTTTGCAGAAGAAGATTCAGTATACACATACATATATTGCATAAAGAAAACTCAATATCCACATATTGATATTGCAGAACAAGACTCAATAACCAAATATTGATATTTAAAAAGAAAACCCAATATCCAAATACTAATATTGCAGAGAAAGACTCATTATCTAGATGCTCATATTGTTAAAGAAGACTCAATATCCGCATATTGATATTGTATAAGAAATTACAAAAGAGAAACTGAGGATCCACATACTAAGATGAACATGATCCAGTATTCTCACACTGAGATTGATGATGAAGATGCATGATGTTATTCAAAAAATTCCTATGACATATACAGACTCACCAAACATATGTATAGTGGTGGTAATGGTTTTTGATCGTATAGAATATCTTCATATTACTCCTTCACGATATGTCAGTGGTGTAATTGGTCATGTAAGATTCATTAAAATAATCAATGTAAAAATATAGGTGTAATTTGGTTCAAAAGTACACTTACATCTTTTGGTGTCCTACTAGTCAAGTCTACCATGTGAGTTAGACAAGTCTACCGAGTTAGGGTTTAGGTGAAGTCAAGAGTGAAATATAAATAAGGAGGATCCTCCTTAATTTGTATCACTTCACTCAAGCTAGTGAGCAAGAGGAAGAAGAAGAAACACATACCAAAAAGAGAGAGGAGGAGTTGTCTTTGGGTTTTACACTTGCTAATTGGTTGATTTCTATAGTGATGAAGTTTTGTTGGGTTTTCTCCCCCATGAGGATTTGAGGGGATAAATAAGTGTTCTCTTGTGTGACTATACATGTTTCTCTTCAGTGGTACTACATTTATAAATTGTTTTAGAATATCATCTAAGCAATTAAGAAAAAATGATACAAATGGAAGGTATTCTTCAAGAAAACATCATTCCCAAGGCGCTATAATGGAAATCACTCAAAACCATATAATGGAAATTAAATAATCAATAGTAGGTCAATTGTATCCTTAGGAGGCCATCTTTGGTTGGTGGAAGAAACCTTCTTAACCATGGATGAATAGAAACATAGTTTATGTCCCTTCTTCTTTTAGATTAGTAAAACTCTATATTTGATAATGTTATATTTTAATGGTTTTATGAATTGGTTCTTCATTTGGGCACTTAAAATTATCTACAAAATGAGGAAATTGCAAAATCAAGATGAAATATATAATTACAAGGTAGTAAATATATTTTTCCTAAAGAATAATGATATCAACAATTTAAAATTAGTAAAAACACAGGGAGATATGTCGAAGATATGAACAAAAAAGTAGCTTTACTTTATGACAAATATGTCAATTCAACCATTATGGTTGATTGATTTTATTGAAATTCTATTGGTTCCTGAATTTCCACTCACAAAATTTATTGTTAGCGCATTCTATTGTTCATATAAGGCCCATTTTAGACCTCAAGTTTCCTCTAATGTGTCACTGACATTAGGTTCTTTTTGGGTTTAGTCGGGTATTATCGAAACTTCATTGAGAACTTCTCAAGAATCACTTGCCCCATCGTGAATTTGCATAAGAAAGAAAACAAGTTCTTATGGACTGACAAGTGTGAAGAAAGTTTTAAAAAGCTTAAGCAACTTTTGATGACTGCACCAATGTTGTGGATCTTGATGGAGATTTCATTGTATGCACAGATGCAAGCAAGAAAGGAATTGGATGAGTCCTCTTGCAAAACGATCATGACGATCTGTTATGAACTACAGAAATTAAAAGAGCATGAACACAATTATCCCACGCACGATCTCGAGCTAGAGACCATTATCCATGCTCTAAAGATGTGGAGGAACTACCTCATGGGAAGGAAGTTCCTTCTAAAGACTGACAATATGAGTCTAAAGTATTTATTCAATCAAGCAGATCTGAATGCGAGGAAATCCAGATGGTTGGCTTTCTTGAGTGAGTATCACTTTGAACTAAAGCATATTAAGGGAAAAGAGAACAAAGTTGTTGATGCTTTGAGTCGATGAACTAATATGATATATGAGGTGACTTTGAGTCAAAATAATGCCAATTTTCATGAGAATATTAGAACGACCAACAAGGTTGACCCATTGTATGTGGAAATCCTCAAGAATTTCCAAGAGGACCGGTTGTTTCAACAACAAAAGGAATATAAGGTGGATTACTCTAGACTACTATGGTTTAAGGATACATTATATGTTCTAAATGGAGGGGACATTTGGTCCAGTATCCTCACAGAATTTCATAAGGCACCCTACTCGGGGCACCCAGGATATTGAAAGATGATATTTGCAGTCAAGAGACACTTTTTCTGGCACCAACTTCCTTTAGGATTGCTACAACCATTGCCCATATCGGAATGGAAATGGGATTTTATCAATATGGATTTTATTACTGGTTTACTAAAAAGCGAGAAGAAAAATGATTCCATCTTCATAGTCATTGAAAAGATGTCAAAGGAAGCACACTTCATCCCCGTGAAATCAACCTACAAGGCTATGAGCATTGCCGATATCTTCCTGAAAGAGATAATTAAATTGCATGAGATACCCAAAGTGATTATCTGAGATCGAGATGTTAAGTTTACAGGAAACTTTTGGAGATATTTATTCTCTGGATTAGATATGCAGTTGAACTTTAGCACCACTTATCACTCGCAGACCGATGGGGAGACTGAAAGAGTAAACCAAATTGTTGAAGACATGCTTCGAATGTATGTCATAAACAACCCTACCAAGTGGGAGGATTATCTGCACCTTGCAGAGTTTGCATGTAACAACGGGTATCAGGCTTCTGCCAAGATGATTCCTTTCGAGGTACTTTATAGACAGAAGTGTAAGACCCCAGTTACTTGGGACAGTCCATTGGATCGGCTCATGTTACGGCCTAACCTATTATTGGACTTGGAACAGCTAGTTACTAAGGTCCACAAAAATCTTAAAGAGGCACAAGACCATCAAAAGAGTTATGTAGATAGGAAAAGAAAAGATAAACAATACCAAGTAGGTGAGCATGTCTACTTGAAATGAATAAGCCTATAACCTTTTACATCTTCTGAATATCCAACAAATATGCACTCTTCACTTTTAGGCTGCAATGCATTAGGGTTTTCATCAGGAATGTGAGCCCATGCTTCACAACCAAACACACAAAAGTTACTTACAACTAGTTTAATTTTACTCCATGCTTCTTTTGGTGTTATACCTTGTAAAACTTCAGTGGGTGTGCGATTAACTATGTAATTTGCAGAATTTATGGCCTCAACACAATATTAAAGACTTAGTCCCTTAGAGTGGATCATACAATTGGCCATTTCTTTTAAAGTGCGGTTCTTTTGTTCAACTACACCATTTTGTTGTGGTGTATATGGAACAGTGTGTTGTTGTTGGATTCCTTGTTCAATGCAGAAATTAGTGAACTTGTTGTTAACATATTCTTCTCCATTGTCAAATCTTAAAGTAATAATTTGATGACCGGATTGTTTTTCAACAAGCGCCTTGTAGGTCAAGAGCATGTTAAATACTTTACTCTTAAGTTTTATGAAGTAAACCCAAGTGATTCTGGAGTATTCATCAATGCAAGTTAAGAAATATTTGAAATGAGAAAAGGAAGCAAATGGAAGAGGGCCACACAAGTCACTATGCATAAGCTTGAAATGGAACCGAGGCATGCCAAGAGGCACGTTTTTCAAAACTGTCCCGATGATATTTTTTGAGTACACAACCAGGACGAACTCCATCCTTGCAAGATACCATTGGAAGACCAGTCACTGTATTGTCTTTACATAGTTGTTGCAATGAGCGATAATTTAAGTGAAAAAATCGCTCATGCCAAAGTTTGCTCAAGTTATCACTTTGAGCAACAAAAAATGAAGGAAAAGGTGATGACCCAAAGTTGTTAAATTTGTACAACCTAGTAATATCATCAACAGTTCCAGTAGCAAGGACATTTTGAGAATTTTTAAAATCCTTTATTACAACCCGGTGAGGGGTAAATGTCACAGTTTTATCTTCACCCAAATGAGTAATTTGATAGACTGATAACAAATTGCAGAAACGTTTTGGAACACATAGTACATCACTGAAATGACTATTTTCTATTGGAACTATTCCACATCCTACAACACTTAGAGATCTAGCATCACCAACAAATATTTGCTTGGTGTTACACTCATGCATAGTAGAAAAGATGGCTTGATCCTCAGCCATATGATAAGATGCTCAAGAATCAATGAGCCATTTATTTGAAATAGAAGAAGAAGATGCAATATAAGAGTAACCAGAAGCACAAATTGCATGTCCTTGAGAGGTAGATTCTGAAGACGAATCTAAGCTGATGTGGTTCTTCTTCATTGCTGCTTCCAAAGTTGCCATCTTCTTGAAACACTTAGATTCATCATGATTACCTTTCCCAAAAAATTTGCAATGATGCTCAGTCTTCTTTTTTTTTGGCTTGGATCCTTTATCATTTTTTAAAGAAGGGGCTGACTAGGAGGGTTTGGGAAACTTGTTGTTTGGCTTATTATTGTGAAAATTTTGTTTCTTGCGAGGATTGGACTTTTCTTTTTGTTGGGACAATAAGGCTTTCCCTGATGTATCTACATTGTTAATTATTCCAAGATAAATGAGCTTATGTTTCTCTCTAATTAAGGAATTCCAAAAGGATTCAAGAATAGGCTCTAAATAGCTAGCTACAGTCAAGGATTCTTTCATGGAGTAGAATGTAGATACAAAAATAGAATATGTAGTTCCAAGTTTGGAAAGAATATGGTAAATACATTGTTTTTCTTCTTTATTAATCTTGCATTCTTCACATAAGAGTATAAGAGTTTTATACTTAGATAAATAGTCTTGAATGCATGAAAAGTCACTTGGATTCAAAGAAATCAACTCATTCTCAAGTTGATGACCTTGAATTTTCTTGTGTTTACCAAACAAAGATTCCAACTTTCCCCAAGCTTTATCACGTTCATCAATTCCAGATATGTGGAATCACAAATCAGTAGAGATTGACATCTCAATCAATCCACGAGCTTCATGACATCTATCTGCCCATTTAATTTTCTTATCATCATCAGTGGGTTCTATTTATTTCCCTAAGGTTATCCTAAAAACACATATTTCATTAAATTTGGAAATATTCTATTACAATGACTTCATCCACATTGAGTTTTTTTGTAAATCTCTAAATACATATTCTATTAAATCTAGAAAAATCAACTCAAAGAACTATTCCATTAAATTTGGAATAATTAATCCAATGAAGTATTTTCTCAATTAATATTTTTTATTTATTTCAAGTAAAACTTTAGTATTCAACCATTCAAAAGGAAATATTACATCTCAAATATAACTAGTATAGGAAATATTACATCTCAATTAGAACTAGATGGGTTGGACATAAATCCTGATGAGTCTATGAATATTAATAATTTTGTAGATGTTAAAATCTTTGAGACAATGAGATATATTATGTGGGAATAATCCAAATTGAATGAAATTGCACACATAATTTTATACTATAATACTCTAAGACATGCTCTATACTATATTTGAGGTGACCGAAGTACTAAAAAGATTTATATTATAAAACACCATGTTTGATCATTGCTTTCATGAAGAGGAGAAAATGACAAGAATTTTGAATATATTGAATTAGAGATAGATGTTGAAACACATTTTTAATGAATTTTAGTCAAACTTTGTATGTCCTCATATTCTTTGATTACTAATGATTCAAAGTAACTACAAATAAGTTATTTAAGATATTGATTTTCAAGATTAAGTGTGTATTCAAAGTCACTCATCTATGACAAATGATTCTCCCATTTACCATGATTAATCGAGCAAACTATTTCTTCAATTATAATTTTATCATTACTTATTCTAAAACTTTAGTAGTCGAACATTCAAAAGAAAGCATTGTCTCAATTAGAAGTAGAACATGGGTACTGGCCATAAATAATGATGTATGTATGAATATCCATAATTTATTAAATGTTAAGAACGGTGAGAAATTGAGATATATTGAAAAGAAATAATCCAAAAAAATTGCAAAAAACTTAATTTTGACATGCTATGTTGCAAGAGGTTTTCTATCTAATATATTCGAGGAAACCAAAAAAAATGAAGTCATTCATGTATGACCCATATTCTCCCAAATTTAGCATGAATATTCTACTTAACACGGATTATCAAGAAATTCTAAAAATTTAAAAAACAAAATGCATCATAGTAGTTTATATGTAGTTTTATTTCAAATTGTATTTATCACATTTATGCACTCATATTCATGCATATAATTAACTAAAATACAATTAAATAACTTTGTGGCTTGTTGACAAATATGGTATGATTTCAATTTATTTTAAAAATATGAATTTGTAAAAAATTATCATTGGACAATGAATTCAAATGCCTTTATAGTTCGAAAAATTCAAAAACTTAACCCATCTATGTATTTCCTCTAATGATATTGAACAATCAACTTAAAACTGATTATGAATTAAATTATTTTTAAGTAATACAAATTTATTTGCAATGCAATTTTATTTTAACATTACATCCCTCAACACTCATTATGAATTAAATTATTTTTTAAAAATAGAAATTTATTTGCAATGCAATTTTATTTTAACATTACATCCCTCATTTATAGATTCATATTAATGCATATTATAGGCAATTCAAAGTCATTATGCCCTATTATTTTAAAATATGTTATACTTATGATTATAAATAGTAATTGATTTAAGTATACAATTTTATGGAAAGTTTTCAAATGAGAAACCAAATATATTAAATAGTTCAAAAAGTTCAATTGAATCAGCTATGATACATTTCGTATTAATTTAACATGAATAGTCCACTTAGCATTTACTTTCAATTAAATGATTCTAATTTTTTTGGTAAGAATTGCATCAGTTTTTCAAAATTTAAATTTCACTTTTATACACGAGTATTAATGCGTATTATAAGTAATTAAAAATCAACAAATAGCATGTGTTTAATTTTATTCACCATGCAATGTTATTAGAAGGAAAGATAACCCGAGTTAGATTTCCTTATCAGTGTAATGTATATGATGACAATGTGGTTTTGTTAAATGGAAAGCTAACATTTGTAAGTTAACATGCATTGGCTTTCGTTCACCCTGCAATGTTGTTATAAGGAAAGCTAACTTGAGTTAGATTCCCTTCATGGTGCTATGTATTTGATGACAATCTGGATATGTTAGATGAAAAACTAACATATGAAAGCTAACTCGCAATGCAATGTAATTATGTTTGTGTTAGATGGAAAGTTAGGAAAGCTAGCATGTCTACCTTTTAGCTTTCCTACAGTCAAAGTTACAAGAGTATAATCTAGAGGTGGCTTTCATTCAGTGTGCAATGTTCTTAAATTTTTTCGTTTATTTTCAGAAACAATGGAGTCTAATGCCATATAATTTCAAAGAAAGCAAGTAAAATGAAAATTTATTTACAACAAAATTTTATTTCAAAATCACATATGTCATTTATAAATTCGTATGAATGCATATTATAGGCAACTAAAAATCATTAAGTCAATGATTATGATTGCGGTTACAAAAATTAATTTATTGAAGTATATAAATTTAGGAGAAGTTTTGGATTGAGAAATCAAATATCTTAAATAGTTCAAAAGGTTTAACTAAATAACCTATGACCCATTTCATATTAATTTAACATGAATATACTGCTTAGCATTTATTATCAAGTAAATGATTATAATCTTTTTGGTAAGAATTGCATCATTATCTTAAACTTTAAATTTCATTTTATACACAAGTAGTAATGCACATAAGTAAATAAATATGAAATCCAATGCAAAATGAATTTTAAACAACAACAAAAATCTATATTAATATAACTATAAATTCCCATATATTTCAAAAAATATATAAACACTAAAAAGTATGTCCAAGTTGTATTGAAAAATCAGAATGCTTTTTGTGATCAAATTTCTGAAAAAAAAATCATCATCTATTACAATGAAGTTGATGTTCTATTGAACATTCTAATGTACTCACATTTATCTTTGATACGATGAAGTGTCTTAAGAAAGGGTAATAAAACTTGCATAGGCCAAGTATCATGCTCTTCTCCTGTATAGGCCTTTATCAAGATATGGTTTGACCGATATCCAACAAATTGAGAAGTAGGACTTGATGTATCTATTAGCAATACATTTGATTCTCCATATTTATCTCCATACTGGGACCACACGTCGCTCAACCTTTTCTCATAATATTGTATTGTACCCCCTGCTTTGAATTTTTTTTGCAAATGACAATGGGATCTATCCCATGTGAATTCAAAGTTTCTTATATCAATATCTGATTTTTCAAGTGCATGTTGAATGTACTTATATGTGCCATTTAATGTCTATATTGCAACATTATAATTCTTTAAGCATTATTTTAATAATTCTGACTGAAAAGGCCTTAAAAAATAGGACTTGTCACCAAATTCCCAATCTGGTATTCTTTGAGTAGGACAATTTGGTTCATCTCTAGTATATGACGCAAAGAGCACTCCTTCCATTTCAAAGATCAACAACATCTTTCGACTGATATTAATTCCCATCTGTGCTGCAACCACAAACATCATTGACATTAACATAGCTTCATTTCATTACTTAAAGACATCAAAACATAATATTTAAAATTATATTAAAAATTCTTGTAATTCCTATCTGTTGTCAATTTTTTCCATTATTATACAAAGGAAATAATATAAGGAGTTAAATGGGAATTAAAAAATATAATTATAGTATCCTCATTCTATTTATTGAACTAATGATATGATAACATATACATTAATCAAATACTTTTATTCTACTTTATTTTTGTTATTAATAATAGTTCCTAAAGCTGCAATGGGAAAATATAATTATAGTGACACAATTCAAACAATTAAACTAATTAGCTTTCATATGGTAGTTTTCCACCTAACACAACCACACTGTAATCAAATGCATTATGTCATGAAGGAAATATAATTCATGTTAGAGTTCCTTCTAACCGCATTGTCATCAAAGTTAATGCATGCTAGCTTTCATATAGTAAATTTCCTTCTAGCACTATGAATGGAAAATATAATTAGAAGGGCCCAATACAAGGAGTCAAATTGTTTATATGTAAATTTCCACATACAACCTAATCATATGTTGAAATAACAAAATTTTATAAATTCACATTTAACCATTCTTCAAACCAGTAATTTATAAGAGATATGATGATGATGATGATGATGATGGTTAACGCAATAGTCCAATTCAAACAAACTTACCATTTATCTAATAATATCTACATCCAAATTCATACATTAAACATCAATTGAAATTAGCAACCTTTATTAACTCAATATCTTTATATAAAAATAAAAATAAAATAAAAATATGTTAACTTATAATAATGACAAAGCATAATAAAATATAAGTACTTAATTTGAAAAATGTTGCATGTATAGTAATAATTCATGAGGTCAGACATATAATGAAGAACAATTCATCACCGAAAAGCCTTCAAAGTATCTCGGACATCTGTTTCTTTGTTGAACTTATTCAACATTCTCCATAGCTCATCGATCAACCATTTATCCCCTTGGTTATTTCCAACGAATGGAGTTGCAAGAATCACATTTCTGTGGGGTTTTCTTTAACTCTCTCATATGAACAATCCACTATAACAGTGTTAGTTACATCATATTGACTATATGTATCCCACACTTTTTTCAAAGATTTAGTGTGCATAACTTTTGTTGGATTCTCAGCGGCCTTATTTCCTTTTTGTGGCTTGCAATCTGAAGCAGTCCACACAAACACAAGTTGATTTTGTGATATATCTTAAACCAATTTTTGTAGAACTCTTGACGTGTTTAGCTTCAAATTAGTCGACCAAATGCCAATCTCAAGAGATTCATTCTTGAAACACATTTCAAGAAAAAAATTTGCATGTGGATGAAACCATATTTGTTTTTTATCTATTGTGCAATCTGCAACCCTTCCCATTTTCTCAATATGTTCTCTTGTTTCATCATCATCAACACTATAATAAAAAATGTCTTTTAATTCAAATATAACTAATTTTTTTCCAATTATTTTTTTTGCAACACAATAACAGATAAAATAGTCAAGCCATTGTATTCATGCTACAAAAATCATTAAGAAATAATTGTTGAAAAAATACACTCACCTTGAGTACTTTGTACACTGTTTTCAGATTGGCGATTACTTTGTCGCAATATCTACATAGAACCTAGAGAATAAAATGTTAAACCTTTAATGGAATACCAATTTAAATATTCTTTTGATCTATTTTTTTAATATAGCACGTTTACTACTTAATTGGTAATGAAAGAAAACATTTGCAATGCCACTTTTAAAAGGAAATACATATATACATCTTTAATATTGTGATAATTGTTAGTTTTATTCTTTTTATTTGTCCCCACAATAAACATCTAAAATGTTATCATTCTTACAAGGACTAAAATTTTAAAAATAACAAAAAAACAAGACAAGTTAGAAATACCTAATATGATATTATGTTTATGATTATAGATTTGCACTTCATCATTCTCTTTGTTCTCTGTATTTGTCTGTGTATTAAACATTACAAAAATGGTGAAAATGAATAAAAATCATTAAACAAATGAGAATTACAAGTTGACAAGCTATACATATCTAATATTAGATTGTGTTCTTGATTTTAACATTGTTTCACTATCTTCCTATTATTATCTTTGTTTGTGTTTGCCTCTATAATATACAATTAATATGTTATGAAATGTTACAATGAATTAAACTCACTAAATATGAAAACAAGCAAGAAAACATTTTTATATACCTGATACGATATTGTGTTCTTGATTACAACTTTTTTCCACATTATCCTGATCAATGTCTTTGTTGTCATTGCTAGTCACTACAATAAACATGAAAAATATTATTAATTGTGACAATTAATAAAATTCATTAAATAACATGCTAATTTTTCTTCTAGTAAAAGCACATTATCATCAAATACATTACATCATAAATATAATTTAATTCATGTTAGCCTTCATTCTACCATCAGCGGAAGGTCATTTCTAACGACACCATTGCACATTGAATGAAAGCTAACATGTGATAGCTTTCCTACCAGCAGAATGGCATTGTCATCAAGTTCATACATTGGACAACGAAAGAAATGTAACATAAGGTTGGTTTTTTTATGGGACAAGCACAAGACCATTTTCGACAACATTACATGGTTAGATTTTCTTCTAGCACAAGCACAAGGCCATTTATAACCGCATTGCACAGTGAATGAAATATAACCCGAGTTATCTTTCCTTCTAGCACAAACACAAGGGAATTTATAACAACATTGCATAGTGAATGAAAGCTAGCACGTGTTAGCTTTCATACTAGTACAACCACTTTGTTATCAGATACATACATTGCACAATGAAGGAAATATAATGTATGCTAGTTTTACTTCAAGCAGAAGCACAATGGCATTTCTAACAACATTGGACAGTGTAGGAAAGTTATCCCTCTAGCACAAGCACATTGTCATCAAATAAATTGTATCATAAAGAAAATATTGTGACAATGAATAAAATTCATTAAATAACTAAACAAACAATTAACCACGATAAATAATCGACATAGTATGTTCATATTTCTTAGCTTTGTGACACATTATCCTAATTATTATATTCATTGTATTTGTGAACTATAATCAATAGAATACAAGAGAAACAAGAGTTCAAAGTACGTACATGCTACCAAAATTTGATCTATTAATGGATTTTCCATTTCTATCATTTTGTGACCATGGTCTTGATCAATGCCTTTGTTCTTATAGTTCCCTATAATCGATAATCAAAATTGTTATGCAATATGGAAAATAAATAGATTTAAAAAATAACAAGATGAATAGCAAAAAAAATTATGTACCTGGTAAAATAATCTCATTCCCTTCTATTTCCACATCCAAATTTGTTTCTTTGTTGTTCAAATTAACTTGATTATTTATTTGTTTCCCATTTTCATCATTTTCTGTTTTACAATCTCCATCATTAGTCATTGCAGTAAAAAAACTTGTGAATTAAGAATTATAAACAAAATATAATCCAAATCAATATAATAAAAACATCTAAGGAAGTGTAGTACCAAAATTTTCCAAGGAGTTGATCAAGTTTGGGTTTAATAGTTGAAAGATAATATTAAATAAAAACAAGAGAAACAATCAAACAAATTACGTACCTGGTATGATATATTCTTCTCTTTTGGCTTGAATTTCCAAACCTTTTTCAATATTATCCACATTATCTTCATGGTTGTTTTGTAGACCGTTGTCGACATTTTCTTCTTTACAATCCCCATCATTAGTCTATGTACTAAAGTAGGCAACTAAGAATTCTAAACAATGATAAAACCAAACAATTATAATGGAAACAACAAATTGTGGTACCTGAATTTTCCAGGATGTTGATGGATGTTGATCCTGACAGTTGAAAAGCTTTGTGAATTTTCAACATGGTTGTCCTTTGTGACTCTTTTTGTACAATGCATGCAATTCTTCTTTTATAGTTAAGACAAGCTTTGATTAAATTTGTCCCCGCATAAAGAGAAAAAATTACATTCAATTCCATCTTTTGTTGGTGTTTTTCCAATAAATCCACCCAAAATTCAACATCTCTCTCACTTTGATCAAATATGTTTTTAAAAGTGTGAGAGTGTTCTGGAGCCTCAACCTTTTTTAATTCTATGGTATAGAAATGTATAGTTAAAACTATATCATAACTATAAAAAAATTCTTTGTACCTATAAATGCCCTTAGTGATGTTATACTTGAACTTGGATTTCTTTATGGCAATTTCCAAAGCTTGGTGGACATCTTTAAATGACCAAAGGTCTTCTAACAGAACTATAGTAAATTCTATCAACCCATTTTTGTCGATAAAAAATCGAAACAATTCAATATAATAAGCCATGTGGAATGATTCTTCTTTCAAAGCAAGTGCATCTAGAACAACAAGGTCGGTATATAGCACTGGCTCAACTAGAGAAGGGAAAGAGTGCAAAATTGTTGAGAGAAGACTAGGGTCCCCAAACTGGCACCCAAATTCAAAGTCGTCATCTTGTTGAACATTTGTTGATCCACTTATTAATATGTTGAGTACTTCACATGCTTGCTGAGAAAAGGACTCTATTTTTGTTTTCCGCGATCCTTTTACATAAGTAGACCCTTCAACAGTTGTACAGAAATTGGCAAATATGATATCATTTATTTCATAATGCTCAAGAATGTTGGATGTGGTTAAAGCCTTATCATTCAATTTTTTATCGTGACTTTGACAGTAATGAACCATTGCATCCAAGATTGTTCTTTTTGTTTTCAATTTAGAACAATAATCTTTTAACTTTATGGCATCAGTTGGATGGTTCGATGGAATATAAAACCAAATGGATCCATCCAATATCTTATCTGCTACAGAGCCAATTTCTTCAATGGTTAATCCCTGAAGGGGGCGAAAAGAAGTAGCTGTCAAAGTATTTAGATGATTTATCTTGTACTTTTGAGAACCAGGTTGGCTCGGAGAACAGTCCAATGTACCTAATTGGTAACAATTAAAAATAGTGTCCCATTTATCCCAAACAGGTTGATCAAGATATAACAAAAAAAAATTATCAGCAAAATTTGAAAGTGGACAATCAAAGAAGGAACACAACATTTCATCGTCAACCTATTAAAAATAACAAACATAAAATAATAAGAATTCAATGTATATATGAAAATATGAACAATATTTTGAAATTAAATAA